>CM040245.1:7924853-8279624 GCA_022545495.1 Chrysanthemum lavandulifolium
AGGTCAAGACTTGGGCAAACTTAGAGCTAAAGTGACATTGGAGTATTTGTAGGATATGCACCAAACAAAAGGGATACCGAATCTACAACAAAAGAACCCGAAATATCATGGAAACAATTCACGTTCGTTTGATGGTGACCGGTCAAATGGCTCTGGACACTCGAGCTCGGGACCCGCACTTCATATGATCCTATTGGCTCATCCTTGTTCCAAACTCGTCTCAAGAAACACCATATGTACCTCCATCCGAAGATGATGTAAAGAAATTGTTTGATCCAATGTTTGATGAACTGATGAGTCCACTACTAATGAAGTATCGATCCCTACAAGAGGATGCTCGATTCCGATGAATGAAGTCAATCCATCGGTTTCAATATCTATAAGTCAAGCTTTTCTGCTGATCCTTGATCTCATCAACAAATCATCATTCTTCAAATGTACATCATGGAAATGTTTACGGCATCAATGATGAAGTTAATCCCTGCGACTCACGAAGATGCTCCATTTGAAAACATATTTGCTACTCTGAATCATCGTGAACCATCTTCTTGAGGAGACATCGACTCACTACCTCGGTTCCTCAACAAATGCCACATGAACACCTCGAAAATGGACTCACGATCATCCATTAGACAACATCATTGGTAATCCTCTCATCACTGTATCAACCCGAAGCAACTCGCAACCGATGCCTTATGGTGCTTCTTCAACTCCGTACTATCTAAGATCGAACCAAAAGCGTTAAAAGCGCCATGAATGAAGATAGTGGTTCAATGCTATGCAAGATGAAAATCATGAGTTTGATCGTCTTGATGTATGGGAGTTAGTACTGCTCGGGCGTGCTATGATTATAGCTCTAAAATGGATCTTCAAAGTAAAACTTGATGAGCATGGTGATGTGTTGAAGAACAAGGCTCGATTAGTTGCTAAAGGATATCGTCGAAGGAGGTATAGACTTTGAAGAATCTTTTGCTCCGGTTGCTCGAATCGAGGCCATCGAATCTTTCGGCTAATGCTTGCTAGCAGAACATGGTGGTTTATCGGATGGATGTAAAGACGGCATTTCTAAGCGGAGATCTTAAGGAAGTCGTCTCGCCGACCAACTGAAGGATTTGTGAATCAAGAGCATCCTACTCACGTTTATCGTTTGAAGAAGGCTCTTTACGGTTTAAAGCAAGCTCCAGGGCATGGTATGATACAACATCTAAGTTTCTTCTATCAACCGGATTCATCAAAGGCGATTGATCCTACATTGTTCACCGTGAAGTCGGGCAAACATTTGATTCATGTTCAAATTTATGTTGATGATATTATTTTGCCTCGATGACCCAATGGAATGTGATCGTTTTCAAATGAAATGAGTTCAAAGTTTCAAATGTCAATGATGGGACAAATGTCATTTTCTTGGGATTACAAATTTCTCAAAGTCCGGAGGCATTTTCATAAATCAATCTAAATATGCAACAGATTTCTAAAGAAATTTGGATTTGATTCAAGTGACCTCATTGACACTCCATGATTGACCGAACCAAACTAGATGAGGACCTCTCGGGGATCATGATTGACCAAACGAAATATAGGAGTATGATTGGATCCACGATGTATCTCACTGCTAGTAGACCCGACATCTTGTTCTCTGTATGCATGTGTGTTAGATACTGAGCTAAGCCTACTAAAAGCACCTTGAAGCGATTAAGCGGGTCTTTCGGTATCTCCAAGGAACCATCAATATGGGGCTATGGTACCCGAAGGACACCGGTATGTCACTAACGGCCTATCACGAGATCTTGATCATGCGGGTTGTCAAGATACACGTCGAATGCGTGGAGGTGCTCGGTTTTGGGTGATAAGCTTGTGGTGCAGTGTTCAAAAAGCAAATGAGTACTTCTATTTCTCTAGAGGTGAATACATAGCCATGTCATCTTGTTGTGCTCAAATCTTATGGATGAGATCTCAATTATCGACTATGGCTTTGAATTCAACAAAATCCTCCTGTCTTGTGATAATAAAGTGCTATTGCTCTCTCATGCAACAACGTTCAACACTCAAGAGCAAAGCATATCGACATTCGACATCATTTCATCGAGGAACAAGTGGAAAAGGTGTGGTGGAACTATATTTTGTGAGTCTGAATATCGGTTAGCGGACATCTTCACCAAAGCTCTTCCAAGAGAACGTTTGAGTTTATTCTTCCACGACTTGGTTTGAAAAGCCTTCAACCGAAACTCTCAAGCGTCTTGGAGGAAGACGAGGTAAAGGTCTTTCTTCATCTATCTCTTGTAAATATCTATTTGAAAAAAAAAAATATATATATATATATATATATATATATATATATATATATATATATATATATATATATATATATATATATATATAAACTTTCAAAATCCATAAAATTTGAAAATTAAAAAATCTTCAAAAATATTGTCATTTTGTCATGTTTCTCTCGATTCGATTATATCTACTGTCTTGATGTTGTCATTCAAAGAATGACACGGGACTTTAGATGTTGTTAAATTTTTATTTAAAAAAAAAAAAAAAAAAAAAATCAAAAATATTTTTGGGAGAAAGAGAAATGGTTTGTTGTCACATCGAGCAATAACCCGGTTTTAAAGAAAGAACGAGCCATGTTTTATCATGTTTTCAAAATTCCATGCTCGATTCTATAAACTTTATCTCGAAAACTAAATGCTTTGAAAATAACTCAATCTCTATTTTGATAATCATCGGGACTTATTTGTCAAAATCTCTATCTCTCAATCAACAACCTCGTCATTGATTGAGGGAGAATGATTTCAATTAAATTAAAAGTTATTTGGCATTAAATTGTTTTCAAAAGATATACATGCATGTTTTATAAATGGGTTTAAAGTCTTAAAATCGATCCATATCGGTTAAAACACTTTCACAATCAAGTCACAATTCTCCTTAAAGCTTTCAAAATCAATTTAAATCTATACGAGATCACAAATCTCAAATGATTTGATAATTGTAATCGGGGAGAATGTGTGATTTAAATTGGATTTAAACTGATAATCGGTGTAAATGGTTATAAAGAATGTACATCTTTGTCCTTCTCATGTGACAAACGATTTCAATTTCTCAATGCACATGTTGAGGGGAGCATCTATCTTAAACCTTTGATTTGAAGCGTGATCATTCATCCTAATGTGCGGGTTCCTCTAGTATGTGCAAAACTCTTTTCAAACCTCGAGGCACATATTGAGGGGAGCAAATTTATGGAAACCTCATCCTTCCCGAAATGCTATATTTACTTGATTTGATATGGGAAGTGATGTTGATATCTTTAGAAAATGGTAATCAAAGAGTTAATTCTTTCTCTTGCCTCCGTGTGCTTAACATTTCTCAAATACTTGATGCACATGTTGAGGGGAGTTCTCGTTCTAAAAATATCAAAACAATTCAGTACAAAATGCTTTGATAATATATCACAAGTATCTGAATTGATTTTCAAATGGTTTTCAATTGGATCCAATGGCGGATGAACAATACCAAATTGACCGACCAACTTTACTTTATGTACGGTGATATAAGGATGATAAGGTTAGGTATTGGTTCCCATGATCCGCTGAGCCGGAGGGATCTACCGAGGACAATCCACTAGTTAGTGTAGAAGTCCTTAGGTATGATGATAAAAGGAGAAAAGTGAGATATGGGAAGAGTGCGGACTAAGGCCGAGCTAGTCTTGGAATAAACCCAACAAGGTAATAGCTATGAAGTCTCGGTAAGCACCGAAGGGGTTGAAGAATTAAAAGAATTGAATGAAAATAGGGTGAAAACAAATAGCCTCCATTAATTCAACCTTAGGGCGATACGGGTTCAATTCATATACTACGATGGTAACATCGGTATTGAAGACAAGGCGTCATGGACCCGGTGGCCTGCACTTCAACTTTCAAACCACTCAAGTTCCTCTTAAAAGGGCTTGTTTCATTCTCACGGGAACCAACATTATCTATCGACTTTCTCTTAGAGATTGTTGATATTGAAGAAGGAGACCTCTCCTAGTCTCCGTTATAGGATCCAAATATGCACAAATTGAGTCTAGAGCCACGAGATCATCAATTAATCTCACTAGGACACTTTCAATGAAGACTCTCTGTTTCACAATGTGGAAGAGATTATATCTTGAGTCCTCGCATTATCCTTGTGGTATTGCGGAACATCGAGTGATGTGGTTACACATTCACAATGAAGATGGAAAGCCTTCGGAGCCAACATCAAACAAGCTCACGGTAGGTGGCATGTGAGATCTATCTATAGATCAACCATGTGACAAGCGAATGAAACAATGGGCGATTCAATTTCTTGAATCAATCTGGTTCGAGTTAGGGATTGCGGATACCTTTGAAAACCAGGTCTTTGTGCTTAAAACTCTTTTCTTTAGCACATCGATGTGTACTCATTTTCAAACCAAAGGTATTTTTATGATTGATAATTGATTTTCAATAAAACCTTCGTTGTATTGCAAAAACAATTTCTATTAAACAATACGATTGTTTTCAAATCTCTTCTCCTCAATCGGTGGACTTAAAATTATTTGGTTCACTCACTCCGTGTTGTCTTCTTTGAGATGTTCGGTTTGAGAACACTAGAACAATTGCGAAACCCCGTCAAGGAGATTCTTAGGAATCCTACCGATCGGCGGCGATGCTTGTCTTGATCAGCGGGAACCGTGGGCGTGTACCTCAATTCATCGAAAGTGATCAAAGACACTTCGTGTGATTTGTTGCTAGCTGTTGTATGCAGTCGCCCGCGTTTGCGGTGATCGAATGAAGCGGTCAATCCATAGCCGCATGCTCACTTAACACATTCATCTCAAAAGAAATCATGATTAGTGCATCAATGACTCGATATTTTCACTCCATGCTTACGCTCTCTTTGCCAATATCATGATTCAACAAATGCTTCATTACTCGATGAGAAGAAATCATGATCCAAAATGTGAGCATGTCGGTCCCAAAGTCACAACACCACAATGGATGTCTCGGAGATTTTGATAGGTGATGATCTCCAAAGATGGCTCAAGCGTATCATCACGTGGTTCGATAAAGACCTCCACTTGGAATTACCAAACATGCATTGTGAAGAATCAATGACTACGAGCCTAGGAGCAAGGACTACATCAAGAATGCAAGATCAATTGTTAAATGTTATATTTATTTGTATTCTATGTAATTTTGGTACATTATTGAGGTGACCTCCATAGGGAGATTGTTAGAATTAGAAATTCCGGTATTAAAGAGTCGGTCACCTCAAGTATATGTAATCGTTAAAAGCTCGTAGTCGTAGTTCTTTTAAGTTAAGTAGTAATTTAGTTAAGTAACACCGTGGAGGACTGACGGTCTTTACCCACTGTATGCACGATCCACGCCCCAAAGTGTGGCGATTTGTGTAAGACTATAAATACTCTCTACCTCCCAAGGTAGAGAGTTGGAGCTCATAATAATATCCTTCACTTTCTCTCACTAAGTTCCTAAACCTCTAACTTTCTCTCTCTAGAATTCCATCTTATACGCCACCTTGTGTTATGGTTTGATGTGTATGTGAAAAGTAATATCTATCATACCACTTACACAAGTTCAATGTATCCTTAAGGTACATTGTATCTAGATTGAAAACCATGGATCAACCCATAACCCATGACCCATGACCCATAACCCAAAATACCCATGGGCAAAGAGGAGCGGACCACGGATCCTAGCTTTGTGCTAGCCGGATCTCAAGTGGAAGGATCCGTGGGATCCGGGGAAGCGATGAAAATTTCCTCTATAAATGAGAGCCATTTCTTCCTTTCTATTCATCCCTTTACACATACTTTCCCCAGTATTCTAACCTCTAACCTCGGATCCAAGAGATCTATGTAGCTTTTCTCTTTTGTTTTGTGTGATCTTGTAGATTCCTCTTAAAGGAAAGATCACCACATCTTGAAGACGTGCAAGCTTAAGTCCATGAGTTGCCATGCTTCGTCATCATCAAGACAACGAAGGTTCTCTTGTTGATAGTTCTTCCTTTCTCCATATATGTTGGGTTGAAGGCATTAGTGAAGAATGCGAAAGTGTCAAGATAAAGCATTAGTGAAGATGCTAATCATCCGCGTCAAAGCATTAGTGAAGAATGCTTAAGGTGTCAAGACTAAGGCATTAGTGAAGGATGCCAAGCGTTGTGTTAAAGGCATTAGTGAAGGATGCCGAAGAATCAAATCAAGTAGCATTTGGGAAGAATGCTTAGGTCGTATAATCGATGAGGTGCATCGTTATACATATAAGTGTTTATTTATTCACAAGGATGGTGATATCCTTGATGGTGTTGTAACAAGGGTAGATCTCCTTGATAATAGGTGTTGTGTCGTGAAGGGTAGTAGTTCCTCCATAATGGAACTAGGTGCTTAGCCTAGTACCTAATAGAGGGTGGCGGCGTTGTGATAGGATTAGTTCTCCTAAGTGTGAAAGAACTCGGTGGTTAGCCTAGCACCGTATAAAGGGTAAGCGGCGTTGTGATAGGATTAGTTCTCTAAGGTGTGAAAGAACTCGGTGGTTAGCCTAGCACCGTATAAAGGGTAGGTGACGTTGTGATAGGATTAGTTCGCCTTGGTGTAAAAGAACTCGGTATTTAGCTTTGTACCGGAAAAAGGTTAAGCGGCGTTGTGAAGGCTTCTCTGCCATAAGGAGTTGGTGTAGTGTTCTGAACTCGAGTAGGTGACTCGGGGGTGGAGTAGGGCAAGGAAGGTGTCCTTGTGGCGAACCACTATAAATACTTGTGTCGTGGTGATGTGCTTCTTACTCTTTATCTTTCATTTACACGTTTATATATCTATCTATCAACGTCCAACATAAACAACCAAATAGATTGACATAAGTCGATCTAAATATTTAAAAGGAAGTTTTAAATTGGTAAAACTATTCAACCCCCTTCTAGTTTTCCACAATTGGTACCGGATCTTAGTTACCAAGTTTCTTAGAGTATGTTGTACTTTAAAACTTGATCGATCCATGTATGTTTGAAAACTACAAAGAAGGATTATTTTTGTCATAATTTAAAAATCAATATATTGTTTATTGTTGGACAATGATAGAATGCTCTAACATTTTTTAAGCATTATCCATACTTGAATTTGGAACTACCAAAAGATCATGAAGAATTCATCTCAATTGTTCTTCTCGCAAAAGAATGTTTAAGTATCCTTACAACATTAATCGGAGATTCCAAGAAACATCTAAATATTTCTTTTCCTTAAAGAATATTTGGCAAAGGTATGATCTTTAATTACTTATCTTTATTTGTTATTATTAGTATCTTGATTGCATGTCTTAGTGGTAATAATTCTAGTAATTATTCTTTTATAGTAATTTTCTATTTAGTGTTCTCCGATTTTGTTTTGTGACTTTATTACCAACTCATAATAATGATATCTAGTTATATGATAACATCAATCATTATTCACCACAAAGGATTTATTGACATCTCATGCACATCAATAAATATCCATGTGAAACTTCTTATATTATAATAAAATGGGATTTAATTATAATGTTTGAAAAGCTTCCCAAGAATCTCGACTAATTCTTAAAAAAGGGAACCTTGTCTAATAGGAATAGCATTTAATCATCAAAACCTCAAACCACAAGTTTTAGAACATTAACACCAAAATACTAGGTATCTTAGAACTCCCAAACCAAAGTTATCAAGGAATTTCTTGGTGACTTTTCTTGTCATGCCGGATCCCTAAGTTTATACTAGAGCGGATCCCAAATGAGAGGATCCGCGGGATCCGTGCAGCAGAAGACAAGTATAAGCTAAAAATGATCATTGTGGATGTTTCACCATCACTCATTTCACGGACTCACGAACAAGGACTACATTCTTGTTCATAGGAGCTAATTGATCATTTTTTCTCAAGCCTAACAATCACGTGTGTAAGTTTAATCTTCACTACATTGTTAATCTAATTCCTTGATTCTTAGAATTACAATTACTTCATCTTTAAGAGTTGGGTTCAAATGGGTTTACCATTATTTTTCATCACATTGTTTTCTAAGATAATCTAAATCAAAGATTTAACATTGTTAATACAAATTAAACACATTTCTTGAACCCAACAAAGATGATGAGAGCAAAATTGTGATGAAACCCTCTAGGTTACTATTCACCATTAACACCACATTGTGGTTACATTGTTTAGGAACATCATGCCAAGCAACAAGCAGCGAGATTACCAAGACACCACTCACTACATTCCCATGTACCATAGGAAAAATGGATTAAATCCGGACGATAGGAAAGCTTTTAAGTTACTTGAAAGGAGACTCTTTCATGAAGGTAGAGTTGTTGATCCATCATTTCTTGCAAATACCAACATGAGGAAGTATTTGGAACTATTGGGTTTGATTGTTTATTGGATATAAGCGAGCAAATTTTCCGGTCTTTGTGCTTGAGTTTTACAAGACTATGGGTATAATTAGAAATGATGATGGGTCCATCTCAATTGAATTTACCATAAATGGACATAAGTACACTCTTTCACTTGTGGAGATTAGAAGAATTCTAGGGGTTACATATGATGGCGTTTGTATGTACTCAAATGAATGGTCTTTGGAACAACTACACACAATGGTTGATCACCATGATATCTACCACACTTTGATCCCGAAGCAACCACGGTGAGGACACCGTATTTATGCCAAGAGCATCACCATCAAGAGTCACAAGAAAGTCAAAAGTGATCTATAGGATCCTTTTCAAATGGAGCTTTCTTAAATGTATGGGTTATATAAGAAATGGGAAGTTGTGATAAGAAAAATGTGGTATGTCTAGTAGGAAACAAGGATCACCCCAATGCTTGCCTAAGCTTCATGATATATTGTCTAGTGACCAATACTAGATTCAACCTTGCCTACTACATGGTCAAAAGAATGGCAAGTGTGAGAAGCATGGACAAGATGGTACTCCGTATGCAATGCTTCTAACCCGTCTTGCCAAATTCACCTTTGCATTAGATCCTTCCCGATCCCTTGATCATAACTTTTGCAATAAGGTCATGGTTCCACTAACCAAGGGTAGAACAACAAGGTTCATGGTAGAAGGCAAAGGCCACATCCACCCACGGATTCCTCGGACGAAAGGAGAGGCAAGAAGAAGTGAAGGTGAAAGGAGTAGTAGCAACCCACTTGAGAATATTGATCTTGACCCTTTGGACTACATTAACCAATTGCCAAACATCCCCAATGAATCGCCCAATGGCAACAAACCAAGGAATCTTCAAATGCTTCGCCAATTTCTTGAAGAAGAAGAAGTGAAGATGGTTTGATAAAGGACGGTGAAGAAGTGAAGAAAGGTAAAGTCCTAAGGCTTAAGTACTTGATGAACAATTTGAAACAATGGTTTGTAAACCATTTTAACTATGCTTGTAGTATGTAGGTATTGCCATATCTTGGCACTTAACACTCTAGCTTAGGTATTTGAAAATGAGATTTACGACCTCTTGGTATGGTCGTCGTCACTCATTCTAGGAACTCGAGTGTCTCCCACTTTGATACAAGTTTTATTAGTTATGTTCTTGCACTTAGTCTACTTAGAAACAACTAAGAAAAGCATTTTCTATAATATGCATAGTTGCACATTTCTGTAAGCCTTGATCTGATTGGCGGATCCCAGTTTTTCATCGGCGGATCCTCCCATAAGGGAACCGTGGGATCCGTATGCAAGCGATGTGAAAAACATATTTAGCTTCATCAAAATAGTCCACTAGAACACTTCCAACTAGTCAAAACTCACCATAATTCCGCTCCAACACTCACACATTATCCATCACATTTGATTGCACTTAGTTTGATATGTCCTTCAATTTTAGCAAATTGATCTCAATCTCCTTTGACTCAAAATTAGAGCCAAAAATAAGTTTCTTTTTATCTTTATAGATCTATTCTAGGACATCATCTGACTTTTAGGACTTAGTATCATCATTTTTCTCACAACATATTTAAAGGAAACCTTGACAAATAAATAGTGAGATTACCCAAGGTAAGTGTTCTTAGTCTAACCATCATTAAGTACCATTACTTGTTATGGCTGAGGATTTGAGAAATTAAACAGCTATAAACTTCAAAGTTAAGTCAAAACCTCGAAATCCATCACTTAAAACCTTACAAAGGCATGATGACTTCACTTAGAACACAGTCGATGGCCGGATCCACGGTCTATAACCGAGCGGATCCTCTCGAGAGGATCCGCGGATCCGTACATACTGAAAAGAATAAGGATTAGTCTCCTCAATTCAAATTCAAGTTACCTTTTCTCTAACCACCTTTAAGCATTCATTAATTACCCTCCTAGAGTGATCAAAATCTCAAGAGCATGCTTAATCCTCTAAGTGGTCAAGGATTTAATTTCTTATTTCAAATTTTCCTTTATAACCAAACAAACCTTAGGACTATGTCACCACTCTTAATCACATCTCAAAATCGAAATTTGAAGCTCACATTAGCACCTTCATCACCATGACTAAAGCTCTTAGCAACAACTCCTCAAACATAGGATCATCCAAAAGAAAGGGCCAAATGATCCATGAAATTTCATCCACGAAACATCCCTATTAGAGATAATGACTCTAGAATCCCACCTCATCAAACCCATCCAACAAAAGCTAAGAGAACCGCAAGGATTAGCATCAAATCCTTCCAACTAGAAAAGGATCATCTAGTTCCAAACCTAACATGGATAGTTCTAGCAAGCCATCAAAACCTTCATTCATTGAGAATGGACTACACTCATTAAATGAGCCTCTTCCGCATCCAAACATATATTCATTGTTTCATTCATCACCAAGAACCTCCCATTCACCAACCTTTTCATTGAATCGAACCACCTACAACACCAACTAGCCCATCTTGGGAAACAAGGAACAACCTTGATCATATGGAAGAAGTTCCATTACCACCCTCATTTTAGAACCTCTACCTACTTCTCAAAATGAAGACCCTCAAACACATTGAGCCCCTCAAACATCCTTTTTCCTTCGGGGCCAAACCAAGACAATACTTGCTCAAATTGTCTAAAACTCAAGGACTTGTTCAAGAAGTACGAAATGAGATACATTTCATGTTCAATCATCTTCTTGCAAAGTTGGATCAATTCAACAAGTCCACCCATCCCTAGACTTAAGCACATTGTCACATTCTAAATCCCGAAATAAGATTAGTATTAGTAGTACTTATATGGCTAAAGTTCATTCTCTTGGTTTTTGAGATTTGGTTGTATATCTCTTGTTTTATTGAATGAATACTTTTATGCCATAATTATTATATGTGTTGTGCTTGTTATATTGTACATTTATCTCATTCCCTCAAATAAACATTGACATTTTGATAAGGTTTTAAAAGGTACCATTTTGAGGGGTAATTTAAGTCCTTATTTGATCACTTTTGTATCCGTTATTGCTTAATATCGTTCCTTTTCACTTTTTAGGTCTCGTGAAGGCAAAATCTGGAATGGCACTTATTTGGACGAAAAGGCGCGAATATATGAAGAAAATGGCCAAAGTCGAAATCGAGACACTCACGGTCACGAATGTAGAAGCGCGGCGTCGGGAGCTATTTGCGGCCGTCGGAGAATTATTGTGACGGGTCGAACTCAAAACTCGTGTTTTCAAGAGGCGGCGTCTAGTTGTGAAAGAGTAGGCCGTCGCTACTCGGGACGGCCTAGATGCGATCCGGACGGCGTCGGTCAAGAGACGGCGTCACGGACATAAGGTGGCCGCGTCGCAAGGTTAACGTGGCAAGCGAAACCCTAATGGCGGCGACACGGCGGCGTCACTAAACATAAGGTGGCGCCGTCATAATTGTAATCTTATATATAGAATCCGAATTTTTCGGTCTTTGTGTGGAGAGTCTTTGGAGTAAAACCTAAAACCGAACCTAAGGTGTCTTATACGATATTTTAGGGTTTTAACCCTATCTTACACCAAGATAATCTTTGCTTCATTAATTCAATTATGTCTTTGATTATTTGTGTGTATGCTTGCATGTTCTCCATGTCCGCAAATTTATTTGTGTGTTTGCTTAGGAAGTATGAAACTTAATTATTGAATATTGATTGGTTGTTTCTTATCTTAGTTGATTAATGATCTAGTAATGCGATAGGTCATTCGTTGTGTACTTAATGCTTGATTCATCTTTGTGAACCTTAGAGTATGATTACGGTGATTGTAGGCTAAACCATCCGAAGAGCGCCTTAGAGTAGGAGTCTATAATCTCTAAGTGGATTTGTAGACAAGACCCTTTGGTAAGTTCAAAGAGTTAGGGAGAAAGCGACACCCTACAACTTTAGAAACACAACGCAACTAGGAATAAGACGTGACACTCAACCATCAATAGGAGATAATTAAGTAATACAAACTAAGTAAACACATCTTTAAACTATCATACGAGCACATTAATTAGACATAGACTCCCACAACCTTAGTTTAGATAATTAGATAATAGTAGAGTAATCGGTAGAAATACCAACCCCAAATCCAATACCCGAGATTAGTACCTTTCCATTTTCATTTAATATAAAAGATAATAAAATAATCTTCCTCAACCTTAACCTTAGCGTAGTAACTCCCTACTAGCATTCCTATTCCCCAGAGAACGATATCAATACCGTGGCTTACCCTAATTACTACACTACAACGATTAGGTTCACCGCCTAGGGTGTTATAAAACTTGCTCGAAGAAAAGGAAGTTCCTTTGACCCCGAGCAGCGTGTGGCGTTATCACATTCTTCACGATGAAGAAAGCGTAGCAGATAGCGGATCCCTTCCAGATAACTAGGCGGATCCCTCCTTTAAGGAACCGTGGGATCCGTGGTCTGAAGCACAAATTTCTACTAACTTGAGTCTCTTTGCAGGAAATTATGCACTATACTCTTGTTTTTCTAACCTTTACTTTGTAGATTTTCAAAATAACACATGAAGATTTTGACACCATAAAAGCTAGGGGAGCTTTGTGTCAAACAATATTGCAAAACCATTTGCAACAATCCATTTTGGATTACACTTCATGTTACCCCATTGCAACTTTGCAATATTCGAGGGAGCACATTCTCGTCATTAGGCGAACCATTTTCAAACTTAATTGCAAACACAAGTAGCTTATTTTCCATTATGTCCTTGGCGCCCTTTTTCAAAGGGATGGACTCGTCAAGGGGAGTTAAGACAGTATCATTCCGTCACTTGCTCGTTACATCTTTTATAATTTTTCTTATAAAAATTGTGTTAGTTTCTCAAACACTTTTGTTTCGACAAAAGGGGAGAAGAAAGTAAAACTACAAATTCAAACGTTTACAAATTTTAGCTTTTCCTTAAAATAATTTTATGTTTTGTCATCAACAAAAGGGAGATTGTTAATACAAATAAGCCGTAAAAACGTTTATTTATATTTTACGATCTTCTAATGTTTTGTCGATAACAAAAGTAAAATCATATTAACGAAACAAATAAAATCGTAAATGGTTTGAACTAATAGTTTTATAACACACTTACGTTTCACATAAAACACTATAACAAGATTAAGTGATTTTATATTTTAGATACGTGTACAACAACTAGTGTTTACATATTGGCTTAACAAGTTTAAGTAACTCTATGAGTTAGATACATATGTACAACAACTAGTGTTTACATATTGGGTTAATACATATTTATATTAAGTACACTAAAATGGGTAAAAATAAGTATATACTAAAATGGGTAAAAGCAAGTATATACTAAATAGATAAAAACTAGCAAATGGTTTTGACCCATAACCCATGGTTTTATATATACCACTTACACAAGTTCAATGTATCCTTAAGGTACATTGTATCTAGATGAAAACCATGGATCAACCCATAACCCATGACCCATGACCCATAACCCAAAATACCCATGGGCAAAGAGGCGGACCACGGATCCCTAGCTTTGTGCTAGCGGATCCCAAGTGGAAGGATCCGTGGGATCCGGGAAGCAGAGAAAATTTCCTCTATAAATAGAGAGCCATTTCTTCCTTTCTATTCATCCCTTTACACATACTTTCCCCAGTATTCTAACCCTCTAACCTCGGATCCAAGAGATCTATGTAGCTTTTCTCTTTTGTTTTGTGTGATCTTGTAGATTCCCTTAAAGGAAAGATCACCACATCTTGAAGACGGCAAGCTTAAGTCCATGAGTTGCCATGCTTCGTCATCATCAAGACAACGAAGGTTCTCTTGTTGATAGTTCTTCCTTTCTCCATATATGTTGGGTTGAAGGCATTAGTGAAGAATGCCGAAAGTGTCAAGATGAAAGCATTAATGAAAGATGCTAATCATCCGCGTCAAAGCATTAGTGAAGAATGCTTAAGGTGTCAAGACTAAGGCATTAGTAAAGGATGCCAAGCGTTGTGTCAAAGGCATTAGTGAAGGATGCCGAAGAATCAAATCAAGTAGCATTTGGGAAGAATGCTTAGGTCGTATAATCGATGAGGTGCATCGTTATACATATAAGTGTTTATTTATTCACAAGGATGGTGATATCCTTGATGGTGTTGTAACAAGGTAGATCTCCTTGATAATAGGTGTTGTGTCGTGAAGGGTAGTAGTTCCTCCATAATGGAACTAGGTGCTTAGCCTAGTATCTAATAAAGGGTGGCGGCGTTGTGATAGGATTAGTTCTCCTAAGGTGTGAAAGAACTCGGTGGTTAGCCTAGCACCGTATAAAGGGTAGCGACGTTGTGATAGGATTAGTTCTCTAAGGTGTGAAAGAACTCGGTGGTTAGCCTAGCAAGTATAAAGGGTGGCGGCGTTGTGATAGGATTAGTTCGCCTTGGTGTGAAAGAACTCGGTATTTAGCTTTGTACCGGAAAAAGGTTAAGCGGCGTTGTGAAGGCTTCTCCGCCATAAGGAGTTGGTGTAGTGTTCGAACTCTCGAGTAGGTGACTCGGGAGTGGAGTAGGGCAAGGAAGGTGTCCTTGTGGCGAACCACTATAAATACTTGTGTCGTGGTGATGTGTTTCTTACTCTTTATCTTTCATTTACACGTTTATATATCTATCTATCAACGTCCAACATAAACAACCAAATAGATTGACATAAGTCGATCTAAATATTTAAAAGGAAGTTTTAAATTGGTAAAACTATTCAACCCCCCCTTCTAGTTTTCCACACCGTCGTAAATATATATATATATATAACAATATATATACAAAATAAATCCAAACATCGGGTAAACTAATAATATAATTTTTATAGTCTTAAAATGAGTATAAAAATATATCTAAAAAATTGTTGATAGTGTCGGATCAATTATTCAAAATAAATGATCGTGCGATAGCGTTTATTTAATAGATAAATATACGTTAATGAAATACGCAAACCCATGCATGAACTAATATGAAAATGATGTTACTGATGATATGTAGACTAACTCTAGCCTATATGTAATGTTCTCAATGATGTTTCATGAATACGCAGCTAAACCCTTACGGTTACACGAATTTGATACTCGTAAACCTAGTTTATGAAAAATGATGAATAGTGAATCATGAATAGTGATTTTTCTCCGGGAATAAATAGTGTTTTGTGAATAGTAAAATTTTAAAATAACCTCTCAAAGTCGCAAACTGACTTCAAAAACGATGAATAGTAAAATGATGAATAGTACCAGTGAATAGTAAATTCCCGAGATGAATAGTAAATTTGAGAAATGACCTGAAATTATGAGTTGTCACACTTACAAGCAAGCTTCAAATGTTTCCTCAGGGTTCTCTCCCAGCATGCGTACGACCTGAGTCACACCAGCTGCTAGTTCCTTTTGGATGACACCGTCCGGCATGTCGAATGTCCTCCTCTTCATGGATAGGTACCGGCCACCACTTCCTCCTGGATGTGGGTCCACCACGTCAAGCATTGCTTCTAGTTCATCCACCATATACGTTTTTGAAGTCCTCACCATGATATCAGCACCCTGGTTTAGTATACAACAGCAATAGGTCATTTGCTCAAATTTAAAAAGAAAAGGAGGGAAAAAAAATGTTTTAAATAGGTGTCTCAAATAATGCAAGTTCATATGTCTTAAGTTAGTACAATTATGAGACAACACTCGTCTTCATTCACACCATAGTGGACCTATTATACGAAAGTTTTTGAGTGGTACATTTCACCTAACATGGAAAATAAAAGCTCGCCTCGATTATCAAGTATCAAGCTTTGATAAAGTCAAAGTTTTTAGCAGATGATGATCTATGCCTAATTTGAACGAAAATCACAGTCCGAAGAAAAGATGTGTCGCCCCTTACCACACTATCAGATTTCGAGTAACTCGCTACTTTGAATTTAATATATCATTCCACAATACAAGAACTTCAATGACAACCATATATCCATTTCAACAACCCCATAGCAGAAATTGCACAAGAAAAAACATAAAGAGACCAATGTTTTACCTCAATGGCATCAACGGTAAAAAGCAACATGATAACCTTCTCAGAAAAATTTTGCCTCTCCTCAGCATCACGAGCCACCTTTCGATGATAAGAGAAATTGTTAAACAAACCCCTGATCTCCTTAAGCTTCCCTTTAGCAACAGCCAACTCACGAAGAGCCGGAGACCGAGACCTCCTAACCAAATACTCTCTAAAGTCATTTGAATCACCATTGCAGCATCCTGTGGTGACAACTCCTTCTTCTTCCCTTTGTTCCTCTCCAATGCCCTATCAAACGCCTACCACAAAATTCCAATACCGTCATTAACAAGAAAGCTCAATCTATAATTCTAAATCATGGCACACTTTCTCATCACCTCATCAACATATAATAATAACTAGTGTACTCTGTGAGCCCCAAATCAATATACTGAACATAAATTTTGATCTTATTTTTTAGCACAATGCCAGTTTTAATTTCCACTATTTAAAGCAGTATATCTAGCATACTGTTCATCTTACCTTTTGATCAATGACACGTGTCTTTGGCAACAAGCTTTGTAGAGCATTTAGAATACAATGCTTGTTTGACAACGAGCGTTTAGCTTTTTGGCTTTTATTTAACACTCGTATTTGAAACACAACTAAAAAAGCGTTTATAGCGTTATCGTTTATAATTACACAATTGTCACTATTTTTGGTTACCATTAGTATTGCCATATAACATGTACCGTGATAGCTAATACAATAAGTTTTAGCAGTTATCCTTTTTAATCATTGATTAAATAATACAGTATATTCACATATGACTCTTCAAACATTTTCACTACTCCTTCCGTCCAAAAATAAGATAATTGTCCTTCGCAAAAAACAAGAAGTTTAAGAAAAACATAATTATTACTGTTTTATCTATCTTATTTTTTTATTTCTTTTTAGATTGACAGTTTTACACTTAAATAACTAATTAATGTTTTCTTTAAAGTTTATACTCCGTAATAATAATATCAACTAAGCGTAATATGGTACTCTACATCAAATTTTCCTATCCTTAAACAATGTGGAAAATAATATTAGGAGGAGAGAAAGTACATTATTAACACATAATATTAACCGTGGATGCACAAATTTACAGTTATTTAAAAAAAATACTGTTTCAACAAAAGAGTGCCATGATCATCATTCTCGCCTTGGATCTCAACAATACGAGATCGTTTCTTCTTAACATCCTTCTTTTATCTTTAAACTCTTCTTTTTCATTACTCTCACCAGTTGAGGCATTAAAAGTATACTTTTTCACATCTTGAGATTGCTCAAATCTTCTTCTTATTAAATTAACTACATTTGAGTGCTATTTCAGAATTCTTATTGCAACTTCTTATAGGGTGTGTATTGGATTGGTTATTGGAATAACCACTTCCTTGCATTGAGTGTATTAAAAGGTATGTGCTCAAATCTTCTTCTAATATTTGTAATTTATCTTTTTGAATGATATGATTATGTTGTGGTTTTAGTATAACTAAGAGAGTGGTGAATGATGGGAATGTGATTACTGTGATTTCAACATACAAGGATTATACAATTGGTTAAATAGGTATGTATAATATACATATCATATGTTGTTTTACTATATTCTAAATTATAATATATTATGGATCACAACCTAATTTGGCTTACATTTTTTATGAATTATTATGTGTTCACCAAATGGACATTGCCTATAAAATTGATTAGCGCTCATTGACGTCATTTTCTATTCAAGACAATCAAATCTGAAGATGAAAATGCATGGACGTCTATTAATTTAATTGTTACAAACTCAATTGATTATCGAATAATTCACATATTATCTCATTATTTCTTCATATACTAATGAAACATTTTTATGTTCGTTGTTTTCTTATAATCTTATTTTCATAGTTTTTTAAAAATTCCGCGAATCTGCGGGTCTTTAAGCTAGTACATCATGAAACTCACAGACCCGTTCATCAATTCAAAAACTCATCTCTAACTTTACATCGAATCTCCCATCACACATAACATGTTTAAAACTTATAAGCACGAATTTAAATTATTTCAGTTTCTAATCTACAAACACAATTAATGTGTGATTTCAAAAAATAAAATAAATAAAAATAAAAAGAAAGATAAATATTTACCCGAATCAAATTCAAAATAATTAAAAAACATTGGAATTTGAATTAATAAACTCGTGATTAATATCGAAGTAGTTAACTGCTTACTAAAACGTGATAAATATCTTGATGAATTCAATGCATACACAAACGTTCCGCCATATTGATTTTGATGGTTTTAGGGTTATTTAATGTTTCTGAGATTGATGGTTTTGTTGATTTTGATGGTTTTAATGTTTTTGTTGATTTGGTTCGAATGTTTAGGATTTTTTTTCTTCTTTTTTTGAGTTTATAGGATTTAGATATGCTTTCGGTGCTGCTTGTGTTTGTCATGATTTTTGAATCATGAATAATAATTTAGTTTGATTGGTGTGATTTTTTTGTTTTTTAAAATATTTTCTTAAAAACCTACGATATTAATCGAAGCTTTACGCTCTGTTCTCAAGTCTAAAATTTAAAGAATAGAAAGGGATGTAATGGGAAGGGCAAAGTAGGGGATGACATAGTGAAGAAAGTGGTTATTTATTTATTTTATTTTATTTTATTTTATTTTATTTTATTTTTAAGTAGCAAGGAAAGGAAAAGAAGTAACACAAATTACCAATATACCCTCGTATTACCAATATGCTATTTCACAAAGACAAGAAGCTAATACGTACGATTGTGAAATGAATTTGAATGAGAATTCTCAAGTTGAAGTAGTAGCCAATGAAGCGGCTTTTATTCCTGAAACCAAATTCAGTTTTGTTCCGATTGATCAGTTGGGACCATATGTCCTTCAGAAAGAGCTTATTGGTATAAATCATAACTCAAAACTTTTCACATAATTTTGCTAATAGGCTTTGTTGAGTATGAGTTTGACATGGTTATACATTACAGATGTTATTGGTGTTGTGCAAAGTGTATCTCCAACAATGAGCATTCGAAAGTAATGGGATGATGAGTCACCTGTAGTTGCAATCAAATGTCTATGTGTATCAGACTTTCAAGGTTCATCATATAATAAAGTCAAAAATCATATAACCTAGCTATTACTTCTGATCAAGAAACAGTTATAGATCTGTATTTTGCACCAATTATAAACATACATCAATCAATCAACGTGATCAACACATTACACATTCAAAGACATGCAACTAGTAAAACAATGCTCTCTTTTGTGTCACAATCATACTCTCTTTCTATTTTCTGTCACAATCACACCTTTTCCATTGCCCCACAAGATATCTTTTACAACTTCCATTGCCCCACAACATATCTTTTACAACTTATCTTTTATAAACATGTCACACAAAACAATTTAAATTGATTATCTTCTTGAAATATGCAATATCTGCCTCAACAAAATTATGTCAATCTCAAACATTTGGCTTTAGAGTTTAGTGGATAAGTACTTTTTTAAGAGTAGTTAATCTAGAATAAACACATTATATGTTAATGAGTTCCAGGTTTGGAGGTTTGGTTTGGAGAAAATTTCTTAAACGAGAAGAAAAACTAACTCGCCCTAGCCCACGCCTAGGGCCACGCCCAGATCACCCTCTCTCCTAGGGCACGCCCAGAACACGCTCTCACTTCTTACTGGTTTGTATCACGCCCAAACTTCTCGCCCTAGACACTCATTCGCCTAGTTTCTCGCCTCGCCCACGCCCAGGAATTGGTTATACACGTGTACGGTTTAAAACCTATTATGGTAGAAATCTAACGTATAATATTGAAAAGTTCATTTTAGAAAAATGTATAAGCGATGTTTATATGTGAAGAAAGTGGTTATTTATTTATTTTATTTTATTTTATTTTATTTTTAAGTAGCAAGGAAAGGAAAAAAGCAACACAAATTACCAATATACCCTCGTATTACCAATATGCTATTTCACAAAGACAAGAAGCTAATACGTATTACCGATTGTGAAATGAATTTGAATGAGAATTCTCAAGTTGAAGTAGTAGCCAATGAAGCTGCTTTTATTCCTGAAACCAAGTTCAGTTTTGTTCCTATTGATCAGTTGGGAACATATGTCCTTCAGAAAGAGCTTATTGGTATAAATCATAACTCAAAACTTTTCATATAATTTTGCTAATAGGCTTTGTTAAGTATGAGTTTGACATGGTTATACATTACAGATGTTATTGGTGTTGTGCAAAGTGTATCTCCAACAATGAGCATTCAAAAGTAATGGGCTGATGAGTCACCTGTAGTTGCAATCAAATGTCTACGTGTATCAGACTTTCAAGGTTCATCATATAATAAAGTCAAAAATCATATAACCTAGCTATAACTTCTGATAAAGAAACAGTTATAGATCCGTATTTTGCACCAATTATAAACATACATCAATCAATCAACGTGATCAACACATTACACATTCAAAGACATGCAACTAGTAAAACAATAATAGTAGAAATTATAGTACCTTATTTGACAGAACCCACACGTTAGTTTATGCTTTGAGATAGCCGTTTGATGCAGAATGTGATATGGGATAACTAAGTCAAAAAATATAAAGATCGTGCATGAATATTGAGGATAATATTGTAATTAACAAAGGCCTGTAATGTTGAAAACCCGTTTCCTTTCCAAATCCGCCCAAAATTGGACGGAACAAAATAACACTCAAAAGCTCATCCCTTCCCTCCCTCCCAACTTCTCGTCCCCTACCTTTCCATCTTAAAAAAGCTCAAAAACGCCCAGTTTTTTGATTTCCCTTACCCTCCCCTTCCATTACTTTAAAAAAAAAAAAAAAAAAAAAAAAAATAAATAAATAAAAAAAAAAAAGCGTTAAGTGGATTCGTATGTTTGGAATGTGTATATGCTAAGTCACACTTTCAACGTATTACAAATTGTATAGGTGGCTTTGTTGACTCATTATTTTTTTTCAAGTGACATTAATGACTTGTCATGGATCCTCTATTATATACTAGAAGAATGCTGCATGTGATGCGATGATTGAGTCTTCTATAACTATTTTTGTGACGAGCAAGTGTTTTTTATTATAAACTTCCTTATTATAAAGTAGTATATAAATGTTTTTCAAAAGTAGATAGTCCAAATTATTAATAGTGTAAATGGTAAACATTTTTATTTTTCAAATTTTAGCATTAAATTGGTGGTTTAACTATAGTGAGTTTTTCTTATAAACAATTCAATTTAAATGTATTATTATTGGAGAGCGGTTACATATGGTTTTAGTGAGACTTAAATTTTCAGATTTTACATTCATTTTCTACTTTTCCTTTTATAGTAATGTTTTTGGTCTTAAAATTTTAAGACTTCCTTTAATAGAAAGTCTCAAATGCTTTATAATGTAGTATAGATATGGGAGATATAATGGTATGTTGTTTAAGTAAAAGATAGTGCATCAAATTTGCGATCACTCGTATGAAAATGGCCCAATTTAAGAAAAATCGAATTTTTAGTAAATATCATTATTAAGGGGTGAGATCAATAAATATCACATAAAAATTAAATATCAAATAGATCAATCTCAACCACTCATTTTTTATCAAATTAATTAAATTCACTTTCACCCTTATATTTAAAACATAAATATCTCACAAACCGTTAATAGTTAGATAAAACTGATTATACCGTTGCGACAAAATAAAATTATCTTTCTATAGAGATCCAATATTGTATACGTTCGACGAACTTATTTTTTATCGTTTTTTTGCGGGTTTCGATATATTACACTATAAATAAAAAATTTAAAAATACTCTTTTGTGTTAACACAACCCCTAAACTACAAACCCTAAACCCTAACCCCTAAACCCTAAAAACCATAAACCTTTAAACCTTAAACCCCTAAAAACCCTAAACCCCTAACCGCTAAACCAAAAAAACCTAAACCCTGTCTTGTTAATCCGTAAGAAACCTAAACTCTTAACCCTAAAAAGCTTAACCAAAAAGTCAAGCCCTAAACCCTAACCTCTAAACCCTAAACCCACAAAAAGTCGGAAAAAAATCATCGAAAGTATATGATGTGGGATATCAAATTAAATGTAATTTTATGCTTGTCATGATGGTATGATTAGTTTTGTCTAACGATCAATAATTTGTGAGATATTTACTTTTTAAAATAGGTGAAAGTTTATTTTATTGTTTTGATGAAAAAATGAATAATTGAGAATGATTTATTTGATCTTTAGTTTTTCTTTGATCTTTATTGAACCAAACTCAAATTATTAAAACAATAAGTATTTATTGAGGTCAATTTCATATTTACCCAAAGAAAACATTAAAATTACTCTCCATCACATGTTTCAAAAGTATTGTATTTATGCATTGAAAACTTGTGTGTTTAGAAAAAAAGAAATTTTGATGTTTTGTTTGGTAAATATGGAATTATCCCTCTTTATTGAGATCATGTATACATATTTGGACCAATTTCGTGAATGAATTGGAGAATAAAGGCACTTGATTAACGCTCTTATTTTTTTTAGGAAGGCGGTTAACATTCTTAAATTAAAAGGGGTGAATATGTAATGTAAAATATACTAATTACTAAATATAACGTTTTACGTGGCTATATATTTGGTTATATCCATTCGTAGATCATCTATATCTTCAGTGTTGCCAAAACCTTAAACCCTAACTCGCATATATTCGCAATATCAAAACTCAAGAAGATCGAAACCATGTCTAACGTGTATGAGAGGCTTAACGATGATCTAAAGGAGAACTATGATCTTCTAAAGATTTATTATGATCGTTTCAAGGAGACCAATGATTTTCTAAAAAAGAACAATGATCTTCTAAAGAAGAACTGTGATCGCTTAAAGGATAACTATGACCCTTCAAAGAAGAACGGTGATCGTCTAAAGGAGTACTATGACGTTTTAAAGGAGAAGTATGATCTTTTAAAGGTCAATAATCATCATCTAAATCAGAACTATGCTCTTGATCTCACGAATTATAACGATGATCTTATAAAGAAGTATGATCTTTTACAGAATACATATAATCGTCACAAAAAGCATTATCTTTCAAAGGAGAGGATTGATCTTCTAAAGGACAGCTGTCATCTTCTAAAGAAGAACCATGATCTTCTATGGAAGAGTTATCATCTTCTAAAGGAGAACAATGATCATCTAAAGGAGAACAATGATCTTCTAAAGGAGAACAATGATCATCTAAAGAAGTCAATGATTTTAAAAGGAGATTGCTGATCTACGGAAAAAATTGCTGAAAAGGGATGCTTATATTACACACATGAGGAAGGTAATGTTTAAAGCTCTTGAAGATCTCGATGACATGTACTACACTTGCAAATTACACATCGCCGTATGTAAAAGGTTGATCACCAAGGCCCTTGCAACTAATTCTTCTGCTAGTTAGTAGTAGTTATTAACTTATTACATCTTACGTATGTGGTTAATGTTTACTCTATTTATGGGTAAATTTGTAATAGTGGTTATTAACTTATTTGTTATGATTTGTTTTGTTGCTATGATTGTGGTTTCGGTCATGCATCGACATTGTATATATATGTTGAATCGTGGTTATTCCAAACGATAGTATGGAGTAGCTTTTGGGCGGTTGGACTGAGATTATTAGATATCTTATTTTGTTATCGACACCCAATAATCTTACCCCAAAACACTTGCTAATGAAGTGCTTATCAAGTTTTATAATGGTTAAAAAGTGTAGTTTAAGTATAACACACATGATATACAGTATCTGTTTTACTGTAAAAGATTTATCATAAATTAGGCACTATCTTCGAACCCGGGAAAGAACCAATATAAATAGTATTAAATCTATTAGCATACCTTGAACATTTGTCTTGTTTATTTTGTAAAAAGAAAATAATAATAAAAAATAAATAAATAACCAAATCAAAAAGTTTTAATTCAAGACAATAGTTCAGTTGTAACTTAATGGAATCAATGCAAAGGGATGTTCTAAAAACAAGATGCAGATTAATTAAACCGAGCAACCGAGCAGCAACTGCTGGTTACAAAACTGAATGGTCAACGCGTCAAGTAGTACAAGCAGAAATTATCAGTGCAACAACATACAATACTGAAGCAAACTACATAATCTAGCACAAACATAAGACTGGCATCGCCTCAAAGCTACATAGAATTGGTACATCACGCTGAGCCAAATGCAACATGGGTTTTAAAGTGATTGGTTATGATGGTTGATCATGAACTTACAAGCAAGCTTCAAAGGTTTCCTCAGGGTTCCCTCCCAGCAAGCGTACGGCCTGAACCACACCAGCTGCTATTTCCTTTAGGATGACACCGTCCTTTAGGATGACACCGTCCGGCATGTCGAATGTCCTCCTCTTCATGGATAAGGACCGGCCACCACTTCCTCCTGGCTGTGGGTCCACCACGTCAAGCATTGCTTCTAGCTCATCCACCATCGACCTTTTTGCAGCCCTCACCATGATATCAGCACCCTGGTTTAGTATACAACAGCAATAGGTAATTTGCTCAAAATTAAAAAGAAAAGGAAGAAAAAATGGTTTTAAATAGATGTCTCAAATAATGCAAGTTCATACGTGTTAAGTGGGTACAATTATGAGACAACACTCATCTTCATTCACAACATAGTGGGACCTATTATGTACGAAAGTTTTTGAGTGGTACACTGGTACATTATACCTAACATGTAAAACCAAAAACTGATATGGAAAATCAAAGCCTCATCGATTATCAAGTATCAAGCTTTGATAACGTTAAAGTTTTTAGCAGACGATGATCTATGCTTAATTTGAAAGAGAATCACAGGCCGAAGGAGAGATGTGTCGACTCTTACTACACTATCAGATTTCACATAACTCGATACTTTAAAAAGAATATCCTTCCACAATATAAGAACTTAAATGAAAAGCATATAGCTATTTCAAGCACAAATTGCATAAGGAACAACATACAAAAACCAATATTAAGTATGAAAGTTTTTGAGTGGTGCATTTCACCTAACATGGAAAATCAAAGCTTGCATCGATTATCAAGTATCAAGCTTTGATAAAGTCAGTTTTTAGCAGATGATGATATATGCCTAATTTGAACGAAAATCACAGACCAAAGAAAAGATGTGTTGACTCTTACCACACTATCAGATTCCGTGTAAGTAGCTACTTTGAAAAAAATATATCATTTATAAGAACTTAAATGACAAGCATACATCCATTCAACGACCCCATAGCACAAATTGCACAAGAAACAACATAAAGAGACCAATGTTTTACCTCAATGGCATCAACGGTAAGAAGCAACACAATAACCTTCTCAGAAAACTTTTGCCTCTCCTCAGCATCACGAGCCACCTTTCGACGATAAGAGAAATTGTTAAATAAACCCCTGAGCTCCTTAAGCTTCCCTTTAGCAACAGCCAACTCACGAAGAGCCCGAAGAGACTGAGACCTCCTAACCAAATACTCCCTAAATGTCATTTGAATCACCATTGCAGCATCCTGTGGTGACAACTCCTTCTTCTTCCCTTTGTTCCTCTCCAATGCCCTATCAAACGCCTACCACAAAATTCCAAAACCTTCATTAACAAGAAAGCTCAATCTATAATTCTAAATCATGGCACACTTTATCATCATCTCATCAACATATAATAATAACTAGTGTACTCTGTGAGCCCCAAATCAATTGTCCGTTTTAGCACAATGCCAGTTTTAATTTCCACTATTAAAAGCAGTATATCTAGCATACTGTCCATCTTACCTTTTGATCAATGACACATGTCTTTGGCAACAAGCTTTGTAGAGCATTTAGAATACAATGCTTGTTTGACACTTTGACAACGAGCGTTTAGCTTTTTGGTTTTTATTTAACACTCATATTTGAAGCGCAACTAAAAAAAGCATTTATAGCGTTATCGTTTAGCTTTGATGTTATTTTACACTTTTTATAATTACACAACTGTCACTATTTTCGGTTACCATTAGTATTGCCAAACATAAACAAGTACCGTAATAGTTAATACAATAAGTTTTAGTAGTTATACTTTTTAATCATTGATTAAATAATACAGTATATTCCCATATGACTCTTCAAACATTGTTACTACTCCTCTGTCAAAAAATAAGATAATTGTCCTTCGCAAAAAACAAAAAGTTTAATAAAAACATAATTATTACTGTTTTATCTTTCTTATTATTTTATTTTTATTAGATTGACAGATTTCAACTATACATCAAATTTTCCTATCCCAAGGGACGGATCTAGCTAGTAAGTGTTTGAGGCGGTAAAAAAAGTTGATATTTTTAAAGCAAATTACAAAAACAAACCGTTTACATAGTGATTATCGATAATGAACTCTTTTCGTACACTTTACCAAAGTAATAAAATCGTCACTATCACTTTCCATTCTCTCACTCTCTTCCCATTTCTCTCATCTTCACGGACACAAACACACAACACACACCTCCAAACCATAACCACCACCGCACCGCAAAACCAAATGGTCTTAAAACATCCGTGAACATGATGATCAAGATTTCTTAAAAACATCCGTGAACATGATGATCAAGAACAAGAACAACACCCAGCAAGCCCACCATTGTAGCACCTCCATTTGCATGCAGCACCTCCATTTGCAGCACCATTGCAACCTCCACGCCCTACCGCCGGGGCTTGCCAGCGCCAGGCTTTGTACCATACTGCTCGTATAATACTGCGTGTAGCGTTGTGATTTTATGTTTTAAGAGATCTAACGGATAACATTGGAAAGTTCATTTTAAGTAAGCGGTCGAGGCGAGAACCATTTTAAATAGCAGTCACGAGTTATAGTTCATTTTCGTAAAAAGCTCTATTTTTTAATCTAATTTTTATTTAATTTTGACATTTTTTTGGAAAGTGACTCCACCAAAAACTCAAATTCCTCCCCCCTCCTCACACATATATTAGGACGGAGAGAAAGTACATTCTTACCACATAATATTAACCGTGGATGCATAAATTCTGATTTAAGATCGTTTGAGACGAAAGATTATTCTGTCTAGGGATCAATCTCCACCATCCATTTTTATTTGATCTAATGGATATGATTAATCCGATAATTTAAAAATCCGCTTTCATCCTCTTTTAAAATATTAATAACTTTCAAACCGTTAATCGTTAAGCGAAAAAGAAAATATCGTTCGACGAGCGTTTAATTATCTTTTATAGATAGGCACTTTGATATACTTTCGGAATTTTTTTTTTTTTTTTCGTATTTTCACGTTTTCTTTTAAGTTTTTCGTTCTTTTATATTCTTTGAAATTTGCATTAAAATATCATATATGATTTAACACTAATTTGAATATCACATGTGATATTAGTGTTATATCATATATGATATGTATATCATGTGATTTATCATATATAATTTAACACTAGTATCGTATATGATATTACATATCATATGTGATTTAACACTAATATCGCATGTGATCTTGAATTAGTGTTAAATCGTATATGATATTTCATCAAATTTCAGTTTGAAGAAAAGCGAAAAAAACGAAAAACGTGAAAAAAAACAATTTTTTCTTTTTTTCGAAAGTATATCAAAGTCTTGCGTCATAGAAAGATAATTAAATCTTCGTCGCGATGGTGTAATTATTTTTCTTAACGATTAACGGTTTAAAAGATATTTAAATTATAAAAATAGGTGAAATAACAAAATCTTTAATCTCAACCATTTGATTTATTTTTAGATGGATGGTGGAGATGAGTCCCTTTGTATGTAAGATAAGTTTGGTATGTAAAATAACTCTCCTCTAAATTTACAGTTATTTAAAAAAAATAAAAAATAAAAAATAAAAATAAAAATAAATAAATAAATAAATAAATACTGTAAATAAACCTGTTTGAGTAAAAGAGTGCCATGATCTTCAGGCTCGTCTTGGATCTCAACAATACGAGGTCGTTTCTCCTTCTTCTTCTTAACCTCCTTCTTTTTATCTTTAACCTCTTCTTCATCATCATTACTCTCACCAGTTGAAGCAGTAAAAGTATACTTTTTAACATCACCGTTTTTTTTACTTTTAATCTCAGCCGTCCATTTACTCTCCTTCTTTTTGTTATTTCCTCCTTTAATCTCAGTTGTCACCTTATACTTCCGATCTACCTCCCCACCGTTGATCTCAGCCGTCCACGTGTACTTCCGATCCTTTGACTTTGCTTTTGACTTTTTCTGTTTTTCTTCTTGTTCAAGGTCAAATGCTAGCTCCAGTGCTGAGACGCGGTCGGAGAGTGACTGGATGAGGCGGCGCGTGGTGAAGGAAGGTGTAGGGATGGTGATAGTTGTGACGTCATGGAAGGGTGAGATGACGTCATCGAAGAGTTGGAATGGGGTTAAGAGAGTGTAGGAGGAGGGTTTAGGGAAGATGAATGAGGGTTCAGGTTCAGGTGATGAGAGGATGTGGTGGATAAGTTCAAGTTTAGTGAATCGACTCATTTGATTTGGATTGGGTTTTTAATTGGAGGATGGATGTTTATGATGGTGATTGAGAGGATTTGTGAGTGATGATGATAATAAAGAAATATGAAGTGGAAAACAGAGTGGTTCAGGGTTAAAAATGGAAACTTGTGCAAATGTGCACGCAAACGAGTTATCGCAACACAACAACTAGTCAACTAAACTTGAAAGCGAGGTTGTCGAGATCGGGATCCAAAGGATCGTTTTCGTCTTTCTGAGATCGTGATCGTGAAGATCGGATCGGGATCTTAAATCTCTTCTAATGTTATTCTTATCTTTATGTAATTTTATATAAATCTCTGAGTCAATACATTATAACCATAAAATCTTATGAATGTTTCATATAAATGTTGTCTTAAATTATGATTATAAAATGTTTAAAAGATTTATATGTTGTTTTAATTCTGAAACAAACAACCCATAAATTTATAGTTTTTAGTTTGTAATCAGAAAGGTAGGATCGGATCGGATTAGATAAATAGATCGTATGGTCGAATCGGGATCACTATAAGATCTTAAACTGCGAAAGATCACATGTAGATCCGGATCGTTTTTAACTGCGATGTCGTAAAATCGTGAATCACAAGATCGGGATCGGGATCACGACAACCATGCTTCAAAGTGTTCCTATGTTTTGCATTACTTGTCATACTCTCCGCATTTTTGATTATTGCGTCAGCGATACATGTATTGCGGTTTATCTGATACAAATTACAAATGCACATATTGTGGTGCAATAATCAAAAAATGTGGTGTGAGTATCAATTCCCATAATTAATATTCCATCACAAAAATTAAAAATTCATAAGTGTTCTGAGACCCCGCAAGAATTCCCTAATTCTGTCCCTGATAATGATAAGCACCAAACTAAACATATAAAAATTAGGGGTGTGCACGGTTCGGTTTGGGTCGGTTTTGGCTAAAAAAACCGAACCACAATATTCGGTTTTGTAGAACTCAAAGCCGAAACCGTTCGATTTTAAGCGGTTAGGTTTTCGGTTTGTTATCGGTTTCGGTTCGGTTTTCGGTTTTCGGTTTTCGGTTTCTAACCGTTAATATTTAGGTATGGTAAATTATACAAAATACTTGTTTCGTACAAAATTAGTTATTCTTCTTTACTTTTTTCAATCTAAGCATAATAATGTTTATTGCATAATTCTACGATTACAAACGTATAAATGAAATATCTGCATCTGATTGAGCATCTGCGTAGTATAATCGTTATCGAATCTTATTGATATATTCGCATAAAGCATGCGACAATAAACGCGCATATAAATATAAGCGTTAAGATAAATATATTATAAATCCGCTAACAAAATGAATATGAATTTATAAATTTGATTTATTTAGTTATTTAATTATATTATTTTAATTAGATATTATTATATAATAAAAGCTGGTTCGATTCGGTTTGGTTTTTGCGGTTTGGTTTTGAATGACCGAAACCGAACCGCGTTATCGGTTTTGAAAAGTAAAACCAAACCATGGTTTTACTTTGATCGGTTTTCGGTTCGGTTTTCGGTTTCGGTCGGTTCGGTTTTTCGGTTTGTTTTGCTCACCCTAATAAAATATTTCATTTATCGAGTGCATCATAATATACCCTACAAACAAACACACACAAAAAAATGGTGCACTACTTAAAGAGTCTATAACACCAAACTGGTGCCAAAACCCAGGTGGGAGGGATGTAGTAGTGGACCGTGCGCTAATAGTCACCATCACCTGTGAGTTTAGCAACCACACATTAACATTCACCTCAGTCTTAGGCGTAAGGTGTAGTGATTTCCGATTTTAGCCATTTAGGCCCTTTCGTTCAACACTCATGCCAAAATCACTCCTCCTCATAGCTAAGCTTGTGCACAACCAGTTTGAGCACTCATCTTCATTTTATTTTCTTTCCATTTTCTAAACAAACTAAATTTATTTATTCAAAATAAAAACACAATAATTTTAACCATTATGTATGAGACATTAATTGCACAACTGATACTAGCTAGAATTGGATGGTTTATGATGCATAAAATAAATATATGAACATATATGGGTAGATCCTAGATGCCACAAGTTTCTAACATAAAGAAGCCCAAACCCAGCCCATTTACTTTCTTAGGGTTAATAAAACACATCATCATCATCACAAAAAACACACTCTTGCAGCAGCCAAAAAACGCAGGCATCATCATCTTCCGATCATCTCCATAATCAGTATCAACAAAAAGCAGCGACCAAACTAATACTCATCCCTCCATATCAACAATCAACATATAAATCAAACACACTCGCATGATTAAAAGAACAAAAATAAATAAGCGATCGCTTTTCCTTTTTGTCGTTTGTGTGTTGGAGAAAGCGACTAAAAGCAAAGTGGCGAGGATTTGTGGTGTGGTGACACCATTTTGGTATGCCCGAAACTAGTATCCAGCGTGTGAAACGGCTAGGCAAATGCCACCGCACCTATGCTTAGAGACCTCGATAAGAATCTGGTTTATTTATCTCTCGGTTTTGGATCATAACACACAAAAGTTGTTATGTTTGTACATATGATCTACGCATGTATTCGAAATCTTCGTGAGGTTGGTAAAGCAAAATGGGGCCACCCTAGCCCACTCCGTGCTCTACCTCGGGCCATCAACATCATACGCTTTTGAAATAGAGTTTGCGAAAAACCGGCTATATCCAATATTGGTTTACGAAAGAACACCGTTTATTTTTATTTATGCATTTTGGAGAACTTCAAGATATGTTAGGTTTGAGCGTGGCGAGGTGAATCGGTGTCGATCGAGCCATATGGCGATCGATGTCTTATCGATCTCGCGATGTGGAGCCAATCGATCGCCGGAAAAATGGCCATCTCGCTCGTCCACGCGATCGATAAGAACAAAGCAATTTAAGTCCCTTTTTCTTGCTAGCGTTGAATCCAAACAAATATATATATATATATATATATATATATATATATATATATATATATATATATATATATATATATATATATATATATATATATATATATATATATATATATATATATATATATATAACGTTTGAAAATAATTATTTTTATACCGTTTGGTTTAAAAAAACACTACTAAAACTATCCTATAAATACACAACTTATTTCTTTGTAACACCCGAAAATCTTAAAGGCAGTGGAAGACTAATTGGTGTTACTTGAATGGAATCGTAGTCGATAATTATAGAAAGCGACTCAAAAGAGGCGTTTTATTAAAATAGTTATCATTCATGAAAACTCATTGTTTGTTACAAAATATTGTAAATAGATCAAGTGTTTTTCCCAAAGAAAGATCATGAGTTTGAAAGAAATGATAACTTTTATGTTTACACCACGGATAAGCCTTGCCATGCCCCATTCCGCACATGGTCATAATCTTCACGATTACACGAGATAACATGCTTAAAAGGTCAACAAAAATGTTGAGTGAAGTCCATAGGTTTAAAATAAGTTGAACACAAGTATAAGATCATGATCATTGTAAACTAACAATATCATAAGAAAAATATCACAGATTATTGTCTGCTAAGCTCATGAAACCAAGACTCATTGCATACACAATCGAATTACCGGTGTACGTAAATATGCCCCGAAGGAGGTAATAGCCAATTACCTAAAGATATTCGATATGGTGCGCCTCGGTTATTTCTATAACTTGAAAGCGGGGTTCGTTAATCCCATAGTACTATTCACGATATCTCGTTCACTCATGGTGACTAATGGTTCATGATCGGGGACTTGTGGCTAACAACAGCGGTACCAATAATCGGGAAGATCAAGCATTTATGAAAAACCTTGTGTTCTAGTTTAGAGCATGTATCTCCTCATGGGTTTTGCAAAATAAAGTAAAAGCGGGCTATGAACTCACCTTGATAATAATGCACACAGCGAAAATAGATCAAGCCTGATGTAGCGGAGGTTCGACTCGAAACCTAAAATGATGAGATGGCGAATCTCGATGTGAGCATTTGGTTCGCGACCAAAATAATAGAGCATTGAATATTCTTATTCAATAGATCATTGGATTTTCAATCCAATAGTGTGCGATCGTGATTAACGTTTTAAGTTAATTTATGTGCTACATTGCCTTAATTAATTATCCTCACTTACGCATAAGTGAAATGTTCCCCCGTTGTGATCTTAGTAAATTCGTTGAGTATTTTAACGTATATAGATTCCCCGAGTATTTTATCGAAATATGTATCTTTTTACATATACTTAATTATTTTCTAAAAATATATATATTTACATATACATATATATATTTACATTTACATATATATAAATTAAATTCATCGTTATTGAAAATATTACGCTCATGTGGTCAAAATACTTATTTTTACGAGGCTATAATGAAATCATAAGTTTTGCTAAACTTTCTCAAATTTACACTTTTACCCTCGAGTTACAAAAGTACAAGTTTAGTCCCTATACTTTTGAAAATGACACTTTCACCGAATTATATTTTATACCCAAAACTTTCGAAATGACAACTTTGACCCTCGGTAAAAGCTGTTTTACAAAATCACCTCTGGGTTCATTTTATCGCTTTAAACCTTTGTTTTCCAAACTTGACACTTTTACACCCAAAACTTAATTTATAACTAGATTAGGTTATTCTGAAGGCTGGTCCTTGTGGTTTCATGCATGCGCATGCGCGTGGAAACCATACCCATTACTTTATAAAGTTGCCATATTAGCCATAGACTTCTCTTGCATGCTTGTTATCGTAATATATAACCCTTTATCTTTTTAAAGTTCGCTTTTAACCCAAAATTCATTTAATTTGCAAATTCGGTCCAAAGTACCCTTTTAACATCTGAAAACTTTACAAAACTTTACAAGCTTATTCTAGCTTATTTTTAGAGCTTATTAGCTTATTACTAATTCATTGGGTAGGGTTGGATCTCTCTTGGAGAGCAGGTTGGGCTTATTAATTTTGGCGGTTGGGCTTTTAGGCCCATTAATGCCAGCGTGCGTTTTAAGGTGTCTGAGTGTTCCTTATAAAGTTGTGATGTGTTCTCGACATATTAGACTAGTATTAACGTGTGACTATGTGTCGTGACGAGCATATCATCGAGTTGCATTGAAATGGTGCGCGTAACATATTTAACGTGCGAGAACCAAATGTAAGCGAAGAAATGAAATGGAAACGAGTTGGAAGGACTTACTACACTCAAAATGAGTGGTGATGATACGTGTGAGAAGTGATCGAGAAGAAGTGACCAACGAGAACCCTTTGTTCTCCTTACAACGTTACCGTACCTTTATTTTTACTCGGTATCTCCTAACCTTCACCTTGAAATGTTTCTTTCCATACTCTCCTTCCACAAATGGACGATCTTTGGGTGAGATATGTTTAAGTTTTAGGAGTTCATGTGAAGAGGTGTGTGTATGTCGTGTGTTTTTAAAGAAAGCTCAAGCATGGCCTTTGCATTATTTTATTTCCTAGCTTTCCTAGTTTTAGTTTTATTAGTCACATGTTGAAATGTATTTGGTCTTTGTTTGTGTTGGAGTTCTAGGCGTGGGATTTGAATCCTAAGCATGCCATTGCTTAGTCAGTCACTTGGGACATTATATCCATTGGTTTATAAGTCGATGTTTAGTCGAAGGGTGTCTTGCTTAGCTTAGGTAGTTTTATATTGGTTTAGGGTAGTCTAAGCAAGGATTTGTCTCTCTTTTAACCACTATCATAAGGCATGGGACAACAATGTTTCAAGTTTAGTTTGGTTGAGATTTAGTTAGCTTGGGTTTCTTTATTTTTCTTGTTTGCTCGCTCGGTTACAGATGAAAGGAACACCCAAAATATTAACTTCAAGTTTTACTATATGATCATGGGCTAGGTGACATAGGCGAGGCCCAAAGCAAAAACATATGGGAGGTTTGGGCTCATATATTTAGTCGTGTAAAGATGTTAGGCCGAAATGGTTTCAAGGGTGTTGGGCTTGGTTCGGTGGTATCTGAGGCCCGTTAGCTTGGGTCGTGAAGTGGTAAAGTCCGATGAGTTAGGGCCAATCACAATTTATATATTTTGTTATAATTAAATTCGTAATTTTACAAATTTTACGTATTCATTCGTATTTTAGAATTATCGAATCGTGGGAAATTTATTTAGATCACAACGTACCTTTTATGAGCAGCTGTCTGCGTTGATCATGCATATGCCAAATGATATGCAAATGTGATGTTTAGAAAATTTCATGACGAAATAGATCGTGTTTAATTCTTGATTAAGCGTTAAGTACATTGAAATTTTCCGGGAGCTTCACGGTACCTACCGCCAAGAGAACCGTCCGGTGATTAAACTCGCAGAGGTGTCATGGGTGATCTAGATGAGCAGGTGGGGATACTTGGAGCGCATTATATCCTCGCGCTCCCGGTGAACTCGCACCTCGTTTCTTATGATTCCATCGAACTTTAACGATAGAATGCGGCTTTGCTTAAGCCTCTTAACCTACATCCATGATCTCGATGGGTTCTTCGACAAAGCTAAGTTTGTCATTGAAATGGATGTCCTTGAGTGAGTACGACTAGAGTTTCATCGAAAGACACTTCTTAAGATTTGAGACATGGAGCGTGTCATGTGCCGGCTAAGTTCTTCGGGAAGATCAAGTTTATATACTCTTGGACTAATTCTTTGAAGAATTTTGAATGGTCCAACGTATCGAGGTTTGAGCTTTCCTCGTTTTCCAAATCGACCATCCACTCGGGGTGATACTTTGAGCATTACACGGTCTCCGACTTGGAATTCCATTGGTTTTCTTGAACATCTGCGTAGCTCTTTGTCTATCTCGGTAGCTTGTAATCTTTGCGAATTTGCATTATCTTTTACATGTCTCTTGGACAATTTGGGACTGTAAGTTGTACTTCTCCAACTTCCGCCACAAGCTGAACCGCGATCGGCATTTTCTTCCATAGAGTGCTTCAAAAGCGACTTTAATCTTTGGCGTGATAATCGTTATTGTAAGAGAATTCAGCCCGAGGCAAGTGCTTATCCATCCTTTTCGAAATCAATCACACATACTCTTAGCATGTCTTCGAGTTTGGATCATTCTTTCACTTTGTCCATCTGTTTGAGGATGGTGCAGCGGTACTCATATCTAAGTTAGTACCCATGGCTCTTTGAAGCGTTTGCCAAAATCTTGAGGTGAATCGGCTATCACGATCGGATATGATTGAGATTGGTACACGTGACGAGAAACAATCTCTTTGATGTACGATCTAGCGAGTGTAATCATCTCGTCGTTCTCCTTGATTGGCAAGAAATGAGCGGACTTTGTAAGGCGGTGCACAATAACCCAAATGGTGTCAAAACCATTAGAAGTTTTCGGAACTTTGTGATGAAGTCCATTGTGATTCTCTCCCATTTCCACATAGGAAGTTACGGTTGAGTTAACAATCCGGATGGCTTTTGATGTTCGACTTTAACTTTCAAGCATGTCAAACATTCTTGGCGTATCTGGCGATATCGACCTTCGTATTAGGCCACGATACAAAAGCTTTAGATCTTGATACATCTTGTTGGGACCGGGATGTATGGAATACCGATTTATGTGATTCATGCATGATGAGTTCTGGATACCTCAAAGAGTGGAATCAACTTGATTTTGAAACATAGCGTTAGTCCGATCTCTTGCACAATCCATTCTCATTCTCGGCATGCCATAAATCTTCTCGTTTGGCCTATTTTCTTCCTTAGGGGCTTGATCGAGCTTGAAAATTTTTCGATGGTAGGGGTGAATTGATTACCATTCCCAATGATCTCACTCTAAGTGGCTTAGGGCGATCTTTTACGCTTTCAGCGCATCGAACAACGTTTGCCTTTCGAGGATGATAACGGATCTCGCGGTCATAATCACTAAGCAATTCGAGCCGGTGACGTTGGCGCATATTCAATTCCTTTTGATCCAAGATGTGTTGAAGACTTTTGTGATCGATGTACACTATACACTTGGTTCCGTCTGGATAATGTCTCCATAATTTGAGTGAAAATACCACGGCGCCAAGTTCTAGATCGTGAGTAGTATATTTCTTCTCATGAGTTTTGAGTTGTCGTGATGCATAAGCAATCACTTTGTTCCTTTGCATGAAGCGGCGCCTAAACCCATGTGAAGCATCACAATATACTACAAAATCTTGACTCCTTCCGGTAGTGCCAAGATAGGTGCTTGCAGCTTGTTCTTGAGGAGTTGAAAAGGCGATTCTTGATCGTCTCCCGAATTCGAATTTCTTCGTTTTGGGTTAACTCGGTCAATGGTTTAGCTATTTTTGAGAAACCTTGATGAATCTTCGATAATAACCAGCAAGTCCTAAATTGGCCAATTTCGATGGGATTAGTGGAGTGCTGGCGATTCTTATGATTCAATCTTTGCGGGATCCATGTATTCCTTCATCGATCACATGACCAAGAAATTGGGTGTCTCGATCCAAAAGTCACACTTGGAAAACTGCGTACAATTTTCATCCTTGAGTAACCGGGCGGTCTTGAATATTCGCATGTTCTTCTTTATTACGAGTGAATAAGAATATCGTCGATGAACACGATGACGAATTTATCCGGATATGGTTTGCAGACTCTATTCATGAGGTCCATAAATCGAAGGGTGCATTAGTTAAACCGAATGGCATTACTTGGAATTCATAATGGCCATATCGAGTTCTAAACGCGTCTTGGGTATATCTTCTTCTCTTACCCGTGGCGATGATATCCGGATCTTAAATCAATCTTGAGTATACCTCGAGCCTTATGTGATCAAGCGGATCACCGGATTCTTGGTAAGGGATAGCGGTTCTTGATTGTGAGCTTGTTGAATTCTCTATAATCGATACACATCCGGAATGATCCATCTTTCTTCTGAATAATACGGTGCTCCCGGTGAGGAACTTGGTCTAATGAATCCTTTCTCGGATAGCTCTTACAGTTGTTTGGATAACCCTTGCATTTACGGGCGCTAAGCGATGCGGTGCTCGTGCTACGGGAGTAGCTCGGGAATAAGATCAATTTGAAATTCGACTTGTCGAGTGGGTGGAAGTCGAGCAAATCTTGGAAATACCTCGAGAATTCCTTGATTGAGTACATCCTCTGGTCGTTTCTCTTGACTTCTTTTCCGTTACTTGAGCTAAGAGGCATAACATCCTTTTCCATGTACTTTATTGATTTCGCAGGGATATGATACTTAAGTACTTTCTACTTTGATCTCCTTGGATGACTAATGTTTCACCGTTGATCGGGATATGAGCGGTTTTCGTCATGAAACAATCCTAGCACGGTGTTTGGACAACCAATCCATGCCAATTCGACATCGAAACTTCCAAGTTTGATTGGCAAAAGATCTATGAGGAGCGAATGATCTTGTAATAGAATAGGACAATTCGGATTACGGTGTTGGTTCTATTATTTTCCCATCGGCAAGCTCTATCTCATAAGTTGTATCTAAGGCGATTGGGATATTTCAAGTAATGGTGCAAAAGTAGTAGATACAAAACTCTTATCGGCTCCGAATCAAACAAGATTTTTGCGAGAATGATTGTTAAGAGAATACGTACCCGTCACAATGTCGGGGTTCAACGGTGTATCTCCATCTCTAGCATGTACACTCTTAGCGCATTGTTTGTTTGAGCGACATTTAACTTTGGGCATTGACTCTTGAAATGACCGAGTTCTCCACATCCATGCATGATTCATGTTTGTCGCGTGTTGCCTCTTCCGTGGTTTCGACAATGTTTACCTTGATGACCTACCTTGTTGCACTTATCGCACTTCCACGTACAAGGTCCGAATGGTGCATCAAACATCTATTACACGGGATGTGGTCCTCACGCACTTTTCCGTGAGTGGGTGCAAATTAAGCCTTGCGCTTCTTGCCTTCGGTTTTGCCGATTGTGATGTTGATTTGTTGTGGTGATATTGGTTGTTGTTGTTCGATTGTTGTTGTTGGATCGATAGTGGTTGGAATTTGAGGTTTTCGATCATCAAACTTTCTTTTGTTGTCACTTGAGCCTTGTGCATTTGCAAGCTTTAGTATTGGTTCCATAAAGCGGTGGGATACAATGACAACTTCTTCACAGTTTTTGGATTCGAGCGATGACATCTCCTTGATGCTTGAGGTAAACCTCAGATCAAAGCTTCCAAAGCTTTTCATTGGTGGGAAACAAATGAGGACATAGAGCTCTTAGCTCATGGAATCTCTTGAAGTATGTCTTGAGATCATTACCTTTAGCGACCAAGTGGTAATACTCATCTTGAGTTTCTTGATCTCGATCCTCGAGCATCTTGTTTCATTAAGTTGTTTCAGTTTGACCATGAAATCTTACAAGCTTCTTCCATTCAATTGGTTGAGCATGGCCTTTCCACCAAAATAACGCATCTTCTAACAAAGTTCGATCATAAACTTGACTTTGCGGTCATCTGTCGATCACTTAGCAAATACGATCTCGGTTCTCGAACCAATGAAGTAAACCAATAGCGCCTTGGTGCCGCTTGAAGAATGTCGACTGCGGTTCATGAACTCTTTGTAATTACACTTGCGAGTTCTGATGGACTCACTTTGATTTGTTGGAGTGTTAGTTGCATTTGAGTTTGCCATTTCAAGAAGGCGTGCGACACGCGACGATTCTCTTGATGCGCGGCGACTTGACCTCGCGTCTTTGTGAGCGACACGCTCGACCTTGACCTCGAGCAATTGGGCGTTCTCTCCTCTTGCAATTTCGACCTGCTTGCAATTTCGACCGCGTGCCTCTTGGGCAATTCGTTCGACTTCAATGCGTCAACCCGGCTCTAGCGATGTCGGTGACATGTTGTGCTATAGGCTGCGCTTAACACTTTCGGTGACCATTTTACGAGCAGTGCGGGAGTGATGGTGGATGAGGTAGCTTTCTTCTTGACCATTTTCTAAAATTTCCAAGAATAAATACCAAGATTAAGAAATTGTCGATCGATGATAAGGCGATTTCATATTATACATATCATAATAGTCCAGTTACCACTTTAAATTAATGATATGCTATGAATATGATTTTCTCAACAAATCATAATATATATATAAGGACATAAGGATCGGTTCGGCATACATCAGGAATAATATCATAACATCGAGAATAATAGAAATACAACCATGGAATACATCGTTACATAGTTTTGTTCACAACCATGGGTTACATCATCATAATTCTTGTTCCAAGGTTACAAACCAAAAGATACAAGCCTTAATGCCTCATATGGCGGCTTTATGATACATACTAAGATAAAGATGACTAGGATCTGCATCTCGATCGTCATCCTGACGACGACGAATCTCCTCGACCATGGTTGTCAAGTCTCGGATCTGCTTTGCTGGGCTCGATCTCTCGCTCGAGGTCATCATCCTCTCCTCCCGAATAGCGATTGAGCATGGCGGATGCAAGCTCGTGATGTAGGACTCTCTCTCGACCCAGCGGTCTCTCAAAGTACTAGCATCTCGAATAGTAGTCTCCAATCTCCCGAGTCAATTGGTTATGGCCTCTCTGCGCCTCCAACTACAGTACTCATCATATCAAACACAATCTCAATGGAGTAGCGACCTACCAGGGTTCTCGACTTCTTCTTCCAAGCTCTCTATCCTAACTAGTGGAATCTCATCATGGTGTGCCATGAGCTCATTCAACTGGTCTTCGTGCTGATAAGTCTTGTAGTCAACGGAGGAATAGTGTGGTGCCTTTGGTTCACCGTATGCGTGTATAGCGGGTGGTGCGGTGGTCGAGCTTTCTCAAGCTCAAGCAGACTAGGTGCTCCCTCCTCTTCAACCAGCGTCGAGTAAAGGTATCAAGAATGACCATCTCCTAGCACGGTTCTTCCTTGGTCCGGCCTCATTATCCACTGAGTAGGCTTGTTAGGATCGAGATAGTGATGGTGGATAGCACTTGATGCGAGGCGGTAAAATTGGCTCACTAAAAGTGTCGAAGGAGGTGATCTTGTAGGTGGTGATGAAGCAGGAGCAGAGTAGTCGATGGTAGAACACGATAAGTGGCGATGGTGGTGAAGTAGCAGATGGGTGGAGCAGTGAAACGCGGTGATGGTAGCGGGTGGTGGTGGTGATGGTGGCGAGGTGGTGGCATCACATGAGTCATGGTGATGGGTCGCACGCTTCCTAGCAGTGCGTTTGAAGGTCTTATCATTAGGATGCGATCTATAAGGTACTCCAAGCGGCTCGAGTTCATTTGGCTTAAACACGAATCCTCGTCGGCGGACGGATAGCAGGCGATGATCCGGAAGAATCGATGAAGCGGTCGGTGTTCTCTGATGACTTGGATGATTCATCATCGCGACAACATCTGAAGCGGTAGCCATTCTTTGCGACTCATAGTATCTTGATCTAAGGTCATGGAAGCAAAAGCATTGTACTCTTGAGGATGGCGGTCATATTTGGAGCAGTAGGAGTTCTGCGACTTCACCTTCCTCAAAGGTTCGGTTCGTCCGAAAGCGATGGTAGTATGACAGGTGGGATGAGTCGGCATAGTGGCGGTCGTAGAGGACATGGTATCATCCATCTCGGTGTCGAGGACGAAACAAGCGGGTGGGATGCGGACATGGTACTTGTAACAACCCATAAATTAATGTAAGTAAATGCCAAATAATATAATTATTTTAGTTAGCTAAGCAAATCTCCATGCCTAACTAAAATGAATGCAATTTACTTATGATCTAGTGATGCATCAATCCTAATGCATAGGCGGTCGCGGAAGGGCGTAAAGGCGATGGTGTAAAATAGTCCCGTTTTAAAAGTGCGGTTATAGTCCAAATGATTTTGAAAACTCTTTGGTTCTCTATAACCTTGGCTCGATGCTAATCTGAACACCCGAAAATCTTAAAGGCAGTGAAGACTAATTGGTGTTACTTGAATGGAGATCATAGTCAATAATTATAAACGACTCAAAGAGGCGTTTATTAAAATAGTTATCATTCATCGAAAACTCATTGTTTGTTACAAAATATTGTAAATAGATCAAGTGTTTTTCCCAAAAGAAAGATCATGAGTTTGAAAGAAATGATAACTTTATATTTTACACCACGGATAAGCCTTGCCATGCCCCATTCCAGCACCTTGGTCATAATCTTCACCGACACCGAGATAACATGCTTAAAAAGGTGAACAAAAATGTTGAGTGAAGTCCATAGGTTTAAAATAAGTTGAACACAAGTATAAGATCATGATCATTGTAAACTAACAATATCATAAGAAAATATCACGATTATTATCACTTAAGCTCATGAAACCAAGACTCATTGCATACGCGAATTACGGTGTGCGAATATGCCCCAAAGGAGGTAATGGCCATTACCTAAAGATATTCGATATGGTGCGCCGGTTATTTCTCTATAACCGAAAGCGGGTTCGTTAATCCCGTAGTACTATTCGCGATATCTACGTTCACTCGCGGTGACTAATGGTTCATGATCGAGGACTTGTGGCTATGAACTTAGGCGATACCAATAATCGAAAGATCAAGCATTTATGAAAACCTTGTGTTCTAGTTTAGAGCATGTATCTCCCTCGCGGGTTTTGCAAAATAAAGTAAAAGCGAGGCTATGAACTCACCTTGATAATAATGCACACGCACAAATAGATCAAGCGCAATGTAGCGGAGGTTCCAACTCGAAACCTAAAATGATGAGATGGCGAATCTCGAGAATGAGCATTTTGGTTCGCGACCAAAATAATAGAGCATTGAATATTCTTATTCAATAGATCATTGGATTGTCGAATCCAATAGTGTGCGATCGTGATTAACGTTTTAAGTTAATTTATGTGCTACATTGCCTTAATTAATTATCCTCACTACGCATAAGTGAAATGTTCCCCTGTTGTGATCTTAGTAAATTGAGAGTATTTTAGCGTATATAGATTCCCAGTATTTTATCGAAATATGTATCTTTTACATATACTTAATTATTTTCTAAAATATATATATTTACATATACATATATATATTTACATTTACATATATAAATTAAATTCATCGTTATTGAAAATATTACGCTCATATGGTCAAAATACTTATTTTACGAGGCTATAATGAAATCATAAGTTTTGCTAAACTTTTCTCAAATTTACACTTTTACCTCGAGTTACAAAAGTACAAGTTTAGTCCTATACTTTTAGAAAATGACACTTTCCACCGAATTATATTTTATACCCAAAACTTTCGAAATGACAACTTTGACCCTCGGTAAACTGTTTTACAAAATCGACCCTCTGGGTTCATTTTATCGCTTTAAACCTTTGTTTTCCAAACTTGACACTTTTCACCCAAAACTTAATTTATAACTAGATTAGGTTATTCTGAATCGGTCGCTTGTGTTTTCATGCGTGCGCATGCGTGAAACCATACCGTTACTTTATAAAGTTGCCATATTAGCCATAGACTTCTCTTTGCATGCTTGTTATCGTAATATATAACCCTTTATCTTTTTAAAAGTTACGCTTTTAACGAAATTCATTTAATTTGCAAATTCGGTCCAAAGTACCGCTTTTAACATCGAAAACTTTACAAAACTTTTACAAGCTTATTCCTAGCTTATTTTTAGAGCTTATTAGCTTATTACTAATTCATTGGTAGGGTTGGATCTCTCTTGGAGCGGGTTGGGCTTATTGGGCTGAGCAGTTGGGCTTTTAGGCCCATTAATGCTTCGCGTGCGTTTTTAAGGTGTACGAGTGTTCCTTATAAAGTTGTGATGTGTTCTCAACATATTAGACTAGTATTAACGTGTGACTATGTGTCGTGACCAAGCATATCATACGAGTTGCATTGAAATGGTGCGCATAACATATTTAACGTGCGAGAACCAAATGTAAACGAAGAAATGAAATGGAAACGAGTTGGAAGGGACTTACTACACTCAAAATGAGTGGTGATGATACGTGTGAGAAGTGATCGAGAAGAAGTGACCAACGAGAACCCTTTGTTCTCCTTACAACGTTACCCGTACCCTTTATTTTTACTCGAGTATCTCCTAACCTTCACCTTGAAATGTTTCTTTCCTTACTCTCCTTCCCGTTGGGCGATCTTTGGGTGAGATATATGTTTAAGTTTTAGGAGTTCATGTGAAGAGGTGTGTGTATGTCGTGTGTTTTTAAAAAGCTCAAGCATGGCCTTTGCATTATTTTATTTCCTAGCTTTCCTAGTTTTAGTTTTATTAGTCACATGTTGAAATGTATTTGGTCTTTGTTTGTGTTGGAGTTCTAGGCGTGGGATTTGAATCTAAGCATGCCATTGCTTAGTCAAGTCATTGGGACATTATATCCATTGGTTTATAGAGTCAATGTTTAGTCAAAGGGTGTCTTGCTTAGCTTAGGTAGTTTTATATTGGTTTAGGGTAGTCTAAGCAAGGATTTGTCTCCTCTTTTAACCACTATACGCAAGGCATGGGACAACAATGTTTCAAGTTTAGTTTGGTTGAGATTTAGTTAGCTTGGGTTTCTTTATTTTTCTTGTTTGCTCGCTCGGTTATGAAGGAACACCCAAAAATATTAACTTCAAGTTTTACTATATGATCATGGGCTAGGTGACATAGGCGAGGCCCAAGCAAAAACATATGGGAGGTTTGGGCTCATATATTTAGTCGTGTAAAGTGTCACAATTCAAATTCGGTCATTTCTTAAATTATATATGCATCATATTAATTCATTCATGGCATTTCATTTCACATTTAACGTAATTTTTATTTAATAATCCTTATCGCGTGAGTTTTTATTTTAAATATTTAATCCGTTACTTTCAAAAATGATCCGGGGTATTTTAAACTTACATCTAGTTCATAAAAACTATATTTTAGTTTTCCTAGTGTTTCAAATTTATTTGGTATATTAATCGTTAAAGTTAAATTATTACGTCGTTTTCTTAAAAATTATCGATAATTATTTTATCACCCAAATTTCACAAGGAATGTATTTTCTGAATTTTTATTATTTCATTACATTCTATTTTGAACTATTAAAAACTTACTTGTACCAAAAATCTACCATTTACCTTTTACTTATACATTTTATCAATAATTGTTACAAGTATATAATATATACAAGTAAATACATAATAAAAAAAAAAAAAAAATAGATTTGGTGGACAAATTCCCCAAGAACCGGATGGGAGGGATTGGCATTAGTGGATGGGAAGTTTTCTTTGATTGTACAAATATACACTCCATACTACACTTTCACTTCACTTCATTTGCAACAATAATTCAAGCAAGTAAAAATCATTTCTCTCCTCTCTTTTGGTTCCTCTAATAACCGGTTACACATCAAGAACACAAGGGATCATCTCCAAAAATTTTATCAAGATCAAGTGTATAACAATCTAGTTATACCCTTTATATGGTTTTGAAATAAAAACCAAGGGTATTTAAGTTTAATCCTTGTTACTTTCACTCTTCACTATCACTTGTAAGCTTGTTTTTATCATTTTCAAGTTTCCTTATCATTTCATATGTTTCTTTTCATTTTGGAGCTTATATGCATGTTATGTGATTTATACCATTTATTTTATGATTTTAGAGTTATATATACATATTGGTCATCCTATAAATATTCCCATGGTATTCTTTGGTCTTGATGGTGATTAGGAACCCATGACACCCTAAGAAGGTGTATGGTAGGATTAGATTAGCTTTGGAGTTGATTTGAAGGATTAGAATAGGTTTTGTCCGAGAAAAACTATTTTCGATAACTATATTTTAGTGTTCTGTCCTTAATTGGTTCTGGAAAAACCTACTGATGGTACGACATTTTGGCCTTGATATTTAGAAAATATACTTTAAAACGAATCAATTGGCCTTTTGAGCGGATAAAAGCGGAGTTATCTTGAGCCGTGGTGAATTTTAAAGTTTGACGACGAATTAAACACTTTTCGAAAAATTCAGCTTTGCTGTTTTAGTATTTTCGGTCAAAAGCGAGCCTTAAGCTTCACAAATTATTTCGACTTATCAAAATATATTAGTTTACTTGATCTGAGCTAAGGACATATTTTACGTAAGCGGTTTGAAGCGACAAATATATGCGTTTTATTAAGTTGCATGCTTATTATTTCACGAAAAATTATATTATTTCTACGATTCAAGTATTTCATTAAATTGTAAGGGCTATGTTTATGGCGATTTTTAACTATGATGCAAAACTTTTGGAACAAATTGTCTTTAGTAAAATCAAGTTCATCGGCCATATTTTTCAAAACAAAAGCCGTTTGTCAGCGGAGTTATGGTAAATTAATTACGGATGTTCAAACATTGGCGAAACTTATTTTACGCACACAATTAGCAAAACCACCAACTTTAACCCTTAATATCTTTATGATCGAGACCTTTTGGACGAAAACTCCTGACTGAAACTTTTAGATATTGATACAAACTTTCCAAAACCGTCGAGTTCGTTCTCTAACGATCGTACACTATTCGACTACTTTTAGGAGCCGTTTTTGTTAATTTCATGATTTTTCCGGCGACATTGTTTTGCGGCGAAAAGTAGTAATTTCACTATAAATCATTATAAAACCATTGTAGGATGACATTTTGGCGTAAATACTTGTAAAGTCATTTTGAAGGTCAAGGCGTCAAGCGAGTATTTTCGACGATAAGTATTATTTTCAAAACTCACAAATGGTATAAATAACATCTGAATGCGTGCATAACATTACATTGCAACTCATTGTATATCATATCATTCATAATAGAAATGGGTTTAGGGATTCACGCTACATTTCGGTGTAACCACTTTTGTCATCATATATTACACCAAGTGAGTAATCACACTTTCTTTTACCGTTTTACTATATTTTTGGGGCTAAATGCATGAACCATACTTGAATTAAATTGATTCTTACTTTTGTGAACTCTTTTAATTAGAACTTGTGAACTCGAATCAAATCCTTGAACTTAATTACGAAATTATGACTTGTTAGAACTTATTGAGCCGTATGTTATGACGCTGTCCTAAAGTCTCGCCTTGTTGGTGGGCGTCTCAATAAATCTACGCCTAAGTGGTCGAGTGACAAAGAAGTCTCGCCTTGTTGGTGGGCGTCTCAATAAATCTCGCCTAAGTGATCGAGTGACAAAGAAGTCTCGCCTTGTTGGTGGGCGTCTCGATAAATCTCGCCTGGGTGGTCGAGTGACAAAGAAGTCTCGCCTTGTTGGTGGGCGTCTCAATAAATCTCGCTGGGTGGTCGGTGACAAAGAGTCTCCACTTGTTGGAGCGGTCTGAAGCCTCACATGTTGGAGCATCCCTACATTATTATATTCATGGTACTATATTGGGAACTATTATGACCCGGCTTACACTTGACTACTTGAAGCACTACATTTTGTGCAATGGGTTGTGTACACAGGTTGCAAGTTTTGTATGGGCGAATTTGGGCCCGAGTGGATACCTGATGCCTTTGCTTTGAGAACTATTTTCGATTGATGAGATGCTTTGAATTTTTCTTACGAGTTTTCTTATTTCCGCTAGCGTGTTTACTCACTTAACTATTTTCATAGTTGACCCATTTTATCTCATGCATTTCGGTGATCGTTAGTAAACTTTTCTATCAAGTCTTGCATAAAGAAGTTTTCACTTGTCGCTACAATGCCGTTATATAATAAAACTCAATATTTTGGAATCTAAACTTTGTAATATATTTAGATGACGGCTAATGCAGTATTATAATGGTTTACTCTTTCTTTAAATATTAATGTTGGTATGTTCTATTATCTTGTGCTTATGTTCCTTCGTTACACCTCGTGTTTCAGCCTCCGTGAGGTGTAATGATTGGTACGAGCAAGGTTATAGAGAATGCCGATTTTTCAAAAATAAAAATCACATATAACCTAATAAATTTTTTTGTATATTATTTTATTAAACAATGAACACCATTCGAGTCAACTAGTCTATCGTTGCATCGTTACTCATAAATTATACATAGCGATCAACTATGTCTAATTTATGAAGAACCATGCAATGATAAGGTGGTAATTTTAAATCATGTTTAGTCGAGTCTTTAAAGTCGGTCACCAAGTTGCATTGGTCGGGTGGGTATGCATGGCATGTTTTACGTTCGTCGTCTACATTCTAGTACCTTGTTCATATCTTCCTTTTCCATCTTTCGACTTGTTAGTCATAGCATGTCTCTGTTCTGTCATGTTTCGATCACTATAACACATTACCACCGTTCGCACCTCATCGACTTGTTCGAATGTCGTTTACTCAACCCGATGTTTGGTCCTCTGCAAGATCATGGCTGCAAAACACTCGCTCGAGGTAACAACAATGACAATCCAAACAACAACATCTTCTTTGGAATAGCGGATCTACTCACCCAAATTATAATACATCTCGATGCTTGAGCAGACCAACAACGGAGAAGGTACTTCAAACAATGGGCTAGCGGCGAGGAGGATCACCGAAGCGGAGACCGGGAGTCGACAAGACGAGAGGCAACGAATAACCAGGAACTATGGGCGACTACGGGGCGCAAAAGATATAAAGGTCACGCATCCTTTGTGTACTCGATGTAATTATCATCGCTCGGAGGAACTGCGAAGGTGCGGCAAATGTGGATGACGGGCACTTCGCAAAAAATTGCTCAAGCAGGCGGAAATCAGGAAGGAAAAGCATGTTACGAGTGTGGAAGTCTAGATCACCCGCAATACATCCAAAGTGAAAAGAACTCCCGATCAAGAGGTGTCGTCGAAACAGGCGTTGGCAATAGAAGGCCCATGGATCGAACATTGAAATTCCTCCATGCGTGGTCGAGCATTCTATATGGGTACTGAGGAAGCCCGCAACGCTTAACGGGTACATTCTTTCGAACAACTACCTTATTTACATACGACATGATTTTGAGTGCATAGCTTCCTTCGATCTTTACCACGTTCGCGACATTGATTAATTTGAGACCTATTGATATCGACCTTGGTTGTTATATATTTTGTTGATTGGATTTGATTGTGTAAGCAAATCGAATATCGGCGAATCTTTCAAAAGACTTCATTCAAGGATGTTGATTCCTATCTTTCCAACAACTTGTTTCTAGCTTGATCTAGTAGCGAGTTCTTGTTTGATGAGTTGCGAAAATCAAGCTAAGAGACAAGTTTACTCAAGTCGGTTTAGTTTAATCTCATGGCGAGTTCTTGTTTGATGAGTTGTGAGATTAAATTAGAATCGACTCTACTAAAAGTCTTTTGAGAGCTACGTTCGATATTGAGCGAGTTTACCTATCCAATCTAATCACGACGCGTACTTAGTTGAATAGAACACCATGCGCATGGGCATTGATATGATCATTTAGACCTGCTCAGTATGAGCATGAACTTTTAGAACTCTTGTCGAGGTTCTGACCATAGTATCGTTAATCGAATCAGGGGACGTGATTCCACGACATGGGAAGAATGTCACAATTCTCAAATTCGGTCATTTCTTAAATTATATATACATCGTATTAATTCATTCATGGCATTTCATTTCACGTTTAACAGCGTAATTTTTATTTAATAATCCTTATCGCGTGAGTTTTATTTTAAATATTTAATCCGTTACTTTCAAAATGATCCGGGGTATTTATGGGAGTGGATCCGCAGAGTCACACTTGATTATCTCGCTTTAGCATCCCTGCATCGAGGCCGAGTATCCTTGCCGCACTTTTGCCACGACCGATCGAGGACCGAATGCATACCACACGCCTTCTATGATCTCTTATAACGTGAGTTTCACTGCAGGGACCCACGCACTCATCATAGGTACCAAATAGGCTTTCTTTGTAGTATGCCCTCCATGACATATTGGTTGATTTTCATCCTCGTGTCGGGCCTCATTCGGGTCTTCCTACTAAATTTCTTCCTCGAGACACCGATGACGGGGGTCATCCAGCTTATCTCCTCCTCTTCAACAATATTGTTAACTCTTTGCCTTCCACGATCTTTCCTTAGTACCTCCACCAACACTTCCTTCGCTGTTGGTCGAAAGCGACCGCGCCGCCATCGAGAACATCCGCTTTTGTTCTCGACCGGGATGTTCCGGATGGTAAGTTCTCAAACTGCTATGTACTTCGCCTTCCGCTAGGTACTGATCATACTTTCATGACTTGCCGAATCCGCTTATCCTATTAGCCACCAACTTAGAGTCCACCCGACCTCGCGTCATGAACTCGCATACTCGCCATTCTTAACTCGCCAACAGGCTTCATACTTATCTTTATTAGTGCTATCGAATTCAAGTCGAATGGCATAAGTGAACCCATTCCTCCGGATTGATAAGACGAGACCCGCTCCTAACCTTTGTTATTGGATGCCCCATCCGTATATAAGAGCCATTTCTTCCTCCTTCCTCTCTGGGTTGGTTGAAGTACTCTTCATTGCTCTCTCCGATGGGCGCTCCGATGAAGTCCGCTAACACCGGCCTTTGATTGCGCTCCGGGTTCAGAGGTTATGTTGTATGCACCCAATTCCACCGAGTACTTAGCCAACTTCCTGACGCCCGCTTGTCGAGGATCCGCTTATCTACCGTCGCTGATCACCTTTATGTGGTGTGTCAAGCATCTCCGAGCCTCTCGACATGTGTAATGTATATAATGCCAATTTTTCAATCGGGCATAGTTCTTCCTTGGCCATTGAGTGTTCTACTACATAACGAACTGTAACCGCTTCCTTCCTTTCTCGTGGAGGAGAACCCGACCGATCGCTTTCTTCAGTCGCTAGATACACGTGATGTTTCTTTTACTGGACGTGTTGTTAGTGAGGAAGATCCGTTATCAACTTCTTCATCTCCTCGAATGCCGATTTCGCCTTCCGTCCACCCACTCATCCTTATTCTCCCGGTGATGCTTTGAGTGTTTCAAAACGGTAAGGATCTTTCACCAACGAGCTAAGAAACGATTAAGCCGCCAACTTGTCACGAGACTCGTGATTTCTTTCTGTGGTCCTTGGCGATTGCATGTCCATTATTGCCTTCGCCTTCTTGGGTTTGCTCGAATTCCTTCGGGTTACCATGCACCTAGGAACTTTCCTTCCTCCATTCCGAAAAGAGCATTTTTAGGATTTAACTTCATGTTGATCTTCCTGAGGTTGTCAATGTCTCCGCAATGTCGCCTAGCATTCCTGCTCCTCTTGTCTTAATGACCATGTCGCCCACATAGGCTTCCGTGTTCCTCCCTATCGCGGATCCGAAAGCGGAGTCTATCATCCGCTGATAGCGGCTTCTGCTCTTCAGACGAACCCAGATTCGTGTAGCAGGTCCTTGCCTGTAGAATGTCGCTTTCTTCGCCCTCTCGCCATTTGTACCGGTGATACCTTTGTAAGCATCCAAGAAGATTTCATTTGTACCATGACCGACTCGATCTTCCAAATGATCTCGCAAGTGGGTAATAGTCTTGGGACAAAGTGAGTTGATGTTCTCAAGTCAATGCACATGCGCCACCTCCGCACACTTCTTCACCGTAACTGGGTTGATATCCAAGGTATTTCACCGGTCCGATTATGCCTACCGATCCATTCTTCATTTCTCGCATCGCTGACCATCAGCAGCCCAACACCCACATACCGTCTATGGAAGGGCTGGTATTTAGGTATGCTCTATGATTCCTCTAGACCTCACATATCCGCCTGCCCCATGCGAACATGTCGATGTTCCTCCAGAAGCTCGAGGCGCCGCTACCTCATGAAAACAAGCACCCCATCGTTATGGCTTCGTCTGTACAGGTCGATCGCCACTTCTGCTAACCCCACCCTCCGTGCTTGTATCTTCCTTACCCCGCCCGAACGATGGTCTCAACTTTTCCAACCTCCTACACCAAATGATGACTAACGGTAACTAACGCGGCAACCTCGAGGAACTTCATCACGGAATGAATCAGAAGGTACGGCTGCAGGATCTTCAACCCGGTCCTACCCAAGATGACATTATACGTGATGGTGCTCGAATAACCGTGGAATTTCATCCTGACCTTCCTCAGACAACCCTCGCCTCCGAATGACACGCCTAATTCGATTTTCCCAGCTGGTTAGTACTGGTCCAGAAACCCCAAGAACTGTCTGTGGTTCTGCCTATTCGACTTATCTCACGAGGTAGGTTGTTAAGCAAAGGTTTCTAACATCACCTCCAATCAAGCTCCTTCGCTCACGAAGACTCCTCACTAGATACCCTTCCATCGCGGCTTCAACTATAAGAGGGTCATCTCGACATCCCGTCCGAGGGAGGGAAGGTTATAGCACATTCATCCACCTTCCTCCCGCCTCGATGACTTCCTTTTTCTCCGCTCGCCAGTTCGGATCATGTTGATGACCTTGTCTTTAGTTCCGGCCATTCCTGTGGTTCTCTCCTTCCCTTTGTCTCATCCTCGACTGTGATGATTTAGCTTCCCGATTCCAACGCTATCTCTAACTGCCTTGAAATGGTAGCAATCATTCAGAGTGCCCTTTCTCCATGATAGTCAAGACTTATCTTGATTCTTCGCGGGGGATCACGACCGCTTGGAGGAGGTAGACGAATGGTGCCTGTGAGCTAAGATTTTCGGTGGTTTTATGTGAATCCAGGTTGCCGGTCGCCTTGCCTGATGGTCACCGCGACGGGGTACGTGACGGAGCCGACCGGGCCACCATGGCGGTGTGAACTTCCACGGTCCTCCCGAGTACGCATGCCGCCCCTCATTCCTCTTGTCTCCTCCAGAGTGACTCCCGACGCCCTTTCGTCCTTTCGGCGGTCCCGAGGCTCTTCCCGTATCATAAAGGTTCCCCTGGCACCCAGATCGGGCAAAGCTTCCTCCCGACCCACGAAGTCATCGACCCTAATCATCATCTCCTCCACCGCCTTGTGGATCGCGTGCGAATCGCTACGTGGGCACTTGCACCTGCTCATGAACGAGAGATCTCATGATCTCCTGAGCACCAGCAAATCCCGCTCCCTGTCCACCTTTCTTTGAACTCCCAGAAGCTTCATTAGCCTTTCTCACTATCTTGGCGATCTCGTAGGTCCTGACACAAGCTTTCACAGCAGGGAAGCGAGCCTCGAATCGATCTCTAAAAGCCGCCTTCATCAATGCTTCCTTGAGAAGCCCATCAAACCATCCTCGCCTTTCCATCCAACGCTTGTTGAACATGCGGCACCACACTGCATTGGCCACTCCCATGTCCCGCCGCCCAGTGAATCTGTAAGATGGTCTTGGGGTCCGTAGACCCATCATACGCTTGACGCATGGCATTTTGTGTTCCGAGCGAAACTCGATGATTCGCCACCGAATGGAGATTTTGAGACTTTTGAAAGGTTTCGCCTGTCTTCGCCTTCACTTTGCTCCCCGTAACTATTTCCTCTTTTTAGTCACGGCTCGCCTTGTCAAGAGTCGCCTGCTCAAGTCTAGCCGCAGCCGCTCAACAAAGATCCCTCCCTATTATAGTTTTTATCGACTGAGAGCGCCACGCATTCTTCCAACCGCCTCCTCGTCAATGGTGCTAACTTCCTCCAGTTTCGGTGGTGTCGAACCCCATCCTACAACCGGTAGATTGAATACTGGTCCCACTGATGGCGCCAATGTCAAGTATTTTCTCAGGTTGTGCTTATCTTCAAATCTTTAGAGTAAGCCTCCAGACACCGCTTAAGATGAACGACGCTGTTAGTCTCGCCCGTGTTATCCCAGACCACTCCGCTGTAAGAGTAAGTATGAGTTTTACCGAGAGGTATAGTATAAATGTACGCGAGAAAATGATACCTTAATCCCAAATACCGCGATATTTATACCGCTTGATGTCACCGTCTCGTCCCTCGCCCGTCAGATTTCACGGGACCGCTGATATTATCGTGTCGACACTGCCCTGGAGTCGTCCGACATCCACGGGATGACACAGTGTATCCGTGCGATGCCAAAGGTACCGCTGTGTCAACGAGTTTCTTCGACGACGACCGACACCCACACTTTATCTTGACCGCTGTGTTAGAGTATCGTGCCCTTCGGTTGGGTATCGCGCCTTCGCCAGTGGGCCTGAAGGCATATGTTTTATCGTATCGGTCCTTTCTGCCATAGCTGGAGAGGCACATACGTCAATGCACAATCTCACCAAAAGTGTTAATTTATATAGATTCGTGATTCAACGATCTTATTGCAAATCTTTAATTGAAATTTCTCGCGGAAAAGAACATGAATGTCTCTAAATGGCAATTTTCGACATGTTCTTCCTCACTCAATATTAGGAGGTTCGCACTGCTTATTGGTCTTTGCTAAAAAAAAAAAAAAACCATTAGCTCACCCCAAAATTTTAATCGACTAAGCTTCCGTGTTAGGAGTAAGTGTTCATTGGTAATAATAGAGAGTAAAGTAGGAAAGCTTAGCATCTAATGCGTGCGAATGTTTTGAGCATATTCGTAATCCACTTCATTTATACTACCATATCTTGACTTTACTATTATTATGTAACGCTTTAATTATTAATGAAATTTTATTTCGTTAAAAATGTTCTTAAAAAAAAAAAAAAAAAAAAAAAATGAATCAATCATTATCGCAAGACCTAATCACCGTCACGAAAGAAAGACGACGCTGTTATGAAAATTAGTGATCAATCTCGCGGAAATTCTTTATAAGAATAAATCTTCATTAAAAGCTTTAGAAGAATGAATTATCTCTTAAAAGCAAAACATGAAACGAGTATCATCCTTCATTGATGATTTACACGAGTTGATGGTTTCATTTGGCTAATCTATGTTTATAATTTGCAATGAAGTTTATTTTAGCTAACATAACGAAATATTTTGCATTCTAATATGTATAAATTTTACACGATTAACTATGTACGCATAGTAAGTATTTCAATGGCGTTATGATACATTTTGATTTAATTAATAGTGATTAGAAACGGAAATATTGATAACCAACTTAAAAAGTAAAACTAAAACTATAAATAAACAAATCAAGCGCTTGAAAGTCGTCAAAATGCATATAGGCGATGACAATACCATACTACAAATAACAAACTCGATAAATTTTTACTACAAATTTGAAATACATGTTGCTTTTAAACGTTACCGATCAGATGCACACAAACAAGTAAAGCGCTAAATAAGTTGATCCAAGAAGATGAAAACTAAATGTCATAGAACTTATGGTAATGATAAAATAGAACATATAACGCTTTTAAAGTAATCGATTTAAGACACTATTATTCGTTATTCGCACACTTAATTTAAAAGATATAATAAATATACAATCAGAAACGACACATTGTAGCCGCCAGTAAAAAAAAAATTAAATACGCAAATCATTAGCCTTCAAGAAAACATATGTCGATTTGTGCCAAGAGTGAATATCCTTTTAGTACCAAGAATGGTAACGATAGTTAGAACGACAGAGATACTTCAAACTTGCGCTTAAAAACACAACATATTATCCCGATAATTGTATTACATACATCTATTTATTTTACAACTCATTAAGCATTATATATACTTGCTTTTTACACCTAAATTTAGATCTCTATCTTTAGTCAATGATAAATACCGTGTTAATCCAAGATGATGAAAACAAAGTGTCATAAATATTATACGTACATTCACATAGTTGAGAGAATCATTTTTAGTACGACACTGGTTTTCACTAATGGAGCGCATGTGGTTTCTTTTTTTGTTGTTTTGCAATTGATCACCGATTCACTGACTCAATTTTTACTATTGAAGCCGATTCAGACACTTTAATCGACGGTATACCAAATTATGTAAAGGTTACATTTATACCCTCAGCCGTGTATCAAGAAAATAATACGGTAGATAACGCCAAGACACTCATAATTGTTGCAGCATCAATCAATCGCGAAATGCATAAATCAATTCCCTTTACTACGATCCACAATCCGACAAATTCACACGCTTTTCTTACAATTTTTTTACTGATTACCATGCGGTAATAAAACAACACACGCCATTTACTCACCTTAGGCCACCTATGACCACAACATCGCCCTGCCTCATCGCCTTTTTTTTAATAATAATAATTTTACCAACTAGCCATGATAGACATGAAACATGACATCACTAAAACATATCACACTTAAACACAAATATACCCACAAAATCACTCAAGTAAAAGACCACATACAAACATACTCAATGACCTGCTGGTTCTTGCTTTCTTGAAGCATCAACTTCTCTAAAAATCTTTAAAAGGACGCTTTATGAGAGGGGGTAACAGGATGGATGCGCCTCCCTGGCTCAACCGAGTGGTAATGAACTAGGCATAACGCCCGTTTTATTTACACAATTTATATAGTTATATATGACTTTGTTTATGGTAAACTTATGACGTGTTACGTATGAATTACCTGATGCAAGATTCGGCCACATGAAAAGCAGTATATGTGAATTAAGCATTCAAATTCCTTTTGCTTTCTAGTTTTACATATCAAAAGCCGACAATTACAAAAGCAATAGTGCCATCACTTTATGACCAAAAATAGAGAGTAAAGAAGAACTTTACTCTGTATATAATTGTCAAGCTTTTACCACTGGTCAATCAATCCACAAATTTAAACATTGTGATATCACCCAAAGTTATTTTAAAATTATTACGTATATAGATACAAATAAACATCATATATGAGATCGATCTCAACATCCAGTCATCCATCTTACTAAATGGGCCATATAGTGGGCCTTATTAAGATCCAAGTGAAAACTAGTTTATGAATTGTGACTTTGTTCTAAAACAGAATAACTAATACATTCTGCTTTAGTTCCATTATAATCTGTTATCCATATGTCCAATAGGTGCCATTACGAATTTTTGCCAACTATTGTTCATGGATGATATCGATCTCATTATGCGGCCCTCGGTTTTTCGAGCTAGCATGTTTAAGAGCTATTCTTAAAACAAATTTTCAGAATTTTGCAAGTATACATGGATACCAACTCAAAAAATGCATCAGAAAGGGGTTGAATTATCTATTTTCAAGGGTGAGAGGTCACCAGATTGAGCATATCCAAGAAGAACACATGCGGTTTCCTTAGGGACAATTTCTCCGTTAATCAGGCAGATTCACATCCATCCATCTAAGAGATTTTGACAGTCATGCGCATTTAGCGTGAGCGATTAAATTAGTCGTGAAAATAGTTCATCTTTCTAGCCTGGTCCCGTAAATAAGTAAGACTTCATGATTTTTCGCTTAAACGACAAATAAAGAAAGAAGTCAAGCTATACTTTGTTTACGAGACTAACCAAAATTTATTGCTTTTATTATAATAATGTTTTTGTTTGAACATTGTTATTAGCAACAAATTAAGGCTAGGTACAATCACGCCAAACATCGATTGGTCACCCGATTTTTCCATGGACGAATCGATGTTTACATCGGTCATGTCGACCGTGCGGTCGGTCGACACATCAGTGGCCACCAAAAAAGGCAACATCGGGCCAAAATTCAACCGATTTCAAATTGTACCATTTCCAACTTTTTTGCCCGCTTGCATTGGAAAAAGATAATCATAAAAATTCTCGACCGCTGAAAAAAAAATTAAAAAATAAAAACATTCTAAATAAGAACTCAAACACATTTAAAACACACATATTTCAATCAACAATTCTATCTCAATACCTTCAAACACATCCTTTAATATGTCGCTCGAGCTTTTATTCGGTTCTTCTTCGCCTCATCAATGGCGAAGTTTTTGAGTTTCATGAGTTCTTGATTTGCCCTAAGCGCTTAAGAAAGCATCACACAAAATGCAAAGTTCATATAAGTATACGTAGGATCACAAGAGGGTGCTCATAATCGCTGGCCAAAGATACTTCTCCGAAAACCCGCAGCTCGACGCAAGAACATTCCGCTTACCGTTCGAATGAGCCGATAACTATTCACGTAAATTGTTCAGAGTGTAACCGATCACTCTCCTTATTTTCGCGCTAAAATATCGATGTAAGGGCGACTCTAGTATTAGCCCATTGGTCAAGTATACTACGCCATTCACCAATCGGGACTGCGGCCGCTCCGCATTCTCGACGACGAATCTGTCGCTGGCCGCAACAACATCCCGTGAATGTCTCAAGATGTTTTGCAAGCGTTATCACGGAGTTATACGGTGTTGAGTATTTCGTAAAGCCCAATGATTCTCGACCTTAAAATCATATGCTCATCACGAGCATAAGCATGGCTTTCCGGGACGACGGGAAGTATCGAATGCATATGCCGGGAGCTGGGAGAATTGCCCAAATAATTCGAGAGCTCAATATGTTGAAAGCATCACGAGCCGCCACTATCTATTTTATCGAAAGCCACCTTCCCAAGACGGCTGATTTCGTGACGCGCATTTGGTGTCTCCTAATGAATAACGACGTAAACGCTTTACGCCGCTCCGCTTTCAATGATATCAAACTGGAGAGCACCGCACCTTGAATTCGAGGCTAACGGCGCGGCTTATAAGCGGATATTATTCATCACGGATATATCCACAATGGTCCGTTCTCAAGTCCATTTCAAATCCTCCCACGTGATGAAAAACGATTATTGTACAAGAGAAGAGACGGGCAGTTAATAAAGAACTGGAAATGCCTTTTGTTTGGTCAAGGCTGGAAAACGCTTAAAGCTCACGCCGGCGCTTTTTAAAAGGATATCCAAGATATTATGTATACATGTATCATATTACATAATATGATCGTTTCAGAAACAAGAATGGGGAAATGATACGTCCCACACGGTTCAAGACGAGGACACCAAGATCATGATCCCTTAAAATCGCATTTAAGAATCAAGCAGAGTTATCAGATTTAACGGACGATCATCTCATCAACACCTCAAACCGACTCGATCGAACACATTTCGTTAAATCGTCAAATCATGTCAACGAAGATAATGTCCAAGTCGACAAGGACGATGGCTACGAGGAAGACGATGAAGATTTTTTTTAATGTTTTCAACGTTATTCGAATAATTTACGTATCGCTTTTAATGTTTATTTGAATTGCAGACGAATCTTTTTAATTTTAATTTAATTTAATTGACGCTTAAATGTTTGACTTAAAAAAAAAAAAAATCAAAAAAGTCTGCAGATTCTGTGGCATTCGTCATGTTTGATCACCTATAAAGAAAATCGATCGAACATCGACGACCGGGTCACAACTCTCTACCAAATTAAAAGTTATTCTACTGACATTATTATTTTCCTTCGATCACAATACTTCTCATTTATGACAAACCAATTAACTTATAGATGTCACTAATTTTCGCCATAAATAAAATTTTACGAGCATCATTTATATACTCCCCGCCTTCGTGTCTCAAATTAATAGTTTATGTTTTTTTTTTTTTTTTTTTTTTCAAATGTCACATTTTAATTGTTCATCGATAAAAATAGATGAAAGCTGATTTAGCTTTATCATATTAATATTGTTATATTAATATTGTTTGAAATTATTAGTAAGGAGAATTTCATATATATCCCTCATTCGTTTCAAAATTTCATATATCCATCTCTAACTTGAAAATTTATATATATCCAATATAAAACTTAAAAATTCATATATATGTTGAAATACCCAATTTATATATATTTAAAATCTTAAAATACATATTTATTATCATTTAATGTTAAATGACCATTATACCATTGTTTCTTTACCCCTAGTAACAATGTGAAGTCATCAAATGAAAATATTATTTAGTTAAAAGCTGAGCAATGAAGTATATGTATGTACTGGAGCAATTATTAATCGAATTTAATAAGTTTGCAAAAATATTATATGTTGCCAAGCGCTTGACAATTTAATCTGCTAGATCTTATTATCCCACCTATAAATTGCAATTTGTATTCTTAATACCGTACATTTTCATGAGCCATTATTTAGTTTCGTCGCTGCTAGAATCTAATCGTGATTTTGCATTTAATGATTGAATCATATCATTTATTTTAAAGAGTTAGTTTGATTGATCTGTTGTTTGTAGTTGAACGATGTTGTTAAAAGATAACCATTGGGTTACTAGTAGAACAATGTATAATAGTCATTTTAACTTTAAATGAAAATAAATACGTATTTTTAAGATTTTAATTAAATATAAATCGTATTCGGACACATATGAAAATTTTAAGCTTTTATATCGATATATACGAATTTTCAAGTTTAGCCGAATACGTATTTAAATTTTAACCAACTGGATGGATATATATGAAATTCTCCCTATTATTAAAAGTTTAATGGTAAACTATCATTCTTTATAAATCCATTAGAAAAAAAAGATTCATCCCGTCTCAAAATTATCATTGTTGCAGATGCTAATCACAAAATTAAAAGCGGACAACCATAATTCCTCAATCAATCAAATAATATTCTTTCACTAAATTCTTTTTTCTCACTAAAAATTAAAAGTCAATAATTAATGGTATATCTATAAAATGAAAGAAAACGACGCAGATAATCTAAAATACGTGGACTTATCATATGCCTAATGACACGATAATTAATTATTTGTCACAAGGTCGAAATTTCACCCATATTAATACGCTAGATATTATTGTATTATACGAGCTAAAAGATCCCAATCAACGCTTAAAAAATACTGGACAAATAAATACGAATAGAAAGAATAATTATATATATTTTTAATTGTATATTTTTACCGAGAGATAATCTTTGAAATGAAATGAGTAGTTTTGTTAGAATGAGTAAAATCATCCGAAATGACCGAACCGACAAACTAGTTGAATCGACCTCCATTCTTTGGCTTGGCTTTTATTAGATAATTATTTCGGGCTTATCTCTGATCGGTTCATTAATTTCGATTTCAATAGCGCTTGGTTTTCAATTCACGTTTTATTCTTATTCTATTTTCTACCAACCGGTTTGATTGTTGCTACGCTACTTTTATAAGTTATGACGCTAGTACCATTATAAATTTTATTATTAATAAAATCTCAACTCACCGAATCATTAATGAAATGACGGCCATGATTCATCTCATTAAAACTCAATCACCAATGACACGTCAATGAAATGGTGATTTTCACAGAATTTTATGAGGACGTAGCAAATTTCTTTTGTTAATAGGAATGAAACGGTGCAGGTTGCTTGAATAGATGAATACCAGCCATGAAGTGGGACCAAACGTCCAAACAACTTCCTTAAAAAAGAAATAAGCCAAAAAGGGGGGACCCCATTATTTCCTCAAGTGTCGTCAAATATTTGACTAGTCAATGGTATTATTTTTATACCACTAGCCAGGACATGGGTTACAGAACAAAGGTTCACATCGAGGTCCCCAACCACCATGTCCCCGGCGCGTCATTTTGGTCCCTTTCTAAATTCGTAAATTAAAAAATTTGTTAATTTTACCATGTGTAGATTTGTTAAATATAAAAAACAAGTTGAAGACTAAAATATAATTTAAGTCTAGGTCAATTATTGAAAAGAACATCTCGACTACCTCGCACGACATCACGGACTCGTCAAACATTTACTCATGCGGCTGCTAAATATTATTTCATTGTTAAAGCCCCAATAAACAAGGATTTACTTGACGTACGTCAAGATTACGGGCTTGTTCATAGCTTATCTTTCACCCCTGGAAGTAAGTTTTCCGACACCGCTTAAGATGAACGACGTTAGTCTCGCCTGCTGTTATCCCGCGACCCGACCCGAGTAAGAAAGAAGATAGCTTAACGGTATATAGAGATAAACGTACGCGAGTAAAAACGATACCTTAATCCCAACATCATGCGCGATATTTATACCGCTGACGTCACCGTCTCTGGCCCCCGTCCTCGTCGGACTTCATGCGACCGCTGATATTATCGTGGTACGACACCGCCCCCGACATCGCCCTCGAGTCAGTCCGACATCCACGGACGAGACAAAGTGTATCCGCGCTGACGCCAGCGCACTGCTGTGCCAGCGAGCTTTCTGACCGGACGACCCGACACCGCACCTTTATCTCGACCGCTGTGTTAGAGTATCAGCCCTTCTTGGCTAGGGTATCGCTGTTCTTCCAGGGCCTGAAGGCATATGTTTTATCGTATTGGCCCTTCTATAGCCTGAGAGGCACATACGTCGTCATGCCCCCCGCATCGCGTTACTTGTTTTGACGAAAGGACATGATACTTAATATAATTGTCCGTTGGTTTCAATGAGTGTCTCGCCGATTCTGTTGCTGGGTTTATTAGGTAATGGGCCCAAGCCCATTAGGTTAAAATAGGTTAAAATAATATATTACCGCTCGCGGATCGTACACGCCATGGTGGCATTCGCTGACGGCTCGATCCGCCCCTTCGACACGATGCGACGCTCCGTGTCCCCACCTCTTTTCCTATATAAACCTTTTAACCTTTACTCATAACTTTTACCTCACCTCCTTTATTATCGTTTGTCTTCGAGTATTCTGCAAGATTCAAAGGCCACTTTTCTTTTTGTTTCGCTTCGTCACAAGCGCTTCTCGATATTCCATGGCTTCGTTCAGAGCATCCGCGTTCGAGTCTTTCCCAAGTCTGACATGCACATTTACCCTCCGTGCTTCCGGTGGGGAGTCGAAGGCCTCATTAACGACATGATTCCTGGGGACCTCAATCCCCGCTTACCTCCGATAGATTTTACTATGGAGTAAACCGCCAAGGATGCTATTGGGTCAGATGAGCAATACTTTACCTTTCTGGAGTGCGAGTCCGCTTTTACCTTCTTCCGAGGGTGATAAGGTATTTCAAGGTTCACATATCACAACTTGTGCCCATCTGACCGAATAGGTCAGCGATGTTCAAGCATATTGTCGGAGCTCGAGATCGAAGCCTGACCGTGAATCTATTTCGTTTTTACAAGTCAATAAACAAGTGGCATCGGTTCTCTTCGCTAGTCGAACCGAGGAACCTCCGGACGTATTTTTAAAGAAACTTGCTCCATGAAGAATTGAAAGATAATTTCTTTTCGACAGACCGAGGGCAATTCCGTGATGCCATGCCTCGAGGCATCCTGATTCTAATAGCTTTGACGATGTTCCCCTGGGATATCTGGATGTCACGCGAGAGTCAGGCTGTGGGATAAGTGGAGCTAGGTCTGCTCATTCGGGTCTCTTGTATGAGGTCGGTTTGTGAAGGTCCGAAGCATTCTCCGGCCACCGAGTTTAAGGATATCGGTAAGAATGGTAACGCAAACACACATACTTTTATTTTATTTTACTATCACTATTATTATTAGTTTTTTTTGTCGGTACCCATGCCTCTTTTATGTGCGCTATTACCATGTCTCGCTACTCAAGGCTGAGGTCCCGAAGGCGGTCTAGGTTGTGGAAGGGTGCTTCTGCCGGTGGGACGAGATACCTCAAGATGCACCCAACCTTTGAAGTGGGAAAGGAGGTTCCGGAGGTTACCAGGCAATCGGATCGTGGAGGCGCCGATCCGTCCGCATTTCAAAAGCTTAAGGAAAAGAAAAGGAACAAGAGAAAAGCGCCTGACCGGTCCCTCCGCTTATTAAAAGAGAAGCACCCAATACTCCCTCCATTGATCTATCGTCGAGTCCGGATAATTCCTGCCTGACTCGTTCCTTGCCGCCCATAAATACCGCTGATGCCTCAAGACGCCAGACTCATCCGAGCAAAGAAGCGACTGTGCGGGTGATCGTATGCTGGTCTTCATGGTCCCGAGGCCACTTCATCGAAGATCCTCCCGCCGCTGCTAGTCCTATGTCTCCCGGCAAGGTATGCCTTTAAACTGTGGATGTGTTGTTATTACCTTGTTTTCTTTTTTTTATATCCTTAGTTTTTTTTTTTTTATTATTTTTACTAGAGCTCGGAACGAGTGGGACGCCGACCGGTGCTCATGATGTCGCCCAAAGCTAGCACCTTCTAGGTATATCTGACTTTTGCTTACTTTGGGTTTGCTTTCTTAATTCATGAACTGCCTTCCTTTGCGTGAGGGTTCGGGCCGGAGGGTTCTGGGGAACCGCTCATTCCTCGGCCGGAGCTACCGCTAACACCACTGAATATGATGACCGCAGTCACGGACACGATGAGTAATCCGCCCTCCCTTCATACCGCTTCGGAGCGAAGACTTGGCCGATGATGTAGCTTTGTATGTGAGGATGGTTCTCAGTGTCCGGACCATGGCTATACTCATGTGTTCAAAAGGTTCGAACGCTGAGCCACCACTATGCGGATCTCTACAAAGCTCATTCCACCTGCTCTAGTATCGAGGCTCGACTCAAGCTCAAAGTAATCTCCGAGCTCAAACAGGTTAACCAAAACTCGCCTTGAGACAACCAAGATCTCCAAGCGCCACATAATGACCGCGGCTTGGAGAGGAGAGATGGGTTCTCGTCATCGCTTGGAGTAGGGAGTTGAATGAGTTAAAGATCAGAGACGAGTAGGGAAAAAAGTGGATCAGTTGGAGGAGACCTGAAGAGGGAAGTCGGAGGAGTTGGATGAACTGTCAGGAGGTCATTGCCAGAGAGGCGATTTAGAGAACTCGCCGCGATCTTTGGGCACGAGGGAGATCGTAGGTTCAATTATGTGAAAGAGTTGATTCCGGCGTACGTTTCTACTCCTACATGGGAGCAATGAGTACCAACAGCTTCGGGGACGTTGGTTTTAATATCACCATAGACTCGGGCTATTGGATGGTCTCAAGGTTGGTTGGAGCGATGAGGAGGTCGCCGAGATTCTTGCCACTCGTGATGATTTTGACATGGAAGCGTCAAAGGTTTCAGTGGCCTCTTACGATGAGACGTTCTCATGGTCCTTTCCTTATATTGAGAAGATCAAGCTTGCCTTATCATCTTCCTCATGGACTTAATGAATGCGCTCTCCGATGAACCGTGAGCTACCCTGCGGGCGTGGTGCACTCCCAGCATCTTAGTGGATAGGGTTGTCATTATTTGGCCCGCGCGCTTTAAATCCTATGTATTTGAACAATTTTATGTTTTGTTTGTACTTCCTCGGGTTGTCTGCTACGTTGAACAATATTTATCATTATCTATGATCGACGGGGTCATCTCAGTGCACCGGACCCTCAATCTTGGCTCAGAGTATGCTCGTATGCCGCTTTTTTTTTGTTTTTTTTGTTAACGTCTTGATACTTTCTGTTGAATTATGCCCGTGAGCAAATATGTCTGCGCTTCCCTAATGACTTAGCATTTTTTCTTGGGGCAATGTTTTCGCCTGTGGTAAGTATACTGGTGGTTCATCCCCGCCACACGCCCACTTGGTATCTCATTGCCTGTTTTGGGCACATATGCTCTATCATCCCTTAATGTCTTGAAGATTATCCGGGTATGCCACGCCACCGAATGGTGCGCGGCCTTCCTAGTGTCATTGCACTTGCGCGGGTAAATCAATTTTATTTGGGGATTTTGGCACGCGGTGGGAGGTAGCTAATCTCCGCCATTCCCTCCTCATATGAGATATGATTATGGGAAAATTCCTCCTCCTGGGGATATATATCATTACTTAGTGAAAATAAAGTAGTTCACGCCTGGCTTACAATACATATTTTTAATTTAAAGGAAACATTTCTTGATTCATGGCGTGCCACTCTCCGGGTACTTCCTCTTCATCCAAAGTTTCCAATTGTACGAGCCGAGAGATTGCTCTTTGATCCGGGTAGGGGCCCTCCCACTTGGGTCCCAACTTGCCTTGATCTTCGGCTCTGCTTGCTTGCTTTTTCGATACCGAACTCCGGTTGAGAAACCAAAGGCTTGCCTATTGTAGTACTTTTCCACTTTGTTTGTATCGGGCTTCCATCACAGCCACTTCTCTCCGTTCTTGTAATAAGTCAAGGTTGAGACGGATGTCTTCTTGCTTTGTTCTACCGCTCGCGGAATCTTCTTCTTCCATTCCTTCTCTTATCCGCTTACTCAGACAAGTTGGCATACCTATTTCACGTAGACACCGCTCACTCCATAAGCGAGTCAAGGGTCTCTCCATTACTAGTCTTAATGGAAGTCCCGTGCGCCATAGACGCTTGGCAATTCATCCACCCATCCGCTTTCATGTCCCCAACCTTGTTTTGATTCCTCCATCAAGCTCTTGTTAGCCCTTTCATCAATCCGCTGGCTTGCGGACGAGCCACAACCGTGTTGATCCTGATGTCGAGCTTTCACCGCTTTTAAGCGGGTTGTCACTAATTGCTTAGCATTGTCTCGATTTATGACTACGGGAGGCCAAAGCCGGCATACTATGTTATCCCACACGAACTTCGCGACGCCCTTTCCCTGATCTTCGCCAGCTGGTTCGCTTCCGTCCATTTGGTGAAATAGTCGATTGCAACCAAAAGGAACTCGACCTTTCCGCCACGGTGGTGTAGGTCCCACTATATCCATACCCCATCTGGTGAAGCGGGCCATGGAGCCACGGGCGCGCTACTGGTCTTTGGAAGTCAGGGTAATGGGAGTGGATCCGCAGAGTCACACTTGATTATCTCGCTTTAGCATCCCTGCATCGAGGCCGAGTATCCTTGCCGCACTTTTGCCACGACCGATCGAGGACCGAATGCATACCACACGCCTTCTATGATCTCTTATAACGTGAGTTTCACTGCAGGGACCCACGCACTCATCATAGGTACCAAATAGGCTTTCTTTGTAGTATGCCCTCCATGACATATTGGTTGATTTTCATCCTCGTGTCGGGCCTCATTCGGGTCTTCCTACTAAATTTCTTCCTCGAGACACCGATGACGGGGGTCATCCAGCTTATCTCCTCCTCTTCAACAATATTGTTAACTCTTTGCCTTCCACGATCTTTCCTTAGTACCTCCACCAACACTTCCTTCGCTGTTGGTCGAAAGCGACCGCGCCGCCATCGAGAACATCCGCTTTTGTTCTCGACCGGGATGTTCCGGATGGTAAGTTCTCAAACTGCTATGTACTTCGCCTTCCGCTAGGTACTGATCATACTTTCATGACTTGCCGAATCCGCTTATCCTATTAGCCACCAACTTAGAGTCCACCCGACCTCGCGTCATGAACTCGCATACTCGCCATTCTTAACTCGCCAACAGGCTTCATACTTATCTTTATTAGTGCTATCGAATTCAAGTCGAATGGCATAAGTGAACCCATTCCTCCGGATTGATAAGACGAGACCCGCTCCTAACCTTTGTTATTGGATGCCCCATCCGTATATAAGAGCCATTTCTTCCTCCTTCCTCTCTGGGTTGGTTGAAGTACTCTTCATTGCTCTCTCCGATGGGCGCTCCGATGAAGTCCGCTAACACCGGCCTTTGATTGCGCTCCGGGTTCAGAGGTTATGTTGTATGCACCCAATTCCACCGAGTACTTAGCCAACTTCCTGACGCCCGCTTGTCGAGGATCCGCTTATCTACCGTCGCTGATCACCTTTATGTGGTGTGTCAAGCATCTCCGAGCCTCTCGACATGTGTAATGTATATAATGCCAATTTTTCAATCGGGCATAGTTCTTCCTTGGCCATTGAGTGTTCTACTACATAACGAACTGTAACCGCTTCCTTCCTTTCTCGTGGAGGAGAACCCGACCGATCGCTTTCTTCAGTCGCTAGATACACGTGATGTTTCTTTTACTGGACGTGTTGTTAGTGAGGAAGATCCGTTATCAACTTCTTCATCTCCTCGAATGCCGATTTCGCCTTCCGTCCACCCACTCATCCTTATTCTCCCGGTGATGCTTTGAGTGTTTCAAAACGGTAAGGATCTTTCACCAACGAGCTAAGAAACGATTAAGCCGCCAACTTGTCACGAGACTCGTGATTTCTTTCTGTGGTCCTTGGCGATTGCATGTCCATTATTGCCTTCGCCTTCTTGGGTTTGCTCGAATTCCTTCGGGTTACCATGCACCTAGGAACTTTCCTTCCTCCATTCCGAAAAGAGCATTTTTAGGATTTAACTTCATGTTGATCTTCCTGAGGTTGTCAATGTCTCCGCAATGTCGCCTAGCATTCCTGCTCCTCTTGTCTTAATGACCATGTCGCCCACATAGGCTTCCGTGTTCCTCCCTATCGCGGATCCGAAAGCGGAGTCTATCATCCGCTGATAGCGGCTTCTGCTCTTCAGACGAACCCAGATTCGTGTAGCAGGTCCTTGCCTGTAGAATGTCGCTTTCTTCGCCCTCTCGCCATTTGTACCGGTGATACCTTTGTAAGCATCCAAGAAGATTTCATTTGTACCATGACCGACTCGATCTTCCAAATGATCTCGCAAGTGGGTAATAGTCTTGGGACAAAGTGAGTTGATGTTCTCAAGTCAATGCACATGCGCCACCTCCGCACACTTCTTCACCGTAACTGGGTTGATATCCAAGGTATTTCACCGGTCCGATTATGCCTACCGATCCATTCTTCATTTCTCGCATCGCTGACCATCAGCAGCCCAACACCCACATACCGTCTATGGAAGGGCTGGTATTTAGGTATGCTCTATGATTCCTCTAGACCTCACATATCCGCCTGCCCCATGCGAACATGTCGATGTTCCTCCAGAAGCTCGAGGCGCCGCTACCTCATGAAAACAAGCACCCCATCGTTATGGCTTCGTCTGTACAGGTCGATCGCCACTTCTGCTAACCCCACCCTCCGTGCTTGTATCTTCCTTACCCCGCCCGAACGATGGTCTCAACTTTTCCAACCTCCTACACCAAATGATGACTAACGGTAACTAACGCGGCAACCTCGAGGAACTTCATCACGGAATGAATCAGAAGGTACGGCTGCAGGATCTTCAACCCGGTCCTACCCAAGATGACATTATACGTGATGGTGCTCGAATAACCGTGGAATTTCATCCTGACCTTCCTCAGACAACCCTCGCCTCCGAATGACACGCCTAATTCGATTTTCCCAGCTGGTTAGTACTGGTCCAGAAACCCCAAGAACTGTCTGTGGTTCTGCCTATTCGACTTATCTCACGAGGTAGGTTGTTAAGCAAAGGTTTCTAACATCACCTCCAATCAAGCTCCTTCGCTCACGAAGACTCCTCACTAGATACCCTTCCATCGCGGCTTCAACTATAAGAGGGTCATCTCGACATCCCGTCCGAGGGAGGGAAGGTTATAGCACATTCATCCACCTTCCTCCCGCCTCGATGACTTCCTTTTTCTCCGCTCGCCAGTTCGGATCATGTTGATGACCTTGTCTTTAGTTCCGGCCATTCCTGTGGTTCTCTCCTTCCCTTTGTCTCATCCTCGACTGTGATGATTTAGCTTCCCGATTCCAACGCTATCTCTAACTGCCTTGAAATGGTAGCAATCATTCAGAGTGCCCTTTCTCCATGATAGTCAAGACTTATCTTGATTCTTCGCGGGGGATCACGACCGCTTGGAGGAGGTAGACGAATGGTGCCTGTGAGCTAAGATTTTCGGTGGTTTTATGTGAATCCAGGTTGCCGGTCGCCTTGCCTGATGGTCACCGCGACGGGGTACGTGACGGAGCCGACCGGGCCACCATGGCGGTGTGAACTTCCACGGTCCTCCCGAGTACGCATGCCGCCCCTCATTCCTCTTGTCTCCTCCAGAGTGACTCCCGACGCCCTTTCGTCCTTTCGGCGGTCCCGAGGCTCTTCCCGTATCATAAAGGTTCCCCTGGCACCCAGATCGGGCAAAGCTTCCTCCCGACCCACGAAGTCATCGACCCTAATCATCATCTCCTCCACCGCCTTGTGGATCGCGTGTCAAGTATTTTTTATGGGTTGTTGCAGCTTATCTTCACCCTTGTGAGTAAGCCTTCCAGACACCGCTAAGATGAACGACGCTTAGTCTCGCCCCGGTGTTATCCTGTGACCCGACTCCGCGTAAGAGTAAGTATGAGTTTTACCGAGAGGTATAGTATAAATGTATGTGTGAGAAAAAATGATACCTTAATCCCAAATATCGCGATATTTATACCGCTCGATGTCACCGTTCGTCCCCTCGCCCGTCGTACTTCATGGGACCGCTGATAGTATCGTGGTCGACACCGCCCGACATCGCCCTCGAGTCGTCCGACATCCACGGGATGAGACAAAGTGTATCCGTGCTAGATGCCAAAGGTACCGCTGTCACCGAGCTCTTCTGGACGGACGACCGACATCGCACTTTTATCTTGACCGCTGTGTTAGAGTATCGTGCCCTTCTACTAGGGGTATCGCGCTTCTTCGCCAGGGCCTAAAGGCATATGTGTTGTCGTATCGGACCTTTCGGCTATAGGCCGAGAGGCATATACGTCATCATGTCCCCCAAGATCGTGTTACTTGTTTTGACGAGTGACATGATACTTAATATAGTTGTCCGCTGGTTTCATTCGAGTGTCTCGCCGATTCTCGTTATGCTGGGTTTATTAGGTAATGGGCCCAAGCCCATTAGGTTAAAATAGGTTAAAATAATATATTACCGCTTTCCGGATCGTGCCACGCGGAGGGGGTGTTCGCTCGACGGTTCAGATCCGCCCCTCTCGACACGACGCGACGCCCGTGTCCCCACCTCTTTGCCTATATAAGTCTTTTAACCTTCACTCATAGTTTTTACCTCACCTCCTTTATTACCGCTTTGTCTTCGAGTATTCCGCAAGATTCAAAGGCCACTTTTCTTTTGTTTCGCTTCGTTTGCGTTGTCTTCTCGATATTCTATGGCTTCGCTCAGAGCATCCGCGTCCGACCTTGTCCCCAAGTCGGACATGCACATTTACCCTCCGTGCTTTCCGAGGGGAGCCGAAGGCCTCATTAACGATTATGGGATTCCTAGGGACCTCAATCCCGCTACCTCCGATAGATTTTACTATGGAGAAACCGCCAAGGATGCTATAGGGTTGTATGAGCAATACTTTACCTTTTCGGAGTGCGAGTCCGCTTTCTACCTTTCTTCCGAGGGTGATAAGGTATTTCAAGGTTCACATATCACAACTTGTGCCCATCGGACCGAATAGGCTTGTGATGTTTGAAGTATATTGCCGAGCCTTGAGATCGAGCCGACCGTGAATCTATTTCGGTTTTTACAAGTTGAATAAACAAGGGCACCGGTTCTCTTCGCTAGTCGAACCGAGGGAACTCTCCGGACGATTTTTAAAGAAACTTGCTCCACTTGAAGAATTGGAAAGATAATTTCTTTTGATAGACCGAGGGCAATTCCAGATGCCATGCCTTGAGGCATCCGGACTTCTAGCTGCTTTGACGATGTTCCTGGGGATATCGGGATGCCGGCGCGGAGAAGTCAGCGCGAGGGATAGTGGAGCTTAGGCCTGCTCATTCGGTCTCTTGTATGAGGTTGGGTTGACGGGTCCGAAGCATTCTCGCTTTCGCCCGAGTTTAAGGATATCGAGAAGAATGGTAACGCAAACACATACTTTTATTTTATTTTACTATCATTATTATTATTTTTTTTTTTTTGTGGGTACCCATGCCTTCTTTTATGTGCAGCTATTACCATGTCTCGCTACTTGCGCTTGAGGTCCAAGAAGGGTCTAGGTTGGAAGGGTGTTCTCGCCGAGGGACTGAGATACCTCAAGATGCGACCCAACCTTCGAAGTGGGAAAGGAGGTTCCGAGGTTAGCCGGACGCAACGGATTGTGGAGAAGGCCGATCCGTCCGCATTAAAGGCGAAGGAAAAGAAAAGGAAACAGCAGAAAAGCGCCGATCGGGTCCCTCCGCTTTGCTTAAAAGGAGAAGACCCAATACTCCTCCATTGATCTATCGTCGAGTCCGGATAATTCCCGCCGACTCGCTCGCGCCGCCTATAAATACCGCGATGCTCAAGACGCTGAGACGGTCCCGAGCAAAGAAGTGCGACTGTGGGGGTGATCGTATGCTGGTCTTCGTGGTCCGAGGCCACTTCATTGGAAGATCCTCCCGCTGCTGTTAGTCCTTATGTCTCCGCAAGGTATGCCTTTTAAACTTGTGATGTGTTTGTTATTACCTTGTTTCCTTTTTTTTTTATTATATCCTTCGCTTTTTTTTTTTTTTTTTTTACTAGAGTCGGAACGAGCGGGACGGTGACCGGTGCTCATGATGTCGCCTGTGCTAGCACCTTCTGAGGTATATGCCGACGCTTTGCTTACTTCGGTTTGCTCTTCTTAATCTTGCAAGTCCGCCTTCCTTTGCAGAGGGTTTCGCCGAGGGTTCTGGGAACCGCTCATTCTCGGCCGGAGCTTACCGCTAACACCACTCAATGACGCCGCAGCAGCCGGACATGATGAGTAACCGCCCTCCTTCATACCGCCGAGCAAGAAGACTTGGCCGATGATGAGCTTTGTATGAGGATGGTTCGAGTTGTGTCATGGGACCATGGCTATTATCGATGTGTTCAAAAGGTTCGAACGCTTGAGCCACCACTATGCGGATCTCTACAAAGCTCACTCCACCTGTTCTAGTATCGAGGCTCACTCAAGCTCAAAGTAATCTCCGAGCTCAAACGAAGTTAACCAAAACTTGCCCGAGACAACCAAGATCTCCAAGCCACATAATGACCGGCCGAAAGAAGAGGAGATGGGTTCTCGCTCATCGCTTGGAGAGGAGTTGAATGAGTTAAAGATCAAAGATGAGGAGAGGGAGAAAAGGTGGATTGTTGGAGGAGACCTCAAGAGGAAGTCGGAGGAGTTGGATGAACCCGGTGCGGAGGCCGCTGCTGAGAGTCGATTTCGAGAAACTCGCCGCGATCGCCGGGCACGAGGAGATCGTGAGGTTCAATTATGTGAAAGAGTTGATTCCGCGGTCGCTCGCGCCTACATGGGAGCAATGAGTACCAACAGCTTGGGGACGTGTTTTAATATCGCCATAGACTCGCTATTCGATGGTCTCAAGGTTGGTCTGAGCGATGAGGAGGTCGCCGAGATTCTTGCCACTGCATGATTTTGACATGGAAGCGCTAAAAGGTTTTGTGGCCTCTTACGATGAGATGTTCTTAAGGTCCTTTCCTTATATTGAGAAGATCAAGCGGTCTTATCATCTTCCCTCGCAGACTTAATGAATGTGCCCCGATGGAACCGAGCTACCCTGTAAGTGCACCTCCGGGCGTCTTAGTGGATAGGGTTGTCATTATTTGGCCTGCGTGCCTCAAACTGATGTATTTGAACAATTTTATGTTTTGTTTGTACTTCCTTGGTTGTATGCTACGTTGAACAATATTTATCATTATCTATGATCAGACGGGGCCGTCCGTATACCGGACCCTCAATCTTGGTTTGTATATGCTCGTATGCCGCTTTTTTTTTTTTTGTTAACGCCTTGACACTTTCGGCGCTGAATTATGCCCGTGAGCAAATATGTCGCGCCTTCCCTAATGACTTAGCATTTTTGTTTGGGGCAATGTTTTCACCGGTGGTAAGTATACCGTGGCTCATCCTCAAGGCCGCCACGCCACGGGTATCTCGCGCTGCTTGGGCACATATGCCTCGGCCATCCCTTAATGTCTTAGCATTATCCGGGTATGCACGCCACCGAATGGTGTGTGGCCTTCCTAGTGTCATTGCACTTATGGGGTAAATCAATTTTATTTGGGGATTTTTGGGCACGCTGGCCTGAGGTAGCTAATCTCCGCGGTCCCTCCCTTACGCATGAGATATGATTATGAAAATTTTCCTCCTCCGGGGGAATATATATCATTACTTAGTGAAAATAAAGTAGTTCACGCCCGTGGGCTTACAATACATATTTTTAATTTAAAGGAAACATTTCTTCAGATTCATGGCGTGCCACTTCCGGGGTACTTCCTCTTCATCCAAAGTTTCCAATTTGTACGAGCCGTTGAGATTTGCCTCTTTGATCCGATAGGGGCCTTCCCACTTGGGTCCCAATTTGCCTTGATCTTCGGCTCTGCTTGCTTCGTTTTTTCGATACACGAACTCTCCCGGTTTGAAAGAAACCAGCGCTTCCGCTTGTAGTACTTTTCCAGCTTTTGTTTTGTATCGGGCTTCCATCACACGCCTCTTCTCTCCGCTCTTGTAGTAAGTCAAGGTTGAGACGGATGTCTTCTTCGCTTTGTTCTACCGCTCGCTGGAATCTTCTTCTTCCATTCCTTCTCTTATCCGCCTTACTCAGATGTTGGCATACCTATTTCGCGCAGATGACCGCTTCACTCCATAAGTGAGGTCAAGGGGTCTCTCCATTACTAGTCTTAATGGAAGTCCCTGTGCCCATAGGACGCTTGGCAATTCATCCACCCATCCGCTTTTGCGCCCCCAACCTTGTTTTGATTCCTCCATCAAGCTCTTGTTAGCTCTTTCTACCAAATCCGCTGGTCATGGATGAGCCACTACCGTGTTGATCCGCTTGATGTTGAGCTTTTCGCACCAGCTTTTGAAGGGGTTGTCTACGAATTGCTTAGCATTGTCTGTGACGATGACGGCGGGGAGGCCAAAGCGGCATACTATGTTATCCCACACGAACTTCGTGACGTCCTTTCCTGTGATCTTCGCCAGTGGTTTGCTTCCGTCCATTTGGTGAAATAGTCGATTGCAACCAAAAGGAACTTGACCTTCCGCCACGGTGGTAGAGGTCCTACTATATCCATACCCCATTGGTAGAAGGGCCATGGAGCCATGATGGGCGCCGCTTGGTCTTTGGAAGTCAGGTACCGGGAGTGGATCCGCAGAGTCACACTTGATTATCTCGCTTCTAGCATCCCTGCATCGTAGGCCAAGAGTATCCTTGCCGCATGGCCTTTGCCACGACCGATCGAGGACCGGAATGCATACCACACGCCCCATGTGTATCTCTTATAACGTAGTTTGCTTGTAGGGACCCACGCACCTCATCATAGGTACCAAATAGGCTTTCTTGTAGAGTATGCCGTCCTCCATGACATATTGGTTGATTTTCATCCTCGTGTCATGGGCCTCATTTGGGTCTTCCTACCAAATTCTTCCTCGAGACACCGAATGATGGGGTCATCCAGCTTATCTCCTCCTCTTCAACAATATTGTTAACTTTTTGCCTTCCGTCGATCTTTCCCTTAGTACCTCCACCAACACTTCCTTCGCTGTTGGTCGAAAGCGACCGCGCGCTTTATCGAGAACATCCGCTTTTGGTTCTCCTCCGGGATGTTCCGGATGGTGAAGTTCTCAAACTGCTATGTACCTTTGCCTTCGCTAGGTACTTGATCATACTTTCATGACTTGCCACGTAATCTCCGCTTATCCGTTAGCCACCAACTTAGAGTCCACCCGACCTCAAGGTCGCGAACTCGCATACTCTCGCCATTCTTAACCCTCGCCAAATAGGCTTCATACTCGGCTTCGTTATTAGTGCTATCGAATTCAAGTCGAATGGCATAAGTGAACTCCATTCCTCCGGATTGATAAGCACGAGACCCGCCCCGAACCTTTGTTATTGGATGCCCCATCCGTATATAAGAGCCATTTCCTTCCTCCTTCCTCTTCGGCATGGGTTGGTTGAAGTACTCTTCATTGCTTTCTCCGATGGGCGCCCGACAGAAGTCCGCTAACACCGCCTTTGATTGCGCTCCGGGTTCAGAGGTTATGTTGTATGCACCCAATTCCACCGAGTACTTAGCCAACTTCCCGGACGCTTCCGCTTGTCGAGGATCCGCTTATCGGCCGGTCGCTGATCACCTTTATAGGTGTGCTTCAAGTATCTCCGAGCCTTCTCGACATGTGTAATGTATATAATGCCAATTTTTCAATCGGGCATAGTTCTTCTCGGCTTCATTGAGTGTTCGCTCACATAACGAACCGGTAATCGCCTTCCTTCCTTTCGTGAGGAGAACCGACCGATCGCTTCTTCACGGTCGCTAGATACACGCATGTTGTTTTTTTACTGGACGGTGTTGTTAGTGAGGAAGATCCGTTATCAACTTCTTCATCTCCTGAATGCCGATTCGCCTTCTTCCGTCCACCGACTCATCCTTATTCTCCTTGGTGATGCTTTTGAGTGTTTCAAAACGGTAAGGATCTTTCACCGAACGAGCCAAGAAACGATTAAGCGCCGCCAACTTGTCACCGAGACTCGTGATTTCTTTCTGTGGTCCTTGGCGATTGATGTCCATTATTGCCTTCGTCTTCTTTGGGTTTGCTCGAATTCCTTCTGAAGTTACCATGTACCCTAGGAACTTTCCTTCCTCCATTCCGAAAGAGCATTTTTTAGGATTTAACTTCATGTTGATCTTCCGGAGGTTGTCGAATGTCTCCGCAATGTCAGCTAGCATTCCCTGTTCCTCTTTGCTCTAATGACCATGTCGCCCACATAGGCTTCCGTGTTCCTCCCTATCTCGGGATCGAAAGGCGGAGTCTATCATCCGCTGATAGTGGCTCGCGCTCTTCGCACCGAACGGCATCTTGGTGTAGCAAGAGGTTCCTTGCTCGTAGAATGTCGCTTTTTCTTCGTCCTCTCTCGCCATTTGTACCGGTGATACCCTTTGTAAGCATCCAAGAAGCATTTGATTTGTACCCCATGACCGACTCGATCTTCCAATGATCTCCGCAAGGGTAATAGTCTTTGGGACAAAGTGAGTTGATGTTCTTGAAGTCAATGCACATGCGCCACCGCCACACTTCTTCACCGTAACCGGGTTGATATCCAAGTGGGTATTTCACCGTCCGATTATGCCGCCTTGATCCATTCTTCTACCTCCTTTGCGATCGCTGACCGATCGCAGCCCAACATCCCGCTTTTGACATACCGGTCTATGGAAGGGTTGGCATTTAGGTATGCTCTATGATTCCTCTAGGGACCCCGCCATATCCGCCGGCCCCATGCGAATATGTCGATGTTCCTCCAGAAAGCTCCTCGAGGCGCCGCTACCCTCATGACACAACAAGACCCCTATCGTTATGGCTTGTTCAGGGAAGACGGGTTGATCGCCACTTCCTGCTAACCCCACCTCTCCGGTGCTTGTATCTTCCTTACCCCGCCTCGAACGATGGTCTCGCAACTTTTCCAACCTCCTACACCAAATGATGACGGAACGGTAATCAACGTGGCAACTCCTCGAGGAGTTGGGAACTTCATCATGGAATGAACTGAGAAGGTATGGCTCGCAGGATCTTCAACCCGGTCCTACCCAAGATGACATTATATGGTGATGGTGCTCGAATAATCGTGAATTTCATCCGACCTTCCTCAGACAACCCTCGCCTCCGAATGACACGCCTAATTCGATTTTCCCAGCTGGCGTGTTACTCGTCCGCGAACCCCAAGAATTGCTCAGGTTCCGCTTATTCGACTCTTATCTCACGAGGTAGGTTGTTGAAGCAAAGGTTTCAACATCACCTCCACCAAGCTCCTTCGCTCACGAAGACTCTCCTCACTAGATACCCTTCCATCGCGGCTTCAACTATAAGAGGGTCATCTCGACACATCCCCGTCCGGGAGGGAGGGAAGGTTATAGGCACATTCATCCACCTTCCTCCCGCCTCCGATGACTTCCTTTTCTCCGCTCGCCGTGTTCGGATCATGTTGATGACCTTGTCTTTAGTTCCCGCGCCATTCCTTGGTGGTTCTCTCCTTCCCTTTGTCTCGCATCCTCGACCGATGATTTAGCTTCCCGATTCCAACGCTATCTCTAATCGCCTTTTGAGCCGGTAGCAATCATTCGATAGTGCCTTTTCTCCATGATAGTCACAAGATTTATCTTGATTCTCCTTTCGGGGGATCACGACGGCTTTGGAGGAGGTAGACGAATGGTGCTCGTGAGCTAAGATTTCTTTGGGTGGTTTTATAAGTGAATCCAGGTTGCTGGGGTTGCCTTTGCCTCGATGGTCACCGCGATGGGCACGACGGAGCCGACCGGTCACCATGGCGGTGTGAACTTCCACGGTCTCCCCGAGTACGCATGCCGCCCTCATTCCTCTTGTCTCCTCCAGAGTGACTCCCGACGGCCTTTCGTCCTTTCGGAAGCGGTCCCGCCGAGGCTCTTCCGTTGTATCATAGTGTTCCCCTGGCACCCCGCATCGCGAAAGCTTCCTCCGACCTTACGAAGTCATCGACCCTAATCATCATCTCCTCCACCGCCTTAGGGATCGTGGTCGGCGAATCGCTTGGCCGCCTGGGCACTTGCACCTGCTCATGAATGAGAGATCCTCATGATCTCCTGAGCACCTCAGATAAACCTCGCCTCCGTGGTCCACCTTTCTTTGAACTCCCAGCTGCTTCATTAGCCTTTCTCACTATCTTGGCGATCTCTCGTAGGTCCTTGACACAAGCTTTGTGCAGGAGAAGCGAGCCTCGAATCGATCCTTAAAAGCCGCCCATTCATCAATGCTTCCTGAGAAGCCCATCAAACCATCCTCTGCCTTTCCATCCAACGCTTGTTGGAACATGCGGCACCACACGGGCATTGGCCACTCCCCATGTCCCGCAGCCCAAAGAATCGGTTAAGATGGTCTTGGGGTCCGTAGACCCATCATACAACTTGATGCGGTGGGCATTTTGTGTTCCGGAGCGAAAACTCGATGATTCGCCATCGAATGGAGATTTCGAGACTTTTTGAAAGGTTTCGCCAGTCTTCGCCTTTCACTTTGCTCCCGTAACTATTTCCTTCTTTTTAATTGCCGGCTCGCCCTTGTCAAGAGTCGCCTCGTCAAGTCTAGCCGCAGCGGCTCAACAAGATCCCTCCCGCTATTATGTTCTTTTATCATCGACTCGAGAGCGCCACGCACCTTCCAACCGCCTCCTCGTCAATGGTGTGGAACTTCCTCCGTGTTTCCGGTGGTGTCGAACCCGCCATCCTACAACCGGTAGATTGAATACGGTCCCACGGATGGCGCCAATGTCAAGTATTTTTTTGGTTGTTGCGCTTATCTTCACCTTTAGGAGTAAGCCTTCCAGACACCGCTAAGATGAACGACGCTTAGTCTCGCCCGGTGTTATCCCAGACCCGACCCCGTAAGAGTAAGTATGAGTTTTACCGAGAGGTATAGTATAAATGTATGTGTGAGAAAAAATGATACCTTAATCCCAACATCAGCAAGATATTTATACCGCTCGATGTCACCGTCTCGTCCCTCGCTCCGTCAGATTTCATGGGACCGCTGATAGTATCGTGGTCGACATCGCCCCGACATCGCCCTGAGTCGTCCGACATCCACGGGATGAGACAAAGTGTATCCGTGCTAGATGCCAAAGGTACCGCCTGTGTCACGAGCTCTTCTGACGACGACCGACATCGCACCTTTATCTTGGACCGCTGTGTTAGAGTATCGTGCCTTCGCTAGGGTTAATTTATATAGTATCGTGCAAATCTTCGCTAGGGGCCGGAAAGGCATATGTGTTGTCGTATCGGCTCACCCCAAAATTCCTACTCCGTGAATTGTTCCAACGTAAAGTGGTTTTCTTCTAGCTATCTTAAAAATATTATGGACTAATTATTATTCTCTTTCAAAATATCCGAAAGAGACCATACCTCATCACTAAACATAAAAATTATTACAAAACTTGTTCATCAAAATGTAACCATAAGTTTCTTAGTACTATTTCAAAAAAAAATGTACTAACATGTTAACATAGAGTTTAGACTCAATGCTAGAAGTCGTTGTCCACCAAACCTAATTCAATATCATAACCAGGGATGACAAAAAAATATCTACTCGACGGGAACCCGATCCCCAAACCCGAGTTGATCGAGAATCCCGAGTTGATCGGGACGGGACGGGACGGGAATCCCGAATTATGCAACTGAGGATGGGGTGGGGATAGGGATAACATAAATCCCCGACCCGAACTCGAACCCATACTCTTTAAAGTAAAAAATATGCATATTAATACTAAATGTATTTGTATATGTATATGGTAGTAAGTATTGATAAGTATTATACTCGAAGTATATATGTATGTATATGTAACATTTAATGGATCAAAATCATCAAATATTTAAAAATGTTAAGCACTAACTATGTATTATCCAACCAATATTTTGTCTAAATACACTCATTTAATACACATTTTTTTTGTATTATATGTGATATTTCAATATATATACAATGCTTTAAAATTAAACGACAATCCAACTATATACAATGTACGCTTTTTGAGACATTTTATAGGTCAATTCTTTATATTCTTTATTACTTTTATAATTTTTATACTTAATTGAAGGTCCGAAATCCTCGATCTTTCGTGATCCCCGATCTCATGGGGATGTGGACGAAACGAATTCCGATGGGGATGGGGGCTGGGATGGAGATGGGAGTGAAAAACGGGGATGAAGATGGTAAATATGATAACCGATATTCCGCGCCCCGTTGGCATCCGTAATCATAACTCATCTAAGTTTCGATGTGAATGGACTCGTACACATGATTCATGCAACTCATCTAAGTTTCCATGTGAATGGACTCGTATACATGATTCACGCTTAGCTTTTTTAAGGTGTCTTAGTCTTAACTACTTTTTCTAGTATATTATCTTGATTTGTCAAGATTATGTTTTTCATATTTTTAATGAAACATGTAACTCATGGTATTTTCTAAACTTATTGTGTCATTATCTACTATTGATGGTATATATATTTAAATTCTTATATTATAATTTAGACAAGTTAAGTTAGCAAGTTTGTAAAACTTTGTTCAAAAAATGTTCTAAGATGCCAAGAACTTGGGAAAAAAGACTGTTGTTCGTCAAGACCATAGTCAAAACACGCAATAGCTAGGTTCATTAGATTTTTGAAAGTTGAAACTATAAACTTTGGTTGGTTATACGGCATCTAGAATTTTGATTTAGACTGCATCTAGATTTACTTGAGATTTTCAAAAAAAATCTAGAATAACTTCAAACAACCTAGTCAAGACGTAGCCCTTTAGGTAATGGCCCGACCCCGTCAAGGACCATAATTTATGCTACCCTCCAATACAATTCAATTCATTGATGGGACAACAACTTTTTTATGAAAACATTGTTGGAAAATTTAGTGACTTCATGGGATGGCTCACACCTCAGAATTAGCAGAGGAGCATTTGTACAGACACCCTATAAGGCCCATGAATACCCGACTCTAATAGTGGTATGTATTGGTAGTCTTGGTGAAAGATCGTGGTTAACACCGATCATCGTTGTTTCCAATCAAGCAAGATTTCAAGAGGATCGATTTTTCCAATCGTGGTATCTCACCGAAGTTGTGTTTATATCAAAACAGGCGCTTCCACTAAAGCGAACAGAACCACCGAAAGACCATGAAAGACTCGATATAAGTACCGATAAATGACATTTACAATCGCATCATTATGACCACGCTTAATTGGTCATGTAACCACTAATCATTATAATGGGGATAATTATGAGGCTATTAATGGGCCGATTAATACTCATAATTCCATTGAACGGTCAAGAGTAACCTCCTATAAATAGAGATCCGAACATGCATGGAACACACACGTAAAACACTAAACACTTATAAGCGCAAGGGTTAAAGAATTGTGCCTAATTCTCTAACCGCATTTGGTCTTATCCCAAGTAGATATTCGTGGTACCCGTGCATTAGGGTCGACTAGTTTACTTTGGAAAGTGATCACACGATTTCAAGTGATATCCCAGAACCACCGGTGGTATCTCATATCACGACCATTGTTTGTTTCTCGAAACAGCTTGATCGCTTCTACTGTTGATTATCTACACCCCGATTGGGACTAATAACCACCAACAATCAAAGTAAACTATTTTGTGATAATCAATGGCAACTCACGCAATGAACACATGGCTTCAAACTTTGCTGTCGGACAAGTTCAAGGGTGGACTTTAGGAGGTGGCGTAGAAGATGCACTTCTTCTCGCAAGCATGAGTGTGGTCTATGTCCGACTACACCAATTCCCGATGATGGTGATGATGCTACCGTGAGCAAATCGTAAGGAGGAGCAAGGGAGAATGATGACTACATATGCAGAGGTCTTATTCTCGAATGGTATGTCCGACTCTTTGTTTGATATTTATCGAACTTTGAATCTTCCAAAGAACTGTGGATTCCTTGATGCCAAATATATGGTTGAGGATGCATCAAGTAAGAAGTTCCTTGTTAGTAATTTCACAAATTACAAAATGACCGATTCAAGACCGCCATGGAACAATACAATGAACTTTTGAATACTTGGAAGGTTTACACAACACAATATGCACATGGATGAGGCTATTTCGCCTCTTGTGTTATTGACAAACTCCTCCTTCGGAAAGATTTCAAGCATACCTTGAAACATAAGAACGAGTAGTTAACTCGGTTGAGTTAAGGCCATCATCTGCATCGAGGAATCTCTCAAGGTGCGTGATAATGACAAGTCAAATAGTAGCAATGCTACTTGGACCATCTGTTGTCAATATGGTGGAGCATAACAACCCACCAAGTACAATGACAACAAAGGCAAACGCAAGTATTATGACAACACAGTGGCGATCCTAACAAGAAGGCAACACCTACTTGTTGGAAATGTGGCAAGACCGGGTCACATTAAAAGGGACCGCAAGGGTGTTAAAATTGGTGGTAAAGCCAATGGATCGTGCACTAATGGTTCAGTGGAGTGGTGGTTCACCAACTCACCGAAAGGTCATAATATGTTTAATAAGTCTTTTCGATTTATTATGTTACATATGTATCTCGAATCTTTTATGTGCAGGATGATGATGTTGCGTGGTGGGTCGACTCGTGCAACAGCTCATGTGTGCAAAGATAGAAGTCGGTTCAAGACTTATGAGTCACCGAATGATGGTTCTATTCTTCATATGGAAATGAGTCAATGACCTTGGTGCATGGTCGTGGTTGGTAGATCTTAGGTTTAGTTCTCGAAAGATTGTAACTTAGTTTAATGTTATTCATGTTCCTCGATATAAGGAAAACTTGGTTTCAAGTAGTGTTTTGAATAATCATGGATATAAACAAGTTATTGAATCGATAAATTTGTTCTTTCTAAATGTGGTGTTTTTATTGGTTTTGGTTATTTATGTAATCAAATGTTCAGCTTAATATTACCACCGATGATGTTATTTCACTTTTATGACCACATATGATCGTGAGTGATTCTAACCTTTGGCATGCTAGACTTGGTCATGTTCACTATAAAAGATGCAAGATATGTATAGGGATGGTTTAATCCTCGCTTTGACATGGACACCGAAAAGTGTAAAACTTGCATGTTGACCAAGATTACCAAGAAACCCTTTCGTGGTGTTAGTCGTGAGACTAAGCTCCTGAGCTTGTACACAAGGACACTGTGATTTGCATGCCACTCTTCTTTGGGAAATAAGAAGTACTGTGACATTTATTGATGATGCTTCTAGATTTTGTTATGTCTATTTATTACATATCAAGGATGAAGCATTAGATAAATTCAAAGTGTTTAAACTCAAGTTGAATTACAACTTGGGTCTTTGATCAAAAGATTAAGGACGATAGGGAGGTGAGTACATGGATACTCAAGATTTTCATCATTGGAATAATCCATGAAACGATCGCCTTTATACTCCTCAAAGAAATGGCATTCGAAAGGAAAACAGGTGTCAAGGAGATGGTTAATTCCATGTTGTCCTATTCAGATCCGAGTCAAGGGTTCGGGTGAAGCTATGTTAACACTTGCTATTTATTAAATAGGTTCCCAACAAAAGGAACAAGGTTACCCCTTATGAACTCGGACTAAAAGGAAACCCAACCTGAACTATCTCAAGGTTTGGGGTTGTAGGTCATAAAGACTCCCCGATCCAAAGCAAAGACTTTGGGTGAAAGAGGCATCGATCGCATCTTTGTGGGATATGCCGAGCATTCCAAGGCTTTTAGGTTCTATGTTATTGAACCTAATGAACATGTTTCGCTTAACTCAATAATTGAATCAAGGGATGCGACTTTGATGAGAATAGATTCTCATCATCCCTAGACCAAGTTAGAGGATTCCTAATGGAACTCATGACACCGGTGTATCGAGGTCCTCGATGATGAACCATCGGTGGTCCTCGATGAGGTTGTGGTTCAAAGAATCGAACTCGTGCTCGTGAAGAGCAAAGGGTCGGACTCAAAGTCATTTGGACTGAGTTTCAACTATACTTAGTTGAAGGTACTAGGATGAGGTCTCGCATCAATACTCCTATTGCTTCATTGTCGAGGATGACCCCAAAACATTTGAAGAAGCAATGAAGTCCCGTGACATTGCTCGGAAAGAAGCAATCAATGATGAGATGGATTCCATCATGGCAACAACACTTGGGTGTTGGTTGATCTACCTCCGGTTGCAAACCTCGGGTTGCAAATGGATTTTCAAAAGGAAAATGAAGGTAGATGGAACTATTGAAAAGTTCAAGGCTAGACTAGTCATTCGTGGCTTTAAACAAAAGTCGAATAGACTATTTTGATACTTATGCCCTTGTGGCTCAGACGCACTATAAGATCGCCGATTACATGGCATCTATTCATAATCGATTATTCATCGATGGATGTGAAGACGACTTTCTTGAATGGTGAATTGGAAGAGAGGTGTATATGAACCAACCTCGTGGCTTCATCATGCTCGGCAATGAAAACAAGGTGTGTAAACCGATTAAGTCTCTTTATGGACTTAAGCGACACCTAAACAATGGCATCAAAAGTTTGATGAAGTGGTTTTGTCTAGTGGTTATGTTCTTAACCAAGTCGACAAATGTGTATATAGCAAATTAGATGAATCGTAAAGGAGTCATCATTTGTCTATATGTTGATGACATGTTGATCTTTGCACCGACCAAAATCGAGTTGACCGACAAAGGAATTCTTGTCATCAAGGTTCTCCATGAAGGACATGGGGAGGCCGATATTATCCTTGGTATTAGGATTAAACATGAAAGTAAAAGAATTTCTATCTCTCGGTCTCATTATATTGAGAAGGTGCCGAGGAAATTCAATTACTTTGATTGTACTCGATGAGTACACCTATGGATACTGTGAGAAGCTAATGCCTAATCATGGCAAGGTCAGATCTCAACTTGAGCATTCTAGGTAATTGGTCGCCTGATGTATGCCATGACTTGTACAAGGCCCGATATTGGTTTTGCGTTGGGAAAATTGAGCGGTATACTAGCAATCCTAGTGCTCATCAATCGCAAGCGCTTCAAAGGGTATCAAGTATTTGAAGAGAACTATGGATTATAGTCTTTCATATATCGTTACCCATCGTTGTTGAAGGTTACATCGATGCAAGTTGGATCGACAACATCAAGACAATTGCCTACCAGTGGTCGGGTATTCCTACTGGTGGAGGTGCAATTTCTTGGGCATCCAATAAGCAAACTTGCATCACCAGCTCAACAATGGAATCAATTTGTGGCTCTAGCAAATACTTTGGTAAAGAAGTCGAATGGTTGAAAACTTGCTTCTCGAGATTCCATTGTGGCTAAACCTATAGCACCTATTTCGTCCGGTGTGATAGTGCGGCTACATTGGCTAGGACTTATAGCCGATGTACAATGGTAAGTCTAGACACTTAGGTGTCGTGCATAGCATGATTCGTGAGCTTATCATGAATGGGTGGTATCTATAGAGTTTGTTAGATCTCAAATGTAACTTAGTCGATCACTTGACGGCGGACTGGCAGAGACTTAGTTATGAAGTCGCTAAAGGGATGGGTTTAAGTCCAACTTAGTCATGAATGCTAGGACACTCAACTCCTCCCGAGGAAACTTAGGAGCCGAGTTCAATGTGGAAAGTCGAACATTCGTGGACCGGAGCACATGTTTATTTTACATCCCAAGGTTGTGCTCGAACTCGCCGAAAGGAGGATGAAGTCTTTACTTTAATGGTTAACTTATCTTTGAAAAAGTGCTTGGCGAGCATGAATAAAGAGGAACCACCTATGTAAATGTTGAAGTTTTGCCGCTTGTGAAGCTTTTGGACTTTTAGCTTTTACAACATTTATGAATTTGGATATGGACACATGGCTTGTATAGTGTCGAGCTTTTAAGTGTTTGAAAACTTGTGTGTAGTTATCTTCGTGTATTCAAATGGGTTGAAGGGTTCAATTCTTAGAACACCTCGATTCTCGAATATTTGAACGTGTAATTACTAAGATGGAAATTCAACTCGTGACATTTTCGCTTATGCACATGTTTTGCTTGATGCTTATTTTACATGCAAAGGGTGTGAACTAAATTTGGGAGGATTGTTGGAAAATTTAGTGCACTTGTGGATGGTTCACACCTTATAATGGGTTAGAGGTACGGAGGTACACCCATAAGGTCCATGAACACCACGACTCTAATAGTGGTATGTATTGGTAGTGCTTGGTGAAATCATCGTTGTGGTTAACATCGATCATCGTGTTTCCATCAAGCAAGATTTCAGCGGGATCGATGTTTCCACCGGTGGTGTTTCCACCGTGGTATCTCACCGAAGTTGTGTTTATCTTGCAGCGATGCTTTCCTCAAGCAAAGTAACCACCGAAAGCACTATGAAAGTATCGATATAAGCATCGATAAATGCGATTATAACTCGCATCATTATGACCACGCTTAATTGGTCATGTAACCACTAACTACTATAATGGGGATAATTATGAAGCTATTAACGGGCCGATTAATACTCATAATTCCATTGAACGGTCAAGAGTAACCTCCTATAAATAGAGATCCGAACATGCATGGAACACACACGTAAAACACTAAACACTTATAAGCGCAAGGGTTAAAGAATTGTGCCTAATTCTTTAACCGCATTTGGTCTTATCCCAAGTAGATATTCGTGATACCCGGGCATTGTGGTCGAATAGTTTACTTTGGAAAGTGATCACACGATTCCAAGTGATATCCGTAACCACCGGTGGTATCTCATATCACGACCATTGTTTGTTTCTCGCCAAACAGCTTGATCGCTTCTCACCGTTGATTATCTACACCTCGATTTGGGACGAATAACCACCAACAAACGTAGGTCGCCAACTTGAACTATCTCGACTGAACCAAAACATAAAATGATCAGGTGCACTTAAAATAAACTAAACAATATTACAAACACAATTTTTAAAGATTTGGTACATTTAAAAAATATCAATGTCTTTTTAACAAAATTAACACTACGCCATAAAAATCTATGAGTGTCCCAGGACACCCCCTAGTTCCGGCTACTGATGAGGCTTGTTGCCTCTTATCGACTTTTACCTCTCACTTGATAAAATCTGATAAAATTTATCGAGGTTTACTTTTTAAAAGTTGGAGTGAATATTTTATTTTAATTATATTTATGGTTATTTTTCTTGAGAAAAGTACAAAAGGGTGAAAAAATCTTTGATGAAGTTATTATTATGGTTATTTTTTAAGCTAATTCTTAAAATGGTTATACTCAACTACTCAACTCTGCAACTTCATCTAAAATTTGACACATGTTCAACTCCGCAACTACTTAACTCCGCAGCTCTACTCTATACTCGACAAGTGTCCAACTCCACAACTACTCAACTCCGTAACTCCACTCAATACTCGACAAGTGTCCAACTCCACTCAAAATTTGACACATGTCGAGTAATGGATGGAGTTGAGTAGTTGAGTATGATCATTTTTTAAATTGGCTTAAAAAATGACAATGATGGGGATCTCAAAAAAGATTTTGCCCAATTTTGGTACTTTTCTCTTTTTTCTTTTATTTTTCTTTTTTCATAATTACATGTAATACACACACCTTTTTTTTCTTTCTTATTTTACGAAAATGTAGCGAAAAATGTGTTATAAGTTTGCGACTTTAACACAAATTTGCATAAATATACGATTGACATTGTTGAAATATTAAATGAGTTTCTTATATAAAAAAAAGCAACATTTTTTCTATTTAAGGTGCAAAGTTTTACATCATTTAGACATTTTGCCATATCAAAAAACAAACAACGTTATATGGTTAAGATTCATATTTCCCAAACACCTCTTAATAGTAAGATGTGATATACTTCTCAAGCACCTTTTAATAATTGTTGAGATTTTATAGCCTAGTTAGCCAAGTAACGCAAATAGGTACGCAGCGGAATTGGATCTTGTCACAATTCTCAATTTCCGGTCATTTTTCAAATTTTACTATTCATTCCCGGAGAAAAATTTATATTTCATTAACGTATATTTTTCTTATTAAATAAACGCTGTCGTACGATCATTTATTTTGAACATTTGATCCGATGCTTCCAAAAATTATCCCGATATATTTTTATACTCATATTAAGATTATAAAAATAATATTATTAGTTTACCCGGTGTTTTAAATTTATTTTGTATATAAATTGTTATATTTATATAATTACGACGGTTTTCTTAAAAACAACACGATAATTATTATTTCATTCAAATTTTGTAAGGAATGTATTTTTATGATTTTTATGACATCAATATATTTTATTTTGACCCGTTAAAATTAATTATTAGCTAACGCTACCCTACAAGCTCAAATATTTACACAAGTTACCACTTATCCCTAAACAACTACACATTTACACTACCTAAATTACTTAACAAATAACAAATCTTCAACTAGCAAGTGCTAGTCACCCTTATACGACACAAGAGATGACTCACACATGGTTTCACTAAATATCTTAAACTTATAATTGTATTATACTCTAAAACACTACATACTCATCCATATTCACAAAGTGTAAAAAAAAAAAAAAAAAAAAGAAGAAAAACTCTCTTCTCTCTAGCACCATAACCGCCACCTTGAAGGACCAACAAGGAGATCATAAAAATTTTGCTAGTCAAGTTCAAAACAATCTAGACACACTCTTGATTAAGGTTGTGATATAAAAACTTTGGGTGTTTAGGATTAATCATTTGTTCATAAAACCTCATCAAGTAACTAGTAAGCATTTCATATTCATCATCATCTTTCATATTCATGTTGTGTTCATTTCATCATGTTTGAGTAAAACATGCAATTTATATGGATGTTTATACCACTTAAATTGTTTTTAAGCACTATAAGTTTATATAAGTTATCCTATAATTACTCCTTGAAACATATCACTTTTGGTGATGTCTAGGAACCTATGATACCCTAAGAAGGTGTATGGTAGGATTAGAATAGCTTCGGAGTTGTTTTGAATTGGTTAGAATAGGTTTTGTGCGAGAAAAACTCATTTCGACAACTTTATTTAGAGGTCTGATCTTATTTTCAAATTCTGGAATTCTCGACAGTAGATAAAAATTTTTGGACTAGATATTTAGAAATTATACTTTAAAACGAAAACGTGGTCGCTTGAACGGGTTAAAACGGAGTTATGACGAAGAAGATATGAATTTTTCAAGTTTGACGACAAAAAGTATTTGTTTCAGAAAATTCAGCATGTATTATCAACTTTTTACGAGTCAGTAATGGGTCTTAAGCGTTATTAAATGTGTCGACTTCTCAAATATATTAGTATATGTTAATACGAAACCGTGGATATAAAGAACGTAGAAAACGGACTTATAACGACTAAGTTATTCACACTTTAAACAAGTTGCCGTAACTATTTTATATAAGTATAGCTAATATATTTTCTAATAGACAAACATATCGGCCACGAATGACCATGTTGAGGGTCGTTTTTAACATGGATGTAGTACTTTTTATAACGTGATGTCTTCTAGTAAAAGTAAGTTCGCCAAGCATATTTTCCAAAATGTCCAATCGTTCGTCAAGCGGAGTTGTAATGAATAAAATACGGTCACTTAAACTTTGCCGAAAACCACCCTTAAACAATATTTTGGACACAAGTACCATACTTTACTTATATTTTTCTCCATGATCGAGACCTCTAGGATGAAAACTTAAATGCTATACCTTTGAGATAATGATACAAGCTTCCCAAAACCGTTGAGTTTGTTTCCTAACACTCGATGTGCACAATTTTACGACTAGCTTTTCAAGGCCGTTTACTCACTTTCATGAAATTTTCAATGACATTATTTTACTGACGAAAACTATAATTTCTTAATAAATCATCGAATGATTATCATAGGATATCATTTCGACGTAAATACCGGTAAAGTATTTTGTAACTTGACAAGAGGTCATAAACATATATCTCGACGATAAACATTATTTTCAAATGTACAAGTGGTATGGATATCATATGAGTTTGCATGCACGACATTGTTTCATGACTTATATTAGATCATATCATTCATAATAGGTCGCGGTTAGAGTTGCGCCTCATTTCTCGTGCATCCACTTTGTCATCATAACTATTGCAACAGTGAGTTCGTAGCCCCACTTTTACTCGCTTAATTGTTTTACTCGCTTAATTGTTTTATAAACTCTTCTGAGGAGATACATGCTCAACTACTTGCTTTTACTTTACATTTATATGAACTTAAATATCTTTGTTTCACTCTATGCATGCGTAAGTAGATTATGCCCGAACTAAATTGATCACTATGTTATGAACGCTATTAGTTGAAACACTTTCCTTGATTTTGAACCCTTCGACATGTATATTTGAGCTCTTTTAAATTGATTCGGACCCTTTAACATATAAGTGAACACTTTGGACTTGATATGAACCTTTTGACATATAGTTAAACTCTTTAACTTGTACAAGGACCCTTTTGATATATTTTAAACTTGTTTGACGTGATTTTGAACGCTTGACTATCTTGAACCTTTTGATATTATTCGAGCTCTTTGACTGCTTTGAACTTTTGAACTCGACTTAAATCTTTGAACTTAATTACGAACTTTGAATGGAACCCTTGAACTTAAATACAAACTTATGACTTGTTTGAACTTATTGAACCGGGCGTGTTATGACCTTGACCTAAAGTCTCCTATGATCGAGCATCACTATAAAGTCTCCCATGTTTGGAGCATCACTATAAAGCCTCCCATGTTCGGAGCATCATTATAAATTCTCGCCTTGTCGTTGGAGTGCTCTCAATAAAGTCTCGCCTTATTGGTGGAGCCTCTCAATAATTCTCGCCTTTATTGGTGGAGTGTGCAAAGTCTCCTTATGTGAACTGAGCAATACTAATTCTCGCCTTATCGATGGAGTGTGCAAAGTCTCGCCTTATTGGTGGATCATTCTCAATAATTCTCGCCTAGGTGGTCGAGTGACAAAGGAGTCTCCCTTGTTGGAGCAGTGCAAAGTCTCCCATGTTCGGAGCATCCCTGAATTATTATATACGTAGTGCTATACTATGAACTATTATGACATCGTACACTTGACCACTAGACATACTATATTTGTGCAATGGGTTGTGAACACACAGGTTGCAAGTTTTGTATGGGCGAGACTTGGAACTGAGTGGATTTACAATGCCTTTGCTTTGTGACCTCATTTGACAACGTGTGCATGAACATAAACTAGACATATTTTGGCAGTGGGTTGTGAACACACAGGTTGCAAGTTTTTTATGGGCGGAACTTGGAACTGAGTGGATTCACAATGCCTTTGCTTTGTGGACTATTCTATATTACCAAAAACTTTTCCTTTGCTGCATGAACATTCTTTAAAGGCTTTACAATTCAACCAAACACTATGAACTCACTCAACCATTGTGTTGACACTTTTAGCATGTTTTATCTCAGGTATCTAAGGCATTCACCTCATGGCATGCATGTGGACTTATCATAGAGTCGCGGTGTCGACGCGTCTCACCTATATTTTATGCACTTAACTATCGCTTGACCGTAACAAACTCGCTTTTGATATATTGGAAATCTTTTGGGACCTAATGTTTGTAAACTCGATTATTTTACTAAATCAAACGATATTTTCAAACGACACTTTAGGTCGCTCGATATAACCAGAACTTTGATGCTATGACGGTCCTCCCAAGGTATTCCATTCCGCTGTAAAACAGTAATTGGGGGTGTGACAGATTTAGTTAAAGCAATTAGGTAAACACGTATTTAATAAACAATAAATAAATAAAATGTAAATAGAAAACTAACCCTCGATGTCAACTGCATGCTATAACACGAATAAAAAACTAAGTATCTAAAGTAGATACCTCTACGAGTCCACACACAAACACTTAAACCAAGTACGCTCGAATTGAGCTAGTTGAGAACGCTTACCAATCAACCCTTCAATAACTTGAATACCACGAACAAGAGAAACCTAAGAACACAATTCTTTCTTCCCCTTGAGAACCACCGTCCAAGAAACAACTTACAAGACCACCCGATATCGGAAAAGAGTTCGATATATGCTTCCTGCTTTGTCCGAAAACGAGCAAACGTAAAACTCGAAAAACCTTGTCACGCCTTTGTTCAACTAGGAACTTAGAACAAGTAAACAAAACCGTGAAACTCTAAACACACTTGGTAAAGTCGAATGCAAGTTTTAGAGTTTGTAAAATCAAACTAAACCCTAATCGGTTTTAAAGAAATCCGATTAGGTGTATAAAGACTTGTAGGTGAATCGGTTTTAGTATAGTTTTAGGGATAGATAATTGTGAATGAATGCATGAGGTTGTGTTTGTATATATAGGTTATAAACCCTAGTTATACTTGGACTCTACTTGAGCTCCAAGTAAACAACCCAAACACCCCTAAACCGATCGGATCAATTTGTCAAGGCCCAAGGCACCAAACCGACCCACTTAGTAATTGGAACAAGTCCATGGGTCGTGTAAATGGATCGGGTTTTCATGCATGCATAAACGGGTCTAATATATTCAAGTATTAAACGTTAAATCACGCACTACGTGTTTAGCGTGTGTGCCCCATTGGCTCACACATTTCTAGTCGCTTCGTGTGTTTAACTCCCACAAATCAACAATAATAAGATGTGATGGTAAAATTCAAACACAAAATATCTTAATTGTAAGTGTCACATAATTATAAAAGATTTAAAGTTCACTTATATAAACATATTGGTGATAAATATAAAGAAAATGTCGAAAACTATCTCAACCAACATACATTTAATTCAGAAACTTGTAATCCGCAAATAACCTGAATAGATAAAAACTCATTTGCATTACATTTATACTACCTCCGTCTCAAAATTATTGTTCACTATTGATTTTTTTAGTCTTTCTTCTTTAACTTTGACCACAATTATTTTTGTTTGTGTTATATAATACTTGATGAAAATTATATGAATGTATTGGGTTTTAAATGTATTTTCATTGGTATAATTTTCATTAAGTATTATATAACACAAATAAATATATTAATGGTCAAAGTTGAACAAGAAAGACCTGGTGTCAATCAAACAAGACAATAAAAATGGGACGGAGGAGTAATATATTTGCTTAAAACTTAAAAACTAAGAAAATGAGTAATATTATTAAAATAAAGGAATTCTCTTACTTATAAAAGACAATGCAATTTTAAAATATCTAAATACTTAATTACAGCTTTAAACTAGTAAATTTATTCACCTCATTTACTTCACAACCATATATACATAAAGAGTTTGCACAACAAACTAACATTGATGATACAAAATTTAACGGATTTTAGTACTTCAATTACTTGATGATGGATCGTCGTTTGTTCTGGGATTATATGGATTCACTTGTATGAACTCGCTAAGATAAAACACCGTAGTCTCATCGTGGGAGGATCTCACACAATCAACCTCGCGTGAGTAAGTACTGCTTATGGAGCAATGTGTGTGATTATGTGTGTTGGAACTTAGCCTCAATGACAAAGTATGTGATATTTATTAAAGGCAAAGTTCTATGTCATTAACCCCGCTCACGGGTTGGCATCCCCGCTATTATCTAGCGAGCAATAGCGTGCTTGCATGGGACTAAGATAATACCCTTCGATATCCGATCTATCTTGCCTAATCATTTGACTTTTGTCGTCTGCGGATCCGTGTCGCCGCGTGTTCCTTACGTTGCACGCTTTTGAAAAGTTTGGTCATAATATATTCCTTGCCTTTTGGGTGGTCATGTGATCAATGACTGAATCCACTCAAACCGCCGAGGTCCAATAACAGGGTGTTTTGCTCGAGTTGTTGGTTTGTGGGAGTTGTAAACACGACAAAACGACTAAGAATGTGTGAGCCAATGGGGTCACACACGATAAATACGAGTATGCGTGTAGAACGTTTTTAATACTTGAATTACATACCTGATATGCATGAAATATTGACCCGATCACCCATGGGCTTGTTATGAGTTCCAAGTTGGGTCGAATAATAGATGCCTTGGGCCTTGTTATTTGATGATCGGGCAAGAGGAAAAAAGGAGGGAAAGTTTGGCTTGGGTTTCAAGCTTTTCGACCAAGAAATCAACCCATCTTAGGTTCGGTTTCCTTGGCTATATAAACACACACATACCTCTTCAATTGTACGCATAACTATCCCTAAAACTACCCTAAACCGAATTCTATATCCTGTTACTAATCCTATTCGATCTACTCAAATCATTTAGGGTTGTTTGGTTTGTTTGAAATCTAAACTTGCATTGTACCTTAAATCCAAGTGTTTAGAAAAGGGTTATTGAGTTCTATGTTACCGATTCCGTCGATTGAATAGCAAAGAACAAAGAAGGAGTTTTGGTTTTCGCTCGTGGCTATCTTCCTCGGACAACGAAGCAAAGGATATCGGTCCTTCATCGTCCGATATCGGTATTGATAAAAACTGCTTTTCCAACTGCTTTGGTTCTCGAATAAAGATAGCAAGCTAGTTTCTTGGGTGGTTTTCTTATTCGAATATATTCAAGGTCAAATTGTTGATTGGGTTTTTATTTATGTTTTCATTAGCCATATATCAAACGATATCGTTATCGGGTTTGTGTGTGATACCTATTGATTCTATCTTTGATACTCGGGTTTTGTATTCACATTAAAATTCAATTGCCAAGCAATGTTAGGGTTTTTTTATCCCTTTTATTAATTAATTATTTATTAATTACATGTTTAACTTAATCGCAAATACTGATCCATATCCATTGCGTCTACTGTAGAGGTTAATGGTTAACTTGGCTTAAAATCCCAACACGAGTTTCACACATAGATCCCGAGCGACCGTGTACAAGTTTCACACGTTATCAAAAGCTTTATAAATTGACGTCATTAAGCGCGGATAATCACCGTGTATATACTTGTTTGATACTTAAACAATAAACTAATTGGAAAAAGTAGGTGGGATTAAGAAAAAATCAAGTTAAGGCGTTAATGTCCTAACCGTCACCGACGTTTTATAAAAGAAATAAAAAATCCAGCTGTAACCGAAAATGACCACACAATACCTATGTCCCAGTCAGATCTGACTGTATCACAAGTGTCCTCCACGTCACCCACGCGCCTCTCCAAGCGCGTGAACACCAAAATCTCAACAACTGACACCCAAGTTTGTTGCTATATATAAACCCCATTGTTAACCTTCTTATGCTCTTTCCTTCATTCATTGCATATATACGTATACGCGTTTTGTATCTATCTATTCCTTCCTTCAAACCTTTATTCATCATTCTCAAGGTAATGCTGTTACATATGTTTAGTTTTTTTAGGTATAGTAGTAGTTAGTTATTATTTTGGTTACGGGATTAACCCGGTGAGGCCGCGTACTCTTAGTCAAGACTCGCCTTGCCCGGGTAACCTCAATATGCAGGGACAGGGGCGGAGCCAGAAAGTTTTTGTCGAGGGGCAAAATATGATACTCCCTCCGTCTCATATTAAATGTTCATGTTTGAATTTTCAAGTCTTTTTTTTACAACTTTGACCTTAAATATTTTTGCTTGTGTTATACTCCGTATAATATTAGATAAAATGTGGAAATATATTTAAAACTGATCTATTCATATATTTTGCATTAAATATTATATAACAACCTAACATATTTATGGTCAAAGTTAAGAAATAAAGACTTTCAAAATTCAAACATGACATTTAATATGGGACGGAGGGAGTAATTTTTAGAAACTACACTAAAAATTGGTTTGTTAGAAGGGCAAATTACAAAAATAACCAGGAAATTTTGAAAATTTGCACTACAATTTTTTTCGTCGAAGGGTCACGTGACCCCGGACCCCCCTTTATCTCCACCTCTGTGTAGGGTCCCATTTCGGCCGCCTCTGACTCGCCCTACCCGGATAACCTGAACATGAAAAACATCATTTGTTTTAGTTAGTTTTATGTTTTAATGATTTCATCAAGTTAATTATGCCTTCTTTTTTCTTTTTTGCATATTATGGAAATTTATTCTTTTTTTTTTTGTGTCTCAATGGTACCCATATTGTGTAAGAAGCTTCCCAACCAAATGGTTGCGGGTTCAAGTCCTGCTTATGACATATGGAATAGATTTGTGGTATTTATATTACGAGATAATTAAAATTGTCGTTCTAACTGAAAGCAAATTTTGCAAGTTTTCATGGATTTTGCATAATATGACTTGATTGTTAAATTGAGAGTGATGTCATGTCCAGGTTCATTAACCTACAACTAACTTTGATTTTTTAATTTAATATGGTGTTGCCTTTTTTTCGAAGGCATGGTTTAAAAAATGAAAAACAAGGCAAAACGTGAAGAGACAAGTATAATAGAGTCTTTGTGCACAAATTGTATTGGTATAGCTATGTTTATGTAAGATATGCATTTGTATCGCTCGGACAGCTAGAATATGCATGTTTGTTTGTAGCGGATACAGATACATAGGTTTGTCGAGTTGGCATGTTATGATTCGTGATCATGTATTTTCCATATCACATTTTGTTGTCGCGCATATTTGTCTTCTGGTTCTTGTCCTCTTCAATGCTTCCCAAACATTGGACCATGCTGTATTGTTTCATATGTTATTGTTCTTTACTAGAATCATAAGTCCCCACCATGTGGTTTTGTATTATTTGTTCTAAGACAGCTTTCTATTTCTGTGATGTTTACCAAATCCAAATCAACATAACTTCTTATAAAATCTTATTTTCCGGGAGAACATTGATATTGTTTAGACCGTCTCAATAGCCATGTAAAGTTTCTTTCATTGCCATGTATGCATTTTATTTCATTTTGTGCAAGCATCTCACATGTTCATGTACAAATAAGTTTGTCCCTCTGTTGATCCTTGATTCATCCCGATATTGAATGCCTTTCATGGTTTGACCTTGTCACGTGCATATATATAGGGAACTTACGGCTGTTGTTTGAACAGTGATTCTTTTATGGTCCCATGAAATAGTCGTTTTGTTAGCAAACAATTTAGCAGATGGTGATTATAGGTGAAGGATATTAGGTTGATGGAAAAGTTGAAACAGAGTCGACCTTTAACCTATGAGGAAATGTTTTCGAGATTAGCTTTTAGCAGTTGACAAAAAAGATTTTTATTTATTTAACAGAGATGGTGATAGTAGTGTAAAACGAAACTATAGCAAAGAAATATAGGAATGCAGGAACATACGCCTGTTTTAGCAAAACGATTTGTCTTGTTTTATGAGCTTTCACAATCTTTTTGCCTCTAGATTTTGCATAAATCTATGACGTCTGATATATATTATAAGCTTCTGACTACAAATTTAATCAAACTTTTGTCTTGCAGTTATTTGTTCAATTCGATTCAGAAAAGCAGCCTACTGAAAGTGAGGATGCATAAGACCAATCACAGTGCCCCCATACTCGCTGATCCCACACCCATGACCAAACCAAAATTAGGAATTCATGATTCAATACTACCATACTCCTCTGCTGGAGTCTTCTCTCAAAGCCCGTTTCTAACAGTTCCATGGAAAAAACCTGGAGTACTTGATGATGTTCTTTCGACTAGCTGGTTGGATGCTATGAAATCTTCCTCCCCAAGAAATTTAATAAAAAATAATGGCACTGACTTTTCATCAAATGATGTAGACCTTGCTTACCTCAACTGGATGGTATTACTCTTCAACCAATCTTGCTTAGCTTATTAGTATTTCACTTAAATTGGATACTAAAGCGTTTGTAATTGCTTTGCTGTGCAGCTTAAGTATCCGTCTGCGCTTACATCCTTTGACCAGATTGCAAATAATGCAAGGGGAAAGAGAATAGCATTGTTTCTAGATTATGATGGAACACTATCCCCGATTGTGGACAATCCGGATCATGCCTTCATGTCTTCTGCTGTGAGAATCTAACCTTTTAAATATTTAATCTTGAAATGAATTCGTTTGATACCAACATGTAATCAGATGCGTGCGCTGTGAGAAATGTGGCAAAATACATTCCAACAGCAATTATTAGTGGCAGAAGCCGTGAAAAGGTATATGGAAGTTTTTTTAGTCTTTGGTTGGATCTTTATTTTATCTTTAGTTATATATATCATTTGCTACGTTTATAGGTACGCAAGTTTGTAGGACTTAAAGAACTTTATTATGCTGGTAGTCATGGGATGGACATCATGGCTCCTGATCAACCTCCAACAGATCATGCCACTGAGGTAACAACTTCGACATTATTTTCATAAATAACTACGTGAATCACGAATCCCTCTGAATCTTATGTTCTTGAACATAGGTTAAAGCAGGAAACTTGTACCAGCCTGCTAGTGAGTTTCTACCGCTGATGAATGAGGTTAATATTTCAAACTTGCTACATTTAATTGTAAATAGCTTCTGGAGATACTTATAGTGTGTGTATGCTTGGAGCAGGTTTTTGTGTCTCTTGTTGAGATTACCAAAAACATAGAAGGAGTGAAAGTTGAGGACAACAAGTTCGCTGTCTCAGTGCACTACCGTAATGTAGATGAGAAGGTAAGATTTGGCATTTTAACAATTTCCTACCCGACGGTAATATGAGCTTTTTGAAGATAATCTTTTGTTTATTATCTCTTTGTTCATAATTACAGAATTGGGCAACAGTAGCACAATATGTCCAAGACACTTTGAAACACTACCCGCGTCTCAGATTGACACATGGCCGAATGGTTTTAGAGGTTCGCCCTGTGCTTAAGTGGGACAAGGGGAAGGCTGTTGAGTTCTTACTTGAATCACTTGGTTAGTAAACCTCTGGTATCATTTTGTCGTTTCTTGAAAAAGTTTGTTTGCATTATATCTGAACATGATCCCGGTTTTTGCAGGCTTAAGTAATTGTGATGATGTACTGCCCATATACGTAGGGGATGACAGAACCGATGAAGATGCATTCAAGGTAAACCTAGTTATCATAATACAGTAGTTATAATGCTATGGGCTAATGTTATAAAAAGTATCAAACTTTGGTCTATTTTTATGCTAAATGACCATTTTCCCCTTCAGAAAGAAAAACATTGGAATTTGAAAAGTTTCGATAAAATCCTGAAACATTAAAAATGATGATGTGGTCGTAATTTTGACCATGTTGACTGTTTAAAGGCTAATGAGTTAAATTCATTTACATGTTCAACAGTTTCTAAGAGAGAGTAATCGTGGTTTTGGGATCTTGGTATCTCCTGCACCCAGGGAAAGCAATGCCTATTATTCTCTCAAGGATACATCAGAGGTTCGATTTTCTCTTCATATAATTTTTACTTACATCAATTTGTATGCATATTCGTCCAAAAATTAGTGTCCGTCTTTCTATTTACTAAGTTCTCATTCAACCCATATTTACACTCATCAGAATAAGATATTGGTTGTACCTTGTAAAACTATATGTTTTTGCAAAAAGGTAAAACGGGCATTTAGTTACCCTAGGATTGCATTAATCTTCAAGTTTTAAAAACCGTGTGTTTTTCATTGCAGTCTTTCTAGGCTTATTAAAATTAAATGTATAAATTTCGTATACGCAGGTTATGGAATTTATCAACTCACTGATGATGTATAAGAAGTCCGTTCCATGATCGAGTGTATATAGGATGGCGATATGCCAATATTATCACACACAATAAAACAGAGGCATTGGAGTTAGTGTAGAAATGAGCACTTCATCAAAGTCGTTCCGGCAATTGTAAATCTAATTTTGTTTTCTCAATTATGATTTTTTGTAAATTTTGTTAGTTTCATGGTAATTCCATTGTCTCTACGTGCATCTGGGTTCTTTTGTTTGCCCAGTTTCGGTTATTTTCACTGTATGTCTTTGTTCTTTATTTGGCTAATCTATTTATATGTTCAACACAATTCTAAATGTGAATTGTGAGCTTGTTATTTTCATAAATCTAATTTTCAGTCTGACATATTGCCTCTTGCTGATCTAGGATAATACCGAAATTTTGTTAATCTTTTTCGCTTCCTGTCTAACTACTTTTAACTAAACATTTGGAAGTAATAGCCGAACCTGATTTATCAGAAGAGTTCTTTGGCAAGGCTGAATCGAGCACAATTTGGCGTGAGCGTAGTTGATTTACCTTATACGCGGTGAGCTTGAGGCACTGAATTAGCTGGAATTGTTTGAAATGCATAAATGAGTTTACTATTATTTAAAAGTTACTCAATTAAATTTTGTAAAACTTTTGCCATGTCAAAGAGATCAAAAGCAAATATAAATAATGGATTGAAATTGGTCTAGTTTATCATAAGGATTGAGATCCTTTCTAGTTTATATGAACATAACCGGTAATGTTTTCTCAAACAAAACAGTAAAGTCTACTAAAGGACCTAATTTTTTTTATTATTATTATTATTATTTTTTTATTGTGAAAGAACATTACAGGTCATGTTCGTATGAACTTGAGAGGATCTCACTAATCCTTCTCGTAAAGATTGAGATCCTCTCAAGTTCATATAAAGATGACCGGTAATACATACTTTTTTTTAGTCCATATATCATACATGATGCTGTATATGAATAGCACATTTTGTTTTATTATAGAATTATTACAAGAATTATTGGGGAGAGAATGATTTGGTTGGATGGTGCTCAATTTTTCAATGTATTTTATTTATCCTTACAAATCAAATACTTTGTATATGTAATGCCAAGATGGTTAATATATTGAAATGGTGAACAAAGTGAATTAAACGATATACAATTACTCTTTTAAAAAATAGTATAACCGGATCATGTTGAGTTACTTGCCGGCATTCACTTTTTAATCACATGTATACAAAAATTAATGAGTTAAATGCAGAGACATGAGGGGTAAGGTGGGTGCGTGCTCCTCTAACAAAAAAATTTATAATGTAATTTTTTAAAAACATATAGCTATTTTTGTAATGTGCTACGAACCGATTTGTAGTGTAGTTTCTAAAATTTATCAAAATTTGCCGCCACGACTATTACATTCTGGCTCCGCCCCTGATTAAATTTCATCAACTAAAGCGTGTTTAGCGTAAACAAGATAACATATTGATATTTAAATGATCTCGTGAATGATACACTTAAACTATTAAAGATCATTCAAACACGCGACAACACAATGATCTTTTGCAACCTAGTTAAACATGAAATCGAAAACAATAATATTGAACATCTTGAATTTCTATGCATTAACACTCATTGTTAATCTGTCACCAAATTTTTGCATGAATGTTAAGTGTTATTGTTTCATTGATTGTAAAGTAACATAAGAACCTACTTAACAGTGAATTTGGTACTCTCTATGATTTAATTAAATTTATAGCATTGTGTTATTTAAGAGGTTGATAAAAAATATTCAAGCATGATTTGTTAAAGACAGTAATCTTTGATTGGATAAAAAACAGTCCACATATCCGGTTATGGGTAAGCAGTTAGTGGGTCCCAGTATCCACTGGGCCCGGTCTGAGTTGTAACTAGACGTATTGACAAATCACATGCACAACGTGCTAATTGACTTTAACTTGGTCCACCTAAATAAATCATAGAGTAAACTACATAATTCACTTTAACTTGGCAAAAATTGCATCTACCATCCATGAGAGTTTAAAATTGCATTTACGGTCCTTATCTTAGCAAAATATAACACTCATAGTCTTTGCGTCTAACGGACGTTAAAACTTACTGTTAGCATCCCTCATGTGCACATGAGGTTATTTTGGTAATCTTATTATCATCTTCAACATAACGTTTTCTTCTTCGATTTGTATTTATTTTTAACTCAACTTTCAAGCTCTAAATCCATTTCATAAATATACGCATCTGAGATATAAGCTCCAAATCTATTTCATAAATCTACACGTCAATGAATATACAAAATCAATTCTTTCATATATTGATTCAACACTAATCTCAACAAAACAAATATTAAATTTCCATAAACCTAAATAGTTTTTTTATTTTATTTTTATTATTATTATTTTTTTTTTAATTTATTATTATTATTATTATTATTATTATTATTATTATTATTATTAATTATAAACATCACTTTATTAAATCTGAAAGATTCTGAGAAGTTAGTGGGAGCGAGATCTAATTGGGCTCCCACCCTCTAACTATGTAAAATTTAATCCTACTAAAGATATTATTATTATTATTATTATTATTATTATTATTATTATTATTATTATTATTTCATTAGAAAACCAAAGGATTTTATGAGAAATTAGTGGGAAGCGAGGACACTAATGGACTCCCACCCTTTCGGATACCAAAACTTAGTCCATGAAAAATAAAAGCACCGCTTCTTGACATTATTCTAGTGGTAACAACAACAATATTGATACGTGAAAGTATATCCAAGGCTTCGTCAAGCTCCCGAATGTAGAAAAAGCAAATGGAATGAACTCAGAACGGTTTTCTTCACATTTGGACACATATTTCTTTTCTTCTTCCCACAAGATTATGTAAGGCTACCCCGGAGCCCACAAATTTGCATCAATGCCCGCAAAATGAGAGATCCCGTCACATCCAAACACGCGTCCTTACTGGATCCAATTGAATAATAGCAAGTCTGGGACGTAGCTCTTTCCCATCTCTGAAAGAAACCCCATCAGGGCCTTTTTTCACCAAAATCCCAACGTTGGAACATATGTCGACAAGAATATCACGCACTGTGTTATGTCTCGAACTTCACCCCACTTCACCGAACGTGAACGCATAGTCCCCCATTGGTCCATACGATGCTTGCGGCTCGGACAAGGACTACCTTCGGAGAACATATATATGGTAAGCCTATAACACAATACCGACCGAAATTGGCGATGGTTCATCATTTGGCCTAACCTATCAATAGGTATGATGAATAGAAATCTTGTGCAGTGGGCCACTGGCGAGGATAGCCATCTTTGGACTTAACGAATACTTGAAACGGATCTTTCGATGACACCAAAGTAACACTTTGCCAAGGTTTTCATCATATTGGGGGAGGGGCGAAGCGTCGAGGCGACGAGAACGTGTTTATGTTGCAAGCATCATTAAAAGTATCGAGGCATGTTGAAACGAAGGACCATGAGAATTAATGCCCGCTTTTACCAATATCCGGTCCTGCGTATCACTAGTTTGTAAACGAGACGCGAGGAAAGCATATTGGATTATGTCACTCACGCGTGGATGCCAAGCCCACCCATCTTGATTGGGAGGGTGGCAAGCCGCCATCGATCCACCAAACCACGGTCCGGAGGTTGTAATAATCTTCCAAGGAAGCACGTAACATCTTATCAAACCGGACTTGGGCCTCTCACACGTAAAAGGGAACAAGTCCTCAAAGTGTACGATAATTTCGCAACCCAAACACAATTACGAAGAAGACGGAGCTCACATTGGGGGTCATTAAGTTTAAGAATAGCTTCCATTAGCAAGATAGTTTTAGAAACCCTTTTCAAAGCCAACTCCTGACAAAAACTTTCATTCAAACTAATCGAACCACCAAGAAGTTTGACACCATCAACTGACGAGAGATATTTATAGGAAAACACCTCCACCTTGCTTCTAGGGTCCTCCATAGGCCGAAAAGTTCGGTCTTATCGACATTCAAAACAACCCCGAGCCGGACCATCCGTCATAATGATTGGTTGGTGCAAAACCGCAAGTTTTCTCATGCGCTAGCCACTCATGAATGACCAGCCGTAAGGAACTTAAAACAACTCACACACCAATTGCAATTTAGATCGGGAGAATACAGTGGATTCCCGGTCGTTAAGTCCACGGAGGATGACCGGTGTTTAACAATCAGATTGTCGAATAACCACTAAGGATAGTGATCGATGAAGGATTTTGAGTTATTTTATAAACTACAGGAGATTAAAGGAGATTAAAAGTTAAACTATCTTAAATAAACGCTATCACTAATTTTATCTTGATGTTTTGATTTTTCCGATTTTAAAGTGAAATTAAAAGCTACGACGTCTGAAATAAAAACGTGAAACTTACACAATATTAATCCTAAAAATATGAAAATGATATTTTACAAACCTAATGATATGAGAAACTTTTTAGAAAAGAAAATTATTTTTATAACTATTTAATTAATTATTATTAATTAAAAACTATTTTTAACTATTAATTTATAACCTAAATTACAAGAAAATAGGAAATAAACCTAGAAAAATAAAATTATGACTTGGAAAAATCTAAAATAACAAAGAGAATTTTCAAAACTATTTTTATATTTTTCGATTATTTTCTATTTTTATGAATTTTAAACTATTAAAAACTAATTAAATTACTAAAAATTACAAAATAAACTATGAAAAATCTGGAAAATTACTTTTTTTACTTTTTATATTTATCTAAACTTAATAAAAATGAAAAGTTATTTTTTTGGACTTTTTCTGAATTTTTTGTATTAAAAGCTAATTAAAAGTGCTTAAAAACTAATTTAAATTAAGAAAAATAGCAAATCAACTTAGAAAAATCTGAAAATTTCAGGAAAAGCTTAAAATAATATGAGGAAACTAGGAAAAATGGAAAAACAGGAGCTTATTTGGAGGAATTAGGAACTGATGTGCAAGTGCTTATTATTAAGCACTCCAAATAAGCCAAATGGACAAAATAAGACACCAACTGATTACAGAAGTTCTAAACTACTAAAATAACTAAAATGCAACAGATCCTAACTGTTTTTAACCACTGGATTACAAGTTACAAGGATTTGGCTATGTAATGCCAAGATGGTTAATATATTGAAATGGTGAACAAAGTGAATTGAACTAGGGGTGAGCATCGGGTCAATCCCGACCCGAACCGAAAAAACCGACCCGAACTGAAAACCGAAAAAGAAGAAAACTCAAACCAAGAATCGAACCGAGAAATATATATCAAAACCGAAACCGAATCGAATACCTCGGTTCGGGTCGGTTTTCGGGTTTCGAACCGAAAAAACCGCCAAAAAACCGAATCGAACCAAAATCGAACCGAAACCGAAATAAATATACAAAACCGAAACCGAACCGAAAAAGGTCGGTTCGGTCCGGTTTCGGTCGGTTTTTCGGTTCGGGTCGGATTTCGAGTTGATTTGCTCAGCCCTAAATTGAACGATAGATTACTCTTTTTAAAAATAGTATAACCGGATAATGTTGAGTTACTCGCCGGCATTCACTTTTTGAAGCACATGTATACAAAAATTAATCTGTTAAATGTTCATCAACTAAAGCGTTTCTAGCGAAAATGAGATTGCATATTGATATTAAAATGATCTCGTGAATGAGATCATTCAAATATGGGACAACACATTATGATCTTTTTGCAACCTATTGAGTTAAACATGAAATGGAAAACAATAATATTTGAACATTTTGAATTTATTTACATTAACACTCATTGATTGTAACATAAGAACTTACTTAAGGGTAAAGCCGTAAAACAACGAGCTAATGCAACATAGTTTTAGGTACAAAATTAACAGTGGATTTAGTACTCTCTATCATTTAATTAAATTTATAGCATTGTGTTATTTAAGAGGTTGATAAAAAATATTCAAGCATGATTTGTTAAAGACAGTAATCTTTGATTGGATAAAAAACAGTCCACATATCCGGTTATGGGTAAGCAGTTAGTGGGTCCCAGTATCCACTGGGCCCGGTCTGAGTTGTAACTAGACGTATTGACAAATCACATGCGCAACGTGCTAATTGACTTTAACTTGGACCACCTAAATAAATCATAGAGTAAACTACATAATTCACTTTAACTTGGCAAAAATTGCATCTACCATCCATGAGAGTTTAAAACTGCATTTACGGTCCTTATCTTAGCAAAATATAACACTCATAGTCTTTGCGTTTAACGGACGTTAAAACTTACTGTTAGCATCCCTCATGTGCACATGAGGTTATTTTAATAATCTTATTATCATCTTCAACATAGTGTTTTCTTCTTGATTTGTATTTATTTTAACTCAACTTTCAAGCTCTAAATCCGTTTCATGAATATAAGATCGAGATATAAACGCCAAATATATTTCATAAATATACGCCAATGAATATACCAAATCAATTCTTTTACATATTGATTCAACACTAATCTCAATAAAATAAATATTAAATTTCCATAAACCTAAATAGTGTTTATTATTATTATTGTTATTGTTATTATTATTATTATTTAGATGGCACATATGTTGCGTAATGGATTTTACACTTCAATCTGAGCTAAATTGCTATTAAAACATGCATTTCAATCCTTTGCAGTAACAAATATTGATTGGCCATCACATGAATTGACGCAGGATGCGGAAGCGAATTTAAATAAACCCTAATCCAAGGGTGATAACTAAGGCGCACATTGCGGGAATAAAACCCAAAACAAGAGTAAAGACTCTAAAATAAACTTTTATTAATGATTATCAGAATTCTTAACAATAAACCCAATCCCTATATTTATATAGAAGCCAAACTTGGGCAGAAAGTTAACTAGAATATTCTAGAACCGACTTAAAATAAAAAACCTAAAACTGACCCGACTCATAACTACGGCGTAGTTGGACAAAAAAAATGGAAAACTAAAACTTGACACGAGCTACGGCGTAGTTGGGTTACAAGCTACGGCGTAGCTTTGACATCCGACTCGAAAACATAAAATTAAACATAGATCTACGGCGTAATCAAGGCTTTGGTTTACGCCGTAGTTAAGCCCCAGACTTGGATACGCGACCTTGAATCCTATCCGCATCATTCCCCCTCACTTGAAAAGAACTCGCCCTCGAGTTCTTGCAGTCTTGAGCTTCCAAGGTCTTCAAATCCGGTGGTCTCGTACCATTGGGAAGAATAACTATCTTTTTCCCAAACCACTTAAGCACATAAAAGTTATTCTTGCCTCTATGTATTGCATCCCACATCATGTTGCCATGGTCTCCCTAACAAAACATGACTAGCACCCAAGTCCACAACATCACAAAGCACCTCATCACGATAAAAATTTCCATTAGCAATTGGATCCTTGCAAACCTCATCCACCTTCACTTCGGAACCTTTCTTTATCCAACCTAACTTATATGGACTAGGATGTTGCTCGGTTAGTAACTTTAATGCTTTCACAAGTTATTTGGAAACTAAGTTTTCACAGCTCCCACCATCAATGATCAATGAGAAAACATTGTATTTAATCACACACTTAGTTTCAAAAATCTTGTTCCTTTGTGTCGAATCTTCAATCTTTGTTGCACACAAAGTCGTTGCATCATCAAATTTACAACCGCGCTTCCACGTGAGCAAATTCATCAATATGATTCAAATCATCACCAAAATCAATTCCCATGCCATCTTCTTGAACTTCCCCAACATAAGCACTCATCTTTCGATTAGGACAAGTGTTCGATGATAATGCTACACGCGTCGTTCGGGGTCAAAGGAACTTCCTTTTCGTCGAGCAAGTTTTTCAACACCCAGGCGATGAACCTAATCGTTTGTAGTGTAGTATTAGGGTAAGCCACGGAATTGATATCGTTCTCTGGGAATAGGAATGCTAGTGAGAAGTTACTACGTTAAGGTTGGGGTTGAGGAAGATTATTTTTATCTTTTATGTTTTTTGGAAATGGAAAGGTACGAATCTCGGGGTTTGGATTTGGGGTTTGGTATTTCTACCGATTACTCTACTTATCTAATTATCTAATCTAGTGGTGTATGTAGTCTATGTCTAATTATTGTGCTCGTATGATGATTTAAAGATGTGTTTACTTAGGTTTTATTACTCCTTAATTATCTCCTATTGATGGTTGAATTGTCACGCCCTTATTCTTAATCGCGTTGTGTGTCTAAGGTCGTAGGGTATGCGTTTATCCCTAACTCTTTGAAACTACCAAAGGTTATCGCCACAAAATCTCTAGGATTTATAAACTTAACACTAAGGTACTCTTCGGATGGTTTAGCCTACAATGACTCTAGGTACTATAAGCTAAAGTTCAACAAAGATTAATCAAGCATTAACTACACAACGGATGATCTATCGCAATACTAGATCATTAACAATTAAGATAAGAGACAACCAATCAATATTCAATAATTAAGTTTCATATCTCCTAAGCAAACACACAAGTAAATTAGCTTGGACATGGGAACATGCAAGCATACACACAATTAATTGAAGACATAATTGAATCAATGAAGTAAAACACTTATCTTGATGTAAGACAAGACAACCTTGGTTCGGTTTAGGTTTTTACTCCAAAAGTATACACACTGAAAACTAAAAAATTCGGATTCTATATATAAGATTACACATGCGACGGCGTCACAAATCCCGTCGGGTCGCCGTCATTAGGGTTTCGTCTTGCCACGTTAGTCTTGCGACGACGTCACCTTATGCTTGTGACGCCGTCCCGATCTCTCGACGTCGTCGGATCAAATCTAGGCCGTCGAGTTGCGACACCCTACTCTTTTAAAACACGTCCGTCACTTGTAAATGAGCAATTTACTCTCGAGCCGTCACAAAGTTGTCCGACGGCGCCACTGTTTTTAATGACTGCCCTTCCGCCCAGTTCAGATGAGTGTCTCGATTCTTGACTTTGGCCATTTTCTTCAGATATTCGCGCTTTCGTCCGAATAAGTGTCATTCCAAAGAATTTGCTTTCAAGAGACCTAAAAGTGAAAATGAACGATATTAAGTAATAACGGATACAAAGTGATCAAATAAGGGCTTAAACGACCCTCAAAAGGTACATTTTAAAACCTTATCAAATATCCCTACACTTGGTATTTGCTTGTCCTCAAGCAAATGTACTTTAGCCAACTAATTTATAAGTTGGGGTCATGAAGCATTGGTTTAGAACAATCCACAACAAATATAAGCCCCATAAAAGTCATAACAAGCACGGAATTACATACTAGTACCTCACATATGGTGTTTGGATACTCACATCTCTCGGTGTATATGAAATATAACAAGTTGAAATGGAAGATAAACACTCATTAACCGGTCCTAGTACATAGATTACCATAGGCTTGAGACTAGATTAAACCTCCATCGCTTTGGCGTAAGCACCTAGGAAAAACTATCCAAGAAGTCTTTTAAAGGGTTGTAATGTTAGCTTACGGTAGGAAACAAAGGGTTTGGTGGGATAGGCTATTTAGTGTTGGCAAGTAAAAATCTTTATGTTACAAGCATGCGAAGAATGGCGTTGCTAAGCCAAGACTCGACACTCTAGACTCTAGATAACTGAAACAAACAAACATAAATTAAAGCTAGATGTAGGATGGTAGCCCGTATGTTTTTTTTTTCATTTTTTTTTCATTTTTTTTTCAACACTCTAATTTTTTTCTTTTTCTCTTTTTCTATTTTTTTTATTTTTTTTTTCATACACTTTTACTCTACCATCCTCTACGATAACATCAAAATGATAGGGATTTATAGGCACATCCCTACACTTGAGTTTTTATTATTCTAACACTAATATGACCCGAATTGAAAAGATCAAAATACTTGGAGTACATTATTACGCAAATAAAGGGAATTTGAATTTAACATTCCCTTCCCGTCATCTCATAAACTTTAACTTTTCCCATGAGTCTCAATCGTCCCAAAACTGTGTACAAAGGATATGACTCGACTTAGCAACTTATGCAAGCAACTAGATAATTGAACTAAGGGTTTAATTTGATAACAATAATGCACTAAAAGTGAGTGCATACAAGGTAGGCTAAGCGATTTGGGTGTACATTTGGGGTGGGGTGTAAACAATGCTCTTCATTGATATTCGGAAAACTGAAACATCACGAGAACAGTGAAAAGGATAGGCTCGAGGGTTAACTAGGGTATCGTGTACTAAAGATGAGTACAACGCAAATGTGTGGGAATTACTCAACCGATGTGGAAGAAGTAATTATATTACGGTATCAAACAAGGGTTATCCTAATGCCTCTTATCATTTAGTTATTCCTAACTACACAAGTGTAGTCTTACTAGCGATCTCGGGATGCATCACAAAACAAGTTCTAGAATCTATTATACTCTTGGTTCACACACTAAGCATTAAAGATGAATGCTTTAATTCCTACTAATCTAAGGCGATCCTCACATTTTGGGTGAAATTTAAGTGGTAAAGGGTTTTGTGCTAGTCATATAACTTCCTATCCATGAGACGCTTTATTAAGACTAATGGCCCACTCTTATATGTCATGAAAAATTTTAAATTTGGTGCCAAAATTACCCTAACCGACATTTTCTCATGGTTTATTACACAAATGCAATTAGACAAAGCAAATAGTCAAGTATAAGCATAGTTTCAAAGTTCTCGTTTTATTTTCCTCCTACACTTAAACCGAACATTGTCCCCAATGTTCCCAAAGTATCAAAGTTATGATAATGGAAGGTAATTAAAACGAAAGAAACTAATACTCCCGATTAGCTCGGTAGGATCCGTGTAAAGTGGTGGTTACATCTTTCTTCAAGAATGTTTGCGTGAAAAGCTCCTTCTCATCTTATGTATCTTCTTCTTGGTAAATTAAACCCGCACACTTGAAGAAAACAAACGAAACCTTCGCAGAAATCGGCGGTAAAAATATATATAGGACTCTACTAAACTAGGATATAATGCTTGTGGAATGGATGTTTGCTGAATTTACGGAAAATTAAGACACGAAAATTCCAAAATTTATAAGTAGCTCGTAAAACGAGAAAAAGTAATCGAGTTGTTTTGCTCCTTCCCGGCGCCGTCAGTTGCGATCTGACGCCGTCGTTATCCCGACAAAAAGCGGTCTGCGATTTTCGGAAAATTTACATCTTTAGAATCGGAAAAAATTTCGCAAAACATCCATTATGACTCGATACAAGCATTTGACTCGAACAAACACACATGTATATTTTTAATTAATTGAAATTCTCATGTTTACGTTTCTTTTGAAAACGTGTGTAATCCTCCCTACACTTATCCCTTATGTAAAATACCTTTATATGTAATTAAGACGAGGTTAAAAACAAAATAAAGCATTTTACAAATTTAAACATGAGAATAAACAATCAAATAAAAGATACACGACACAAACAAGCAAACAATTAAGCATGGGTTGCCTCCCACGAAGCGCTTTTCTTTATTTATGAGTCTTGTAGCTAGACTCGAAGTCGTGCCCCTATGTTTTCCTCCTCTTAGAAGCCCATTCAATTATCTTAACTCTGTTCTCATCACGAATATATTCAGGACCCAACTCTAGGCAAGCAATATAGCTAATCTTGTCTTCCCAATCAACTTCAAAGGCCGAAATGCTGTCTACATCTAGATCGTCAATACCCTCAAACTTCTTATTTTTGTAGGGCATTATATACTTAACACATTCGGTCTCATTTGAGAATTTGACTATTCCTTCCTCTTGATCATAAACCATCTTAGATTCCTCAATAAATGGTCTCCCAAGTATCACATCTCCTAAAACTCCATCAATAATGCCCTTAACATTTTCTAGGATCATGAAATCACACCTATATGTGAAGTTTACTACGAAGACATGCAATCCTTTAACCCTCCCGACATAGTTACTCACCTTCCTATTGTAAAAGGGGTCCCTCATAGGCCCTAAATTTTCACTAATGATCCAATTGTAGTAGAGTCTAGACATTATGTTCGTGGGTGCTTTATAATCTATGTAAGTGTGATCCCTATATAAGTACCCAATCATGCACGGTATTTTGATATTTTTAGGGTCACCACTTTTATGCATGGTTCGAAAGGCGGTCGCGGGAAGTTAACTACATTATAGTGATAAGCGGTTTCCTTCCCATTAGGGTATGAATCGAAATACTCCCTAAGTTCCTCTTCCTCCTTACTTCCATCCATAGTTTCCAAAACCTTATAATCTCCTTCCACAATTTCATCTTCCGAATCACTTGAGGTTGAATCACTATCTAAGGTACTAGTGGATTCCTCAAGGGCTTTCTCAAGTACGCTTTCAATTATCCTATTTAGTTTCTTAAGTTCTCCAATTTCACTAACAATGCGAGCTCGGAGTTGGTTGGCAAAAGTTGGATCGAGTGGTGGGTATTTGTTTGATGGGGAATTGTTGTTTGGTGGGTTATCACCTTCCATGATGAAAAGTGATGGGGTTACTAACAAAGGTCACGAAGAAGGGGGATAGACTACGAGAAAGCTAAAATTTGGGAAAAAAGCTTACTTGATAGGAATCAAGCAAGGAAACCTAAACGAGGTGGACTCCTAACTAGCTATTATATTCCCCGGCAGCTGCGCCAAAAACTTGATAATGCTACATGTGTCGTTCGAGGTCAAAGGAAATTTCTTTTCGTCGAGCAAGTTTTTCAACACCCCAGCAAAGAACCTAATCGTTGTAGTGTAGTATTAGGGTAAGCCACGGAATTGATATCATTCTCTGGGAATAGGAATGCTAGTGAGAAGTTACTACGCTAAGGTTGGGGTTGAGGAAGATTATTTTTATCTTTTATGTTTTTGGAAATGGAAAGGTACGAATCTCGGGGTTTGGATTTGGGGGTTTGGTATTTCTACCGATTACTCTACTTATCTAATTATCTAATTATCTAATCTAGTGGTGTATGTAGTCTATGTCTAATTATTGTGTGCTCGTATGATGATTTAAAGATGTGTTTACTTAGGTTTTATTACTCCTTAATTATCTTCTATTGATGGTTGAATTGTCACGTCCTTATTCTTAATCGCGTTGTGTGTCTAAGGTCGTAGGGTATGTGTTTATCCCTAACTCTTTGAAACTACCAAAGGTTATCGCCTACAAAATCTCTAGGATTTATAAACTTAACACTAAGGTACTCTTCGGATGGTTTAGCCTATAATGACTCTAGGTACTATAAGCTAAAGTTCAACAAAGATTAATCAAGCATTAACTACACAACGGATGACCTATCGCAATACTAGATCATTAACAATTAAGATAAGTGACAACCAATCAATATTCAATTATTAAGTTTCATATCTCCTAAGCAAACACACAAGTAAATTAGCCGGACATGGGGAACATACAAGCATACACACAATTAATTGAAGACATAATTGAATCAATGAAGTAAAACACTTATCTTGATGTAAGATAGGGTATGGAACCCTAAAATATTGTACAAGAACGACCTTGGTTCGGTTTAGGTTTTACTCCAAAAGTATACACACCGAAAACTAAAAATTGGATTCTATATATAAGATTACACATGCGACGGCGTCACCTTTTGATTTGTGATGCCGGTCGGTCGCCGTCATTAGGGTTTCGTCTTGCCACGTTAGTCTTGCGACGGCGTCACCTTATGCTTGTGACGCCGTCCCTTCAAGATCTCGACGTCGTCTGGATCAAATCTAGGCCGTCCGAGTTGCGACGCCTACTCTTTTAAAACTGAAGCCGTCACTTGTAAATGAGCAATTTGGCTACCGAGTCGTCAAAAAGTTGTCCGACGGCGTCATCTTTGTTTTAATGCTGACGCCCCCCCGCGGTTCAAAGACTGAGTGTCTCGATTCTTGACTTTGGCCATTTTCTTCGTATATTCGCGCAATTTGCTTTCAAGAGACCTAAAAAGTGAAAAGAAACGATATTAAGTAATAACGGATACAAAAGTGATCAAATAAGGGCTTAAACGACCCCTCAAAAAGGTACATTTTAAAACCTTATCATTCGACCCGTGACCCGGTAAACCACACCTAAAATTTAGAAGGCATAGGCTTTTCATATGGATTATAATCCATCTTTTTAGCCACAACCTGTTTAGTCGCAACACTTCCACTAGCCACAACTGGAGATTTCAAAATAGAAGTTTTATTAGTTCCAATGGTCAATTGAGTTTGATTAGATTCAATTACCTTAGTAGAGTATGAATTCTCTTCCAATGTATCTTCAAGATTTGAAACCCGTTTAGACATTGACCTCTCAACCTTCATAGCTATAGTTTGAGCTTGATCAACGGTCCAAATATTCAAGAGGCTTAATTCTTCTTGAATTGATTGATTCAACCCACTCAAATACCTAGCGACCACTTGTTCCTCCGATTCCTTAAAATTACACCTAGCTTGTAACCTCAAGAATTCACCCGTATACTCCACCACGGTTCTTTTCCCTTGAACACAAGTATGATATTGTTGATATAAAATTTGTCCAACATCGGGGTAAAACCTACCTTTTATCATCCTCTTCATCGTGGCGCGTGTTGATTGGATACTTGCCTTGTCTCCTACGGTTGTCTTGCTTCGTTTTGCCACCAAGCTCCAGCTCCTCCACGCAACTTAGAAGCTACAATCTTGACTTGTTCTTCTTTAGGAACATCCATGATGTCAAAGAAATTATCAACCTCGTGCAACCAATCTAGCACCGCTTTAATGTCAAGATTCCTAAGAAAATTAAGGATCTCAGCCTTAACACGATAACTTTGATGATCTACATGTTGATTTTCATTCCTCCTAGCAAAAACCCTAGGTCCACGATCTCTACCTCTTGTACCCCAATAAAACCTCATAATCTCCATCTCCTTCCTCATCCGAAGACCAATTCTTATTGTCTCCAAACTTTTTAGGAGATTGGTTACGTCACGATTCTATTGAAACCACCGTCGGAGACGACTTTTATAGATACCATGTTCGCCACCCTCATGATTTGGATGTTTACCACCTCGGCGTGGATCGGATTTCCTCAAGAACGGTGGATAAGCTCTCGAATTTGGTCGCGAGATCGGTAATTGCACGATCCTTGTCTTGATCGACCGCACCCCACCACCGTGCGGGTTTGATGATCTTCACACCGCTCACCATATAGGATACTAACAAGCTCTAGACATTTAGTTGGCGTGAACCTTCTACACCAATTACCACCAGGATGAACGTGTCTCTGATGCCAACAGACGCAGGACGCGGAAGCGAATTTAAATAAACCCTAATCCACGGGTGATAACCAAGGCGCACCTTGCGGGAATAAAACCCAAAACAAAAGTAAAGACTCTAAAATAAACTTTTATTAATGATTCTCATAATTCTTAACAATAAACCCAAGTCCTATATTTATAGGGAAGCCAAACTTGGGCAGAAAGTTAACTAGAATATTCTAGAACCGACTTAAAATAAAAAACCTAAAACTGACCCGACTCATAACTACGACGTAGTTGAGAATTAAGCTACGGCGTAGTTGGACAATATAATGGAAAACTAAAACTTGACACGAGCTACAGCGTAGTTAGGTTACAAGCTACGACGTAGCTTTGACATCCGACTCGAAAACATAAAATTAAACATAGATCTACAGGCGTAATCGAGGCTTTGGGTTCTGCCGTAGTTAAGCCCAGAACTTGGATCGCGACCTTGAATCTATCCGCATCATGAACACCTGATCATGATTGACCCACTCGCTTGTTGTGGGTCTCGTAAAACCTAAAGCGGATTTGAAATCGATTTAGAATCAAATCAAAATTGGGGGGAATTTATGAATTACGGTTTCGAATTTGGGGGAATTTGTGAATTAAAGTTTCAGAGAGTATGAAGGATTTGGTTGTTAAGGATAATCATGGTAGTAGAGAGATGATTAGGATAGTGTTGATAGTTGTTGGTGGGCTGAGGGTATAAGGGATAAAGAGACATAAGCAAACTAGGATAATAAAGATAGTAAAATAAACATTTTTATGTTTATTTTATGTAATGAATATTTGTTAATAATGATGCTCTTCGACATTTATTGATTTGAACATAAAGAAACTAAAAAGTCAAAAGAAAAATTAGAGGTTGAAGAAAAAGTAAAATATAAGTATAATGTCTTCATGTGACTTGCACGTGAGTTGATTTAACAGTCAGTCTTAACGTCCATTAGACGCAAAGACCAAGTGTTATTTTTTTTTTGCAAAGATAAGGACCATCAATGCAAAATTTAAACTCTCAGAAATGGTAGATGTAATTTTTGCCAAATCAAAGGGACCAGGGACCATTTATGTAAATTTCTTTAAATCATTGTTTCGTCCTATACTATTTGTGGCTAGAAAATGACACCGTGTCCCATTTATTTTTTTTATGTTAATCAAAATATATGTATTCTTTAATGATTTCAACAAACCTACAAAATCATAATTTCACGAGAATCACGTTTAAGATCTCTAATGATATACCACTAATTACTAGTTTACCATGACCTTGATTTCATTCACATTAATTTTTATTAACTTGGAGTATTTGTATAATTTTGGCCGAAATACAAAGTAAGTTTAATCTCCAAATTTGAAACTAACTCGATTTCTTCAAAAAGAACAAAAGTGAGCTTTCCGATGATTCGACGAGAGAGGTCTACTTTACTACCAAATGATATACTTGTGTTTGGATGGTAGGAAACGTCTTGTGTGGATCTTCTGGAGTGTCCTCTTGTTGAAATTTGAGAACAATGGGTTTGTTGCGACAAGCGGCGTTGAAAGCGGAATCGAGCAAAGTTCTAAACACGAAAAACTTGTTTAGAGAATCAACACGATTACCCCTTTGCTTTTGATACATTTGGGTTCACAAACTTGTTGTGAGTTTTGGTAGGGTTCAACGGGTTGTCTGAAAGTAATTTCATGACCCAAAGTCACAAAATTTCATTTTAGTAAATTGGTTTCTTAATTCAAAGGGGTTCTTGACAACTTGTTCTAGTTCTTTCTTAATCTTATTATGTCCCGTTATAAAATTATTCAAGTAATGAATTACACAAATCAATGGATTAAAAAAAAAAACTCATATTTACATAAACATAAGTATAATCTTTACCCAAACACCCCATTGTTGATAACCTATAATCATTTTTCCGTAAAGGAAATTATTAACAGTAAATCATGCAATGTTTGTATAATCATATCTTACCAAATTTTTCAATATTTCGAAGAGATCCATCTTTGGAATACTTTATACTTAATATTAACAAATCATGTTTAATAAGATAAGGCATAAAATGATATTAATGTAATGTTCACTTGCTAGAATTTGCTAAATATGGAACTTAAATAACATGGAATGTCTAACTAATGCCTGGGCGTTGGTTAAGATTATCGTTTGTGGTTTATAATAACTATTCAGTGTGAGTCATCCGTCCAAATATGTAATTATGTAACTATAAAGCATTATAAAGGCAGAACTATTACCACAAACGAAATAATATCTTAACCAACGCTTAAGTCATTGGTTACACATTCCTAAATAACATTAATGCAACAAGATAAGGGATAAAAATTATAGCAATTTGCCTCATATGAATGTACATCTAGTCATCAAGAAAGAGAGTCGCATGTCATCAAATAACAACTATCTCCATTTATACATGTTAAAAACAAGTCAATTAGAAAATGTATTATAATGGATTGAATGTTTGGATTAAATGTTAAACTATAAACTGTCGCCTAAAGCAAGGAAGAAATCTTTACAATCTCACTCATTCATCTATAGAAAAGTTTGATTATTTATCTACCATATATGTGAAAATTTACATTAAGGATATCATATTGAACAACTATATAGGATTCTAGTGACATAGAGCATGTCGAAAACATGAATGTTAAAAATTATTAGCGTTATATATATCACTCAGATTAATCAAGAGTCACGTAACATACATAAAATTAGCCAACGAAAAGTTTCAAAAATCTGACGCATGTGCAAAAAGCTTTTATTCATACTCTAGTTTTTTAGTCTGAACATCTAAGACTATCCAGAGTGGGAGTGACCACTCATCACTCACCATGTTTCACGCCACCAACCAAAACATATGTTGCATGTCACGTCCAAATTGCGTATGTTTTGACCACCACCAAAGAGATGTAAAAATGTAGTCCCATTTCAAAAAGTAAATGTCTTTTATTTATTTTTATTGTTTGTGGGATATTTAGTGGAATATATTTGTATCTGATAGTTATTTAATGAAACGAAAGAAATGTGACCAAAGCGGATGAAAGATGAAAGAAAGGAGGAGAAGAGAAGAGAAAGAAAGGCGATGTGGATGATGGTAGGTCCACCACCACTCCCTTTAGCTTAATGTGAAAATCAAGTCTTTAAAATGAATTTCTCATGTCAAATTTTGTTATAACTATGAATTCCGAAAATTAGAAACATCTTTCCTAATGAAAGCTACTTAACAATCAAATCTCATATTAGTAAAACCCCAAACCCGATCAAAGAAAATGGGCTTGACCCACCCATTAACCCGGACCCACATTTCATCTACCATGCTAGAATTATCCATTTGTTGTATATATAAATGCATACATACTCCATAATATACTCCATCAACATTCTTCTTCCAATTTTCTCTCATCCACAACACAATGACACCCGATCTTGAACATGCCACAGCTTCCACCTCGTATTCGCCTTTACCCGATTCCGAAAACCATCACTCGTCTCAACGTAGACGACCCATAGCCCTCTTGTCCACAATCTTTATATCCATGCTACTTTTTTCATCTATCATAGCTATCATTTTCAACAAAAACAGTCAAGAAAATAAACGTGACGCCCCTGGAAACGGGCGGACCAAGCCCGTTTCTCGAGGGGTGTCACAAGGGGTATCAGAAAAAAGCAATCTTCTGCTTTCTTCTGACGAAGATGATAAGATATATCCTTGGACCAATGCTATGCTTTCATGGCAAAGAACTGGTTTCCATTTTCAACCTCCTAAAAACTGGATGAATGGTAACTTTTTTATATATTTGTAAATACAACGTAGTATAAATTCATTTTGGTTCGTTTTTTACTAATGCGTTTTTTTTTTTATCCGATGGGTGAATTCTGGTGATTGATGCATGTCTTCTATAGATCCCAATGGTATGCTCTCGATCCCTCTATCTTGTTTTATATATTTAGTTTTTAGTTGTAGATGATGGTTTATGTAACTTCAAAAATGATTAAGAGTTTTATAATAGAAGTTGTATTTTGGGTATACATGACATTTTCATGTTTAGATTGGTTAAATATGGAATTATCCCTTTATAATATTAGTTGATACAATATTGATTTCGTGGTCAACTCTTTTTAGCCAATATTTGTGGAAAAGTAATAATATGAAATTAAAGTTAATTACATTTTGGTCCTTGTGATATGGTAAATGCAGGTTTGGTCCTAAAAACTTTGAAAGTCTGATGATAATCCTTATTCGAAGTTTGGATTGCATTTTGGTCTCTAATCGGTGTGAAATGACCAAATTACCCTGTCTTCTCTGAACAAGACAAAGGGTATTTTAGTCATTTTACTTTATTCAGGACCAAATCTGTAATCCAAACTTTAAAATGAGGACTAATATCAGACTTTTAAAGTTTTAAAGACCAAACCTGCAATTTGGCCTTACCACAAGGACCAAAAATGAAATTATTCAATTAATATTCTATTTCTGGTCGTGCAAGCAATAAACTTTATATTAACTCACTAGCAATACATATTTGAATTTTCATAAAAAAATCAAGAAATAATTAGTTGTAGACTTGTAGTTAACTTCTTGAAAAGGGTTACTAGTATTTTTCTTAATAATTGTGCTATTTAGTAATTGTTGGATTTTTGATCTTCAACCTTTTTGTTAGCTAACTTAAGAATTAATCAAACAATTAATGCGAACCATTTTCTTAAAGAAGATAATGAACCCACAAATTTTAATTAGTTGTCAAACTTGTTATAGTCATTAAAAGGGCAGATAAATGTCACTATAGGTCATAAATTGACGAGTACATGTGTGGTGGGTATTATTCCTAACGTAACCCTCTTTCCTTAAGTATGAAAAACCAAAATGTATCTTGTTATTTTCACTTATGACACAATCATATTATCCCAAATGGCCGAAAACTCTTTCGTATTAACATAGCCGAATGTCAAAGGTCTTTCGGAAAGCAGTGTCCATACTCTTTGGTCTCACCGGAGTAGAAGTAAGATCTGTCTAAATTATATATCTCATATACCTCGCTCCGACATGATTGTGTATCGTCTTTGTTGTATTAAAATAACCAAAGTTGGACAAGTAATGAAAGGGTCCATGTTTGTGAATTGACGAGTACATGTGTGGTCCAAAAAGTTCCAAAAGTAATCTTCTTAGCCATAAGGAAGAAAAGCCAAAAACACGTACATCTCATTATTCTAGCATATGTTGTAATTGTAGCACCACGACTATAGATATTCTAAAGTTAGCCATTTTCTCCAAAGTGTTAAATCGGCGGAGAAATTTCGACTCTATGTGCCTTTTTTGGGTCCTGACCCTAACGTCGTGCAATGAACATCTGTTCCAATGACCTTTAAATATGAGTTAAAGATTAATCAATAATCTATCAAGTTAGCTATTTTCTAACACACGTAAACTAATTTAGCTTGAAGAACACAACTGTAACTTCTCTATAGCAAAAGATTATAGAATTAAAATCTATAATATTAGTAGATGTGGTATTTTGTAAGGTTTTAAAGAATGAAAAATATAAAACACGTATGTACAATGAAAGCTAGCTAGTGGTTCGTGCCTTTTTGGTCCAACATTCGTATTATAACTCAAAAATCTATGAGAGTAATCATCAATGCTAGTACTATATGTCATTGTTAAAAAAGAGTGTTAGCAAAACATGACATAAGGAGTTTGTTATATGTCTTTCTTAAAGAAAAGTGTGTTTACACTTTACACATCTAACAAAATAGCAAAAAAATGGGTTCTATATTAGTAATATCAATAATTCAAAACTCGGGTTGATCCAGTCGGTTGAATCGTGAGCTGATCAAGTAACTGGAAGCTAATTTTAAGGAAACTTGATTGAATTATCGATTAAATCGACTGAATTGTAAACCGATAACTCGACCGGGTCAATTAGAAAATCCAGGTTTAAAATAGTTGGATAGGTGCATTGTTTATTCGAAGAAATAAGTACATTACATTATTATTAGGCATGATATAAGTATGTTATGTTATTAGTGAGATTATGGAGAGATTATCTTTATTTTTGAAAAATAAATTCTTAAAAATAATCTTTGTTTGGCGTATAACTTATAAGAGATTATAAAAAAATAATCTTCCATAATCTACGAAAATAAAGGTTCTTTTAACTTATAAAATAATCTCTTTTATAATCTTTTTAAGCAAGCAGATCAAAGATCAATAAAAAGACCAAGATCAAGACATCTATTTTCGCAAACATACCCATAAGATGCTAAATTAGGAAAAAAAAAGGTGTGTAGAAAGTTGTTATCCAATCATAATCCATGGTGCCAGTATAATTTGACATTTCTATTTATATCATATAAAATGAAATCAAAATGGGACCCACCACATTGATTATGAATCCGACTGACGTGGATTTTTGGATAAAATTACGGTAATCGTGGATCATGTGCTATGTGTTCGAATCAAACCAGCCTGTTAAATCATTATACGTGTCATATTAATTATTTCTTTTATTTTGACCACGTTTCATAATTTTTAACTAACGTGCACGATAACTATTTTCACTATTTGAAGAGTTGAAAAAGAGAAAAAAAAAAAACAAATTATCTCTTTTCGTGTTACAAAATAACAAGTTAGGAAATAAGTTAAGGCTAGAAAACTTGACTAGCATAACTTTCATACGTTAGCTAATTTGATAATTGATAATTGATTTACATAATTATACGCTTTTTAGATAAAAAAAGAATCAAATAATACAACTATTATAAGGTAAAAGCCATAAAATAATTATGTATTTTTTAAATGTCTGAAACTTGAACAACTACTTTTTTATTAACATATATTTACGTCTTTCAATTTTGTTAAACTTCACCAATATTGTAATAAAATAATATTATTTTAATATAATATTATATAATATAAATCGGATACGTATGGTTGAAGTCAAAACATATTTTGAAAGACGTGAGTAAATGTTAATAAAAAGTAAATATTTCAAATCGATACATTTAAAAAGACTGACTATTTTAGGGCTTTTACCCGCTATTATGACATAAGATTTTGGTTGATGAGTCAAACACATACGTTGGATATGCTATAATAAAATAAAGCTAAAGAGTCGTGGTTAAAGGCTCGTAGCTAAAGGTCGTGACTGAAAGTCCCGATTCTAGTAGTGATAAGCACCATTTGGTTCGCTCGAGTTGGCTCCAAAACTAAAGAGTAGGAAGAAAACTGATGGCTCCACATATATATGTTTTTCATATGTTAAATAGTAGATTGAGCTAAATTAATACTTAAACATGTACTTATTGCAGGTCCATTGTATTACTTGGGATGGTATCATTTGTTCTATCAATACAATCCAGATGCGGCTGTATGGGGCAACATTACATGGGGACATGCGGTGTCTAAGGACTTGATTAACTGGTATCACCTCCCGTATGCTATGCAACCGGATCATTGGTATGATATCAATGGTGTTTGGACCGGATCAGCTACCTTTTTGCCAGATGGTAGCATTGTCATGCTTTATACCGGGTCTACTGATAAGGAAGTGCAAGTCCAAAACTTAGCGTACCCTGCTGACCTATCTGATCCTCTCCTTATAGATTGGGTCAAGTATTCGGGTAATCCAGTTTTGGTACCTCCACCTGGCATTGGGACTAAGGACTTTAGGGATCCGACTACTGCATGGCTGGCGCCAAATGGAAAATGGAGGATAGCAATAGGGTCAAAGGTTAACAAAACGGGTATAACACTTGTTTATGAAACAACAGATTTCAAGAGCTATGAGTTGTTGGATGACGTGATGCATGCGGTTCCTGGTACTGGTATGTGGGAGTGTGTTGACTTCTATCCGGTGTCAACAATTGAGTCAAACGGGTTGGACACATCAGTCAATGGACCGGGTATTAAGCATGTGCTGAAATCGAGTTTGGATGATGATAAACATGATTATTATGCACTAGGGACTTACGATGCAATTAGTAACAAGTGGACACCCGATAATCCTGAATTAGATGTTGGTATTGGGTTACGACTTGATTATGGAAAATACTATGCGTCAAAGACTTTCTACGACCAAAATAAGCAAAGAAGACTTCTCTGGGGTTGGATCGGTGAAACTGATAGTGAAACTACAGACATCTTGAAAGGATGGTCATCCGTTCAGGTAAAACAACCGTCCTCGTTAGTAGTTGTCATAATATATATTAACTGAAAATGTGTTTAAGATGGTCGAAAGAGTAATTATATATAAGGGTAGATCCATACAACTAATGATTTTAAGAAATCAAATGTTTTCAAAATTATGTGGTTACTTAACATACGTGTTTTTATTTTACACAGACCATTCCAAGAGAAGTAGTGTTCGACAAAAAGACAGGCACGAACATAATCCAATGGCCAATTAAAGAGGTAGAAAAGTTAAGATCCACAAATACAACATACGAGAAAATTGTCCTTAAACCAGGATCGCTTGTGCCACTCGGCGTAGGCTTAGCTACACAGGTATTTACTTCCTTTATGAAATGAAATGTATTATGATAAACAATTATATGTGACTAGATTGTTAAACTCTTTATTAAATTAATAAGTGCAGTTGGATATAGTAGCAACGTTTGACATCGATAAGCAAGCATTAGAGGCGGGACTTGAGGCGGATGTGGGTTACAATTGCACCACAAGTGGCGGCTCCTCATCAAGGGAGCTTATGGACCATTTGGATTGGTGGTTCTAGCTGATGAAACTCTTACGGAGCAAACCCCTATTTATTTCTACATTGCCAAGGGGACTGACGGGGTTGCTAATACCTACTTTTGTGCCGATCAAACCAAGTATGTTTATAATTTATTTCCTCAAAAACATTATTTGAATACAAGTAACTACTATTGTAAATTAACATTGAATATTTATGTAGATCCTCAACAGCTCAAGATGTCACCAAATTAGTCTATGGAAGCAGCGTTCCAGTTCTACAAGGCGAAAGTTTTAGCATGAGATTATTGGTATGCAACCTCTTTACTTTTCTATGCGAGAAATTCATGTTATGAAGTGTAACATGTACTTACCAAATACCAATAACTACCCTGTTAAGTATTGTATAGATCAAATAATATTAAACAGATATTATGTTTTAACATTGATAGATAAATGTGTATGCATCAGGCCATCAGTAAACATGTGCATAACAGTTAATAAATTGTGAAATTTCAGGTTGATCATTCAATAGTGGAAAGTTTTGCTCAAGGTGGACGGACGGTAATAACCTCAAGGGTATATCCGACGAAAGCAATCTATACGGCAGCAAAGGTTTTCCTGTTTAACAATGCCACAGGAGTAACTATAACAGCAAATGTAAATGTCTGGAATATGGACTCAGCACAAATTGAACATTTCCCCCTTGGTCAGCAATAGAACTACGGACGTCTACCGCTACAAAGCCAACCTATGTATTTAATCATATATCCTAATTTTTTGTTTGAATGTTTGATCCATTGGGATGTATGCAATGAGGCATGAGCAGATGTAAACCAAATTTTTATTAAGTAAAGTTGCACCGTAATACTTCTTGATATACTTTTTGTCCTGACTTTGCTAATTTAAAAAGCATTCGATCTGGTGGAAAACAGCCTAAGAGCCCCATCCAACCATAGTGTTCGTATCAACGTTTTCCAAACACTAAAAAGAATCCGAGTTAGCTCATTTCTAACAGCTGAATATGGACATTATATTATCCTATTCCATATGAAACATTTCAAACGTAAACACCAACCCATATCAACTTGACCAACAAACAATTAAGATGAACTGACTAACTTGGAATTGCAAAGAGTCGTATTTCATGCATCTGGGAAGTAGATACTAGATACATACACGCATGTTGAAACTGTTTGGAAAAAAAGGGAGTCATAGCTAGTACAGACATGTCGAAACATGTTACGCACATACTTCAAAGTACGAAAACTGAAAAATTTTGCATGACGTAAAAAGAAAAGAGAGTATCTGAGTGAACACATCGCTCTTATTCGATAACATAACACAATTATCACAAACAGATATCCACCCTCTATTTTTTTTCTTTTCCTCTCTGATTTCTCTACATCAGATTATGAAAAATCTATGATACATACGCCACATTGAATAATATAAAAAATGTCACATGTTTAAGTTACACAATTATGCTATAAAAACATAATAAATAAACAAATCATAACCAGCTTGGTTCAATAATAAATAAACAAATCATAACCAGCTTGGTTCAATCCACCCATGAGGGGCGAGATGATGTTTCCTTCCAAATAAATCCCCAAAACTGTCCTGTATGTTAGTGTTATCAAAAGTGTGAAACCTGCATGTTTCAAGCGAATAGTACACTATAGGAAACCGTAGAAAGTAGATCTTATTCTCCATCTGTTGTGCTTTGGCATCAATGCAGAGAGATGACGTACCACAAATAAAAATCATATGTTTCCCTAAACCATTTATTTTTACCCATTCTCGTGTACAATCATTCAGCTCAAATACCTCAACTGATTCTCCAAACCTGCCCACGATGACTCGTAACAGATGTTGTTCACATCTCACTTGAAAAGACTGGGAGAAAGATGTGCCACATATTGTTGGCGCTTGAGCTACATTACGCACCCATGAGTGACCTTCTCTGCCTATTTCTTCAAATACATCAAGTCCTCCATCATCCCTTAAGGCATAAAGATCTCGACCATATAATGTGAAAGAGTCAAACATCTTACCACCCGCCCTAATAACTAGACAAATTTTACGCCATGATGGTTCCCCGCCTACATAGTGGATACAAACATGATAATACGGCACGTTTATTTCGATTCCAACAACCATACAATCTGGAGAAGTAGCTGGTGCAGAGAAACTAAAGATATCTAACTTTGGTAATGGTGGAAGCTCACGAATATCACTTGTGAAAGGGTTAAATAGCACCAACGATCTATCAGGTTTTAAAATCAGCAACCAACCATACCTTGAACACTTAATTTGGAAATCGCAAATCAATTCTTGAGGTGTTTTCATAAAATACTTGTCACCAAATAAGGGATCTGTAAAAGTGATAATGCCTTTATGTTTGTCAAACGCTACCAGCCACGGTGAAAGTGGTGAGTACTCTTGCAATATCTTTGATGCTTTTCCGTTGTTCCATTGTATCAAAGGTGCTGCTAAATGACAACATTTGCATGTAGAACGAAACTTGAGGTACTCGACACCAACAGAAAACTCCATTACCATCGACAAAACATGAAGTGGAAGATTAAGCAGGTTCGATTCATCCTCGTCACCCTTGACTGATCTTACAATTACATCAACATCCTTGCCATTATCTTGTTCAGAATCAGCATCATCACTTTCTAGCCTACAATAAAAATTTGATTTAAAAAAAAAATAATTTCCTGCTAATACTGATTAAACATGTACTAAAAAATCGAATTTCTCTTTTGCTTTCCCAAGAGAAGAATAAAATGTGTGATGCAATTATTAGTAATTGAAGTGATCTATAAATAATAAAAGTTAAAACGCATATCATAAAATAAAGAAAATGACATGTTTCATATATTAGCAAGTTCATTTTGCCACCCATAATAAATACTATCTAAATAACTAAGAGCAATACCACCATACCTGCATTCATATCCAAAATTTGAAAGGGGTGACAACTTGAGGCATTCGACACCCACACAAAACTCTTTTATTTTCAAAACGCGAAATGGAAAATTGAGCAGGTGTGATTCAACCTCATGATTACCCTTTGCTGATCTTACGACTATCCCATCTTCGTTGGCGCCCTCTAATTCTTGGTTACAATCAGCATGAAAGCGATCACCTTCTAACCTACATAAGGGATAATATGATTTTCAAGAAACCATTTTACAGCTAAAGGATAATAGATACGAGTACATATTAAAGCAAATAAGCAATACAATACCCGGTGCATTCGAGCATTGTCCATGCTGATAAGTGGTTTGCTCCTGCTAAACAAGGCACAGAAGACAAGGAGATGGTTTTATCTTTGACGTGGTATGAGTATATGATCTTTCCCTTATCAGCAAGGATATGTATATAACCACGAATTCTGATGACGCAATTGCAGGGCTGTAAAACAGTGATATATTAATATCAAGATTCACAGATAATATAGTGTCTTTGAGGTCTTCCATTTCTTCCCAAGTCATATTATTCTTGTCCAGTTTGAACACATTCACTGCAACAACTGTTTTACGCTCGTTTTTTACCCCTATTACAATGAAGAACAGTTCTGTACAAGATCCTTTCATTATAACCGCAATCTGGTGACAGCCAGCGATCTTAGGAACCGTGAATTCCAAAGTTGGCAATAAAGTAATCACAACTTCTCTTAATTTACTCCTCTTACGTTTTTTAACCACAATGCTAACCTCTACGAGAAGTAAGTTACGATGAATGGATTCAGCTATGAACGCATATACTTTACCATTGCAACAAGTTAGGCTATGTAGCAAACCATCATAACCGGTTATGATCCTTACTTGTTTAGCGTATGTTGATTCGGTCCATCTTAATTCCTTTATTTTACATGTGCTCGAGAAGGATGAATCGCTCCCGAGCCTACAGTACACAAAATTGGGTTGTTGGGCTCTCGTTAACAAAAGAACCGAATTGGGATGCTCGGGAGGGGCTGACAAACAATAATCTCCAATATAATCACCATCTACTGATGATCCGCTATGATTCAAGGGAGGAAGATTAATAATCTTAGATGTTAATGGGTTCCAAAGAGACCACATGACGTCACGTGGATAGTTGGAGGAGAGAAGCACCCAACAGCCATGAAAACAACCTTTAACACGTTTTCCGAGTAACTCAGGGATTTGGCAGCGATAATGAGACACCGGGTCCTGTATGTTGTAAAAAACTTGGAATTGTGTGTCGTCATCCTCCTCGGCTTCCAAGTTCTGAGCAACAAACCATGGATATTTAGAAGATAAGGAGGCACTTTGGAATGACAAGACATCTCCATACGCTTTTCCATCTAAGATGTTCTTAGTTGATTTAAATGAATGCCCCTGCAAAGTGTCATAATAATATTATTACATTACAATATACTAAAGAAAAACTAACATTGCAGCCGTTAATACTTCATAGTAAACAACTCAAGGTTTTCGAAAACACTTTATACCTTGATTATAAAAATCTTAGAAAAAAATCAAACCTAACAAATTAAATTTTATAATATAGTGGAGAAGACCTTAAAAAAAACCCGATTTTTATCAAATCTTCTAAAAAAAACTGAAGCAGCAACGTCTTAGAAACATAAAATATGAATTTTTAAAATGGGATAATAGCAAAACAATATAGACAACAAAAGAAGAAAATCATTAGATTACTTAGCAAGACCTATACAAGGTGCAGAAATCCTAAAAAGGCTCCACATCTCCATTGAAAGGTAGATGAATAGCTCTTTAAATCTTCTAAAAGCTTTTTACCATTGGAGCAATGACTTATTTTCTTCTTTTTGTTTATCAGATGTGTGGAGTAGAGTTAGTTATAATAAGTAGAAGTTGGTTGATAAATGTTATGGCAAAAATTCAATAGCTACTTCACATTAGAGATGCTCAGGGCAACGCATTTTCTATATTTTCAAGTGTTTTGTGAAATAAATTTCCCATCCAAATTTTTACAAAACTAGAGATAGAAAATAAAGGAATTTTTTTCCAACTAAACGCACCCTCAATATCTAAGAAAATTGGTACGAATACGCAACAAATGAAGCAAAACTAATTTGACATAAATCAAACTGAGTCAAAATGTGGGGGGGCTTAATATAGGGTCTTTAAAAGTTAAAAATCAGGCGCTACTAGAAAAGTGGTGGTGGAGGTTTAGAGTTGAAAGGGACACTCTTTGGTGTAGATGACGGGTGGGGTAGTGAAGGGGGGACTCGGTTAATTGGGGGAGGTGTGTGGTCTGATATTATCCGCGTTGGGAAGAAGTTGGATGGGTTAGAAGGGGGGGTTTGTAAATCAATTTGCCAAAAAGGTTGGGATGGTTTATATATGTCATTTTGAAAAGATAAGTGGGTAGGGGATGTGGCTTTCTGCGATCGTTTTCTAGATTGTATAGGATAGAAACTAACATGGAAGCAAAGGCGGGGCATAAAGGAAGATGGCTTAATGGGAAGCGGGAGTGGTCTAGAGTTCCTAGAGGTAGAACTGGCGGGGAATTGGAAGAACTTGAAGCGACTCTAGCCAATGTTAGGCTTAACCAACTCAATAAAGACAGATGGGTGTGGAAGCCGGATGCAAAGGGCACTTTTTCAGTGAAGGAGTTATCTAGAGGCAGATGATGGGTGTGGCGGAAGTATGGCTTATCCGCACTACCACCTTAACTTTTACCCTATAACATTCCACACAAGACAAAAAAAACACCATTAACATTCCCACCACAAAAAATAAAAAATAAAAAACCCACTTTACACACAAACCGTGCGTTATATGTGTGCCTATAACCCACTGCACCGATGCAAATCAAAGAAGAAGACATAAGTGAGAACCAAAACCTCAAATTACTCATGAACATAAGAGCTGAAAAGTTATCAAGCATGACAAGACATAAGTGACATGCATGGAATTACTAGGTAAAACATTATAAAAGGTGCACAAGACTTATATGCAAATCAAACATGAAGAAGAACCAAAGTATAAATCGATACATAAAAATCGAAACAAGATACCTAATTCAAAGACCCGAATATTTGATTTCCTAATAATGGAAATTCATAACTCTTTATAGTTTTGGATTTGTCTTTTGAAAAATTACGGTTTTATTATTCTTTTTTTTTTAGTTAACTACGTAAATAGTACTTGTGGTTTACCGGATATAATAAACTCAGTCCAATAGTTTCAAAATTTTCGAATCCAGGTTGACCCATTACAAGTCTAGTCCATTTTCTTTAACACCCTAGCTTGATTATATTTCACCGTTAAATGAGATGGTATGTTTTGTCTTTTAATATTTCAACACTAGCTTCCAAGGCCCGTTCCGTTATATTGTTTAACTAAACTTGTCCGAGTTTCATTATTGTTTGAAAAGAATAATGTTACATAGAAAATAGGTTTGCGTTTTTAGACATCCAATCAAGCTTAGTGATTTTTAAATACTCATTTATAACTCTTGTTGGTTTCTCAATTTAGATTCTTGAAAAGTGATGGGACTAATCTTAACTAAAGGAAAAAGTTAAAACGGATGTTAAATTTTTCAACAATGGTCAAATGTGAGATAAAGTGAATGTTGAAAATTAAAATAATGAAAGAAATATTGAAAATTAAATGTTGAAACTTGGCATTACAGTGCTGACTTTTTGAAAATGAAAATATTGAAGTTTGTTCTACAATTTAATAGTCATTAAAGGAAAAAAAGAAAATATTTAATAGGGTTTGGATTTTTTTATTTTATTTTTATTTTATTTTTAACGAATACATAGTTCAGAATAAAACATATAACATAACTGTTGTAATTTCATTTATCTCTTCTCTATCTTTAAACCGAGCCCTTTCTCTTAACCTAGCACCTATAGCCGCTTACTATAACTCTCGCCAGATGTCAAATAGCCACCACCTCTTCTGGTGTTGGTTGTTTTGGTTGGCTAGTAGTCCTGGTTGGTGGTTTTGGTGGGTTTAGAAAGAATTGGTGGTTGTTTCAATGGTTTTTGATGGTTTTGGTTGTCCAACACCACCATCTCTCGCCTGCTAGGTGGTTTGTTCTAGATCTATTATTTTGGTGGAGGTTGCAATGGGGTTTTAAGGTTGGTTTCAACATTGTATATTTTTTTATGTTGGAGTATATTTTGGTTTTGTGTATGTTCATATCTTATGTGTTAGAATGTGGATCTGAGGTCTATATGCGTGTAGCGAGATTTCATAGATCTGAAATTTGATGGTGTTTCTGGTAAACAAGAAAAAATGGTGGATGATAATTTGAGACCACTTGTGTTTGTTATTATTTTTTTGGTGAACAAGGATGTTTCTTTGAGGTCGATTTGTGATTGAAACGGGTGTTCGAGGTTATTGATAATAGGTTGTCTTTGATTTTCTTGTTGTGTAAATGAAAACCATATTTTTAGTTTGAGTTTTTCTTATAACATTGTAAATCAGCAAAAAGGGTGTAAACGTTAGGCCAAATTTGATGGTTTTTTAGTGTTTGTTAACGTCGAAGAAAAGACACTCTCAAACACGGATCAACTATCGCAAAAAAGAATGCAACTATAACATTCGAGAAACAGTTATTCCTAAAAGATTTCTAACGATACATATAATACGACAAACAATTATTCACCGTCGAAATGATGTCGAAACTAGATACCGTAACCGCTAGACGCGAACACTTGGTTAGTAAAATTATAAGAACACAATAGAATATAAAGATATAAAATAATATCAAATTAGAAAAAGATGTTAATTCCATATTTGCTAAATTTAAACCCCTAAATGTCATATTTGTCAAACTAAAAATCATATAGCCATATCTATCCAATTTAAACATCTTATTTGTCATATTTGTCCCATTACAAATTTATTCATTTTGAATATTTTCTTATATCTTAATAACTACGAGCAAAAAATGTTCTGACTTTTTTACCCATCTTAATTGGCGGCAAACATTCACGCCGTTTTTAGTTTACCGTGGATTTCATAAATAAATGAGGTCCTTCATGGGTGCATGACGATTTTGGGTAGTTGGAATATCATATCTATCCTTTAGAGCAGTCCCGATGTATAACGCCCCAACCGGCGTTATTGGGCGAAGCCCGTTAATCTGCGTTAGCCATTGTACCCTCGCGTTAAAGCGGCGTTATTGGGCGGTTAGCCCCAACCAAGCGTTAACCTTCAATAAAAAAAAAAAAAAAAAAAAAAAAACAAAACACATTTCACCCCTAAACCATTTCAAATAAATTTTCACTTACACCCTCAACCTATTCAAATTCAAATTTAAATTATCTTGGTTAATTTCAAGGTGATAAATTCAAATTCAAATTTGAATTTTAAAATCAAATTTGAGCGGATTTATTCAAATTCAAAATCAACTTTGCTTATATATACAACTCTACCGAGTTGTTTAGAACACACTAACACACAAAAGTTACACACACAACTCACACACACAAAATGTCTCGCAAAGATTTTTCTCAAGAATTCCCAAGTCCACAATGATTCTTGGAAACCGACTTTCCAACTCCAACTCGATTCGAAAACCGACTTTCCAAATCCAGATAATTTGAAGTTTACTCAACACCACCCGAATCTGTCTTTCCGGTTTTCCAACCGGAAAATGTATTTTTAAACTCTCCACCTATAAACAATCCAATTGTTAAACAATCCAATTGTTAACACTCCAGCTGTTAACAATCAAGTTGCTAACAGTCCATAAGTGGATCTTGAAAACAACCCATTCGGGTTAAGTGAGGCTTCCCTTCGTCAACTCGAAAGCGGACGAAGAAAACTATAGGAGATTATGGAAGAGTAGGCACGAGAGGAAGGCGCTAATCGTGAACAAGAAGCAAGGAAGCTCAATATCTTGAGATAACTACTTTGACATAATGGAGACTCGGCTCGTTAATGGCGAGTTTTATTCCTCTTCAGTGAGTAGGGATGGAAAAAACCGAACTCGATGAGGAAACCCAAACCGAACTAATTGGGCGGGCGGGGCATGCTAATCGGGTTATGGGGCGGGTTTGGGCTTAAACGGGGTTTTAATTGGGTTTGGGGCGGGAGCGGTAATCCTCGCCCGCCCGCCCCCATCCGAATAATATATACATATACAAATATATCTATATTTACGCAAAAAAAAAATCACTCTAATATTATTAGGTTTTTATCTTTGTAAAATTGCAAAATTGTGATTATAAAACTCGTTTAGTGTCATATTTTGAAGTTTTATTTTTTATGTAAGTAACCATTATTTTGTATATTAATATCATTGAAAACTCAATAAGGTTTGTTCGTAAAAAAATAATAAGTTTTTAATTCTTTAAGTTATTGCTAAAGGTTTAAAATTAATAATAAATGTGAATGATGCGACTTTGGTCAAGAACTGCACCCAAAAATATACCCCGATAAGATCCCCGATTAAATCCCCGATGGGGATCGGGGCGGGTTTGAGGAGAATTTTGGTAATCGGGTTTGGGGATGAGGATAGTCGCCCTGCCCCAAACCCGCCCCGTTGCCATCCCTAGTGACGAGGGTTGGGACTCTAGTGATTAGTTTTATTAAGTTTTAGTAGTTTTATTTTCATCAATCTTGTTGTAGTTTTAATGTTTAATGTAATTCGTGTTTAACGTTTAATGTACTTTGTGTTTTAATGTTAAATGTGATATGTTTTTTAATAAATGAAGTGTTTGTTTTAGTTTAGGGGTTGAAATTGAAAATATGAAATGTTAAAGTTTAAATTGGGATGTTATGATTGTGTGTGTTTTTTTTGTGAGTTAAGTTGAAATGTTAAAGGCGGCGTGGCACGATGTTAAACTTTAACTTTTGTTATCATTGGCATGCTCTTAGTATTCTTGTTCCATCTCATTGGTTTTTTTTATGATGTTGCCATCACATATTGTTTATTTATATTTGTTCATGCATCTTGGTTCTTTTTTGTTTAATAGAATTCATTCTTTCTAAACAGAATGAAATAAAATTGCACCAGTTCTAATTTAGTTAACCATGGGTGGTTGTTTGTATTTTTCTTTGGTTTGGGCAAGTAGTCTTTTATTTATTTGATCTTGGATCGTTGATGTTTATGTACACTTTGTGTTTATATTAAAATTATAATGGGTATTTAATAATGTAAATGGAATTTTTAATGGTTTCATATTAAAATAGGTAAATATGACAAATATGATATTTAAATTGGATATATATGGCATTATGATTTTTAGTTGGATAAATATGACATTTAAGAGTTTAAATTGAATATATATGAAATTAACACTGGAAAAAGACGATTTTCTACTCAAATTACTTATGGATCAAAGGTTAAAACGTATTCTTAAATCATTTGGTATTAATGTCAGCATATGTTGTTCTCACAAAAGAAGTTTGAGTTCCATGTGTTGGATGTCATGAGGTGCCCACTCCGAATACAACGGTCTATTTATGAATTATAACAGATGAAATATAATTTTAATAGTTCTGCTTATGTTAAATACGATTTAGCATATATGAAAATTTTAATACGAATTAACAATAAATGAAACCACTTGGCCTAGGTCAAGTGGCCACCAGAGGTAATAGGGTTTTTCTCTTAGAGTGTTGGGTTCGAAGCTTGCAATAGGGTTTTTCTCTTAGACAAAACGGAAAAAAGAATTGGGGTTTATTCCACAAAAAGGCGAATGTTCAAATAAGGCATAATGTCAGCTTGAATGTCACTACACGACTCGAACTACTAATTACTAACTAGTTGTTATAAATAAAATTAGCAATAGATGATAATTAGTATAATTGATCATAACAATAAGTAACATGATTTTAATAAAACAACATGGTTAAAAATTACAATCTACTTAATGTAACAACTCAAAATTTTAACGTTAATATTTATTTAAACATAAATATTTTATCCTAAAATCGCATACAATTTTAAACTTTAAATATAACTGTTAGATTATCATGTGTGCAACAAAAACTGACCCTGAACATTTTTATCACATTAGATTAAATTATAGTTCACTTTTAATCATTATATGAAATTTTAAATTTTAAATTCAAATGTTACCAAATAGATCATGTGTTTTACGAGCATAATTAAGCATTTTTACTTATACACAGACTTACCTATACCTGCACCGCATTTTCTAAGCCATTTAGATACTTTTACATTTTTATAAAATGTCAAACTTATTCCCCTCTCCCTTTGACCATAAAATTATCCCTTGATTATTTAACATTTTCGGTTTTAGACTTAACGTGCATTTAACACCAACCGACGCTAGCATAGGCCCAGTCTTAAGTCTACCCATTATAAGCATTTTATGATCATTATAATTATATTTGATATATCACATTTAACTTTTTCTATTTTTACATAAACTTCGTACGTTTTACGCTTTATGCGTATTTAACCTACGATTTTAGGTTTTAACAACGTTTACACACTCCGTTAAACTTATCACTCATCTAATATACTTTTGTATAGTATATTGACAAGTTTTAATATTTTCCACAAGTTTTATAGTTACGATACTAGGTTTTAAGATTCATGACTTAAAGACTTACCGCCAGCAATTACCGGGACCAAAACTCACTCCGTAAATCAAGATAAATATCCTAAACTCACTAACCTCCTCATAGATGCCACATGGGGCGTTTTTATTATGTTTTAACCAAGCAAATATGTGAAACTTACATAGGAAACTTATACATGTGTTATAACTTAGCAAGTAAGTTCCCAAAATATCTTAAGTTACTAACCTCCTCATTTTAGTATAAAAGACAACTCGTCTCCTTACGATACCAGGTGTCCTTTAGAGTGTTGGGTTCGAGGCTTTCCAATAGGGTTTTTCTCTTAGAAAAAACGGAAAAAAGAATTGGGGTTTATTCCACAAAAAATACGAATGTTCAAATAAGGCATAATGTCAGCTTGAATGTCACTACACGACTCGAAGTACTAATTACTAACTAGTTATTCTAAATAAAATTAGCAATAGATGATAATTAGTATAATTGATCATAACAATAAGTACTTAATGTAACAACTCGAAAATTTCACGTTAATATTTATTTAAACATAAACATTTTATCCCAAAATCGCGTATAATTTTAAACTTTAAATATAACCGCCGATTATCCCGCACAACAAAAAACCGACTCAACATTTTTATCACATTAGATTAAATTATAGTTCACTTTTAATCATTATATGAAATTTTAAATTTTAAATTCAAATATTACCAAATAGACCATGTGTTTTACGAGCCTAAATTTGCGTTTTCAGCATTTTTACTTATACACAGACTTGACATATACATGCACCGCATTTTCTAAGCCATTTTAGATACTTTTACATTTTTAGAAAAAGTCAAACTTATTCCCCTCCCCATTTGACCATAAAATCATTCCTTGATTATTTAACATTTTCGGTTTTAGACTTAACGTACATTTAACATCAACCGACACTAGCATAGGCCCAGTCTTAAGTCTACCCATTATAAGCCTTTAGGATCATTATAATTATATTTGCTATATCACATTTGACTTTTTCTATTTTTACATAAACTTCGTACGTTTTACGCTTTAAGCGTATTTAACCTACGATTTTAGGTTTTAACAACGTTTACACACTCCGTTAAACTTATCACTCATCTAATATACTTTTGTATAGTATATTGATAAGTTTTAACATTTCCCACAAGTTTTATATTTACGATACCAGGTTTTAAGATTCGTGACTTAAAGACTTACCGTCAGCAATTACCGGGACCAAAACTCACTCCGTAATTCAAGATAAATATCCTAAACTCACTAACCTCCTCATAGATGCCACATGGGGCGTTTTTCTTATGTTTCAACCAAGCAAATATGTGAACTTACATAGGAAGCTTATACATGTGTTATAACTTAGCAAGTAAGTTTCCAAAATATCTTAAGTTACTAACCTCCTCATTTTAGTATGAAAGACAACTCATCTCCTCACTTATACCATCACCATAAACGAACACATGATACTTAACTCACACACTCTTCATCTTTGATTTCCATGTTACAAGTTACATATCATTGCTGAAGCTCTTGTCAAGCTCCACATGATCCTAGTTATAAGTTTCTTCATTTCATAGTTGATTTGCAAGCTACACAAGGTGATTAGAATAAGATTACAAGTATTCTTTCAAGTTATCCTAAGTTGAAATTCAAGAGTTGCAAGAGTTGTGAAAGCTAGGGTGTTTGTTGAAAGATTTAAGTTAGTGATCTTGTTCTTGTCCTAGTTTCATTTTTTTAAGGCTAAAAGTTGTAAGAGTTCTTAATCATGTTTATTTTTATATTTTCATACTTATATATATGCTTGTTATATTGATCATGTTGTACAAACTCTTAAAACACAAGTAAAACTTGATTATGATGTTATGTAATACCTTGTTAGCAAACTAATAAAACAAATAAACTTATGCTATAAAATTCAACAAAACCATGAACCTAAGACCTTAAATAAACCCATACAGTTATAGAGTAGATCAAAACAAAATCTTAGCAATTTGAATAAACTAAATCGGACTTGTGGTTTGAAAGTTACGCCTAGATAAGCTACTAAAAGAGAATATCGATTTTGTCAAAAAGCTTGCTGATCAGATTTTCAATCACGATTTTGACCCCTTTCTGATCCGAAATAAGTGTAAAGCACGAAAATTTTCCGGAATATAATGATGTTTTGCATCTAGAATCGCGAGATTTTAACGTAAAAATGTAAAACAAAGGCTGTGCAATGCCGACTGTTTAGACCCAAAACTTGTTTTTATTCAAAATCCTTTCTCATTCGACCTAGTTCCCGAGCTTGATAATTTACCAAACTCACCAATATCCATTACTAACTTATAAAAATCATTTCAATAAAATAAAATCATACACTTGACCCTCGGAATAGTGTTTTCACAAATGACGGGAATTATGACGGCAGTTGTGTTAGTTGCATAAAGGGCTCTAATACAGGCTCATTATGAAGGTCATCTAAAGCCAGTCGTCTACAACACGACTAGATAGCATCACTAGCTACTTTTCTACTTTGTTCATCTATCTCCCAAAATACAGTCTTAATAGACTGTGGGGACATTTCAGACAACTCTAACCTTGTCTTACCTATTTCAACATAAACATCTATCAACTTATGGTCTTTGACAATGTCTTTCAACAACTCAAGATTCACAGCTTCACGAGAACTAAACAAGCCATCATCCAATGTACTACCAGGCTTACCAAAGTAGTAGTAATTGGTTTGTCCTTCAGCATAACCGATTTTGGTCATGTAAGCATCCATTTCATCAACAAATACCTCATTCATTTCAACATAATCAACTTGACATTCCTTACCTCTTTCGTATATTCTCCTTGGCCAGTTTTTGAATGTACCATTGTGATGAAACCTCATGCTAAACGAACCCGATCGACCAGCTGTTAAACATATAACAAAACACTGTTACGATTATGTTACCTAAAAGGAAAATACCTTAAACAATCGTACAAATATATCAGAATAAACGATTATCACCAAAAAATACTTACCATATCTCCTGATTGCAGAGTTTTTGCTATATCTCATGGTCATCAAAGAAAGGTTGTTCTCTAATTTGTCATGGAGTAGATCTAAGGTTGGTGCTTGTTAATTTGTTACTTAGATTATTAGATTTCATGAGTGACATTGCATTAGTGTTTTTCGAATAGGCTTCTAAAACAAGTTTGTGGATGACCAATGAGTACACAACTTAGTTATATTAGACATAATGGCGGAAAAATGCATTAGACGTCTGCTACATAGCACATTGAGAGAGAGAAAAAATCCTCTTGGTTAAAAGATGAGTATCCCCTCAAAACAAAACGGATAACGGGATTTTTGGACATCTAACGGGACATTGACTTGAGCATTACGGGTCAAAGCACGCAATTGGCCTCAAAAACCCAAGGTTTGAAACGACGATTTTCTCAAGTTTTGGGCCCAGGCGATGATTTTTGGCACGTTAGGGCCCAACGGTGTATTTTTATTTTAAAAGTAGTTAAAATAAATAAATAAAATATTGTCTAATAAAGAAAGAATTGATTTTTCGAAATACTAAAGTCTCCACTTGTTGTTTTGTTTTATTATATAACTAGTTATAAAGCCCGCGCACGCGCGGGGTTTTTTCTAAATTTTTTTACCAATGTATTTTTATTCATTAAAAAACAAATAATTTTTTTTTACTGATACATTTTGAACCTACGTTATTATATGTATCAGTTTCGATTTTAATAGAGTGCATGATTTAATCGACACAAAGACATCAATTGTCATAAATTAAACAAAAATTTTATGAATCAATTATTATTCCATTTTTTACCCTTAGAAGTTCCATAAGAATAAACATAACAGATATCAGAAACTATGTTTGTCATCTCATACTATTAGATATTAAATTAAGAAAAGTCAGATAGCATTCAGCTCACCAAAACACAAATTATTATTATAAGCATAAAATTTAGCATCAGGTAGCTTGGGATAAATGACAGAAGCCACGTTGGTTCTCCATTAAGGATATTGGATCTGCACCATTCGCATTGGTAAAAAATCAGCCATTTAAGTTTTGCATACTGTCGGATGAATGACAATATTCTCACCTTAGCTAGATATGAAATTGGGAAATGTATGTCTCCAAAGTGATCTTACCAAGCCACGTATTATCACACAGAAATGTAAAGAAAGAGACAATACATGTCCTCCGTGAAGCAAATATGCAAAAAACTGTATGTTTATACTTTATAATTTGAAGAATTAAACAAATGTTTAATTCCTGATATGTTGAGTGAAACTCCGCAAGCAAATATATACACTGAGAGCAAAATAAATGTGTTTTAGCATGCAATATGCATAATACTATGCACTTTTTGACGCACTATGTAAAAAATAGAGCAAGAAACTAATAACATACGTTATAGGTATCCATGATGTGTATGGATGATATTTGTTATATGTAACCTTGTCCAACTTGTTATGTATTCGTACCACAGTCCACATATATCCGGCCTGAAAAGAAGATGATATAAGCTCACACGACCATTCAAGTGTTTTCATCCACTTCTCAACCTGAGATAATATAACAGAATATAATTTTACCAATAACATGTAGATCTTAAGAGAACTATCAAAGTTTTAAAAGCTTACATTAGGATAAAGATATGCCTATTATCATTCTAATGATCTACATATAACGATCAAGCCCATATCTGAAATGCCACTCATGTAATCGAGGGAGATCCGGTTTGAGGATCTGAATAGCCTGTGAAAGCAAGAGATACTCTTAAAACCTGGTACGTAAAAGGATAAACTGTGATCAACATGCCATATTAGTATGCATACACTAATAGACTTGACTAACCTAATAGGAACGTCAACGGGCTCCAAATGAATTCAATAACTCCATGAATCTCCCATACCAAAATAACCACAAGAAAGCAGGCAAGAAACTTTGTAATCATCACTGATTTTATCTCGTCACCATAATAACCGCCAAACTTGCCCCGATAAACTGAAAAGTAACATTATTACTGGTGGTAAAATTAGAAAGAATACAAAGCAGTGATTGTTTATGTAATTAACTCAGTTAGTTAAAAATTCTATAGTGTGTACCTGATGCGTTGCTTATATGTTTGGTGTCACGCAAACCAATTGTTACGGCCAAGCATAGAAGCATCAACGTCCATTTGATCTTGGGGATGTAAATTTGACCATGCTTATTAGTAAGTGACGTGTGGATGTTTTTTACCCTCAGAAAGCAACCCAATGTTGAACACTGTTTAATAATAGAGAACGTCCTAGTGATGATGGCTTGGCTTCCAACCACTGCAGGCTTGCAGCAAGAATTGCAATTCCAAGAACCGGCCATCTTATTTTTCTGTCATGATAATAAGCACACAGTTAGCTTGAATTTCAAGTTAAATATAGAATATAATTGTAATAGAGTACTTATCGGGAACAAATACATAGAAACCGATTCGGTAGTTTGTTTCAAGAATGTGATGTACTGATATATATGCAGCTTGTCCCATATAAGGAAGGATCAAGGAGGGGTAAACCACAAAGTTGAAAGCTATCTGGTATTATAAGAAAAAAAAATTCTAATAGGTTAGCTGGCCATAATATAAAGTATAACAAATCAACCCATTACTTTATTACCCATTGGCAAACCTGGTTGAATCTCCCAATTTACCACTAATAATTTATTCGATGACCTTGATCAATAACTATGAAAATGTCCAAGATCGTCATACATAGCCTCGGAGCCAGGAAACCAAACAAAGCCAATTAAAAAGGTCAACGACAGTCAAATTTCTAAGTCAACAAAAGTCAATCTACCAAGAGAACAGTCTGATGTATGTACCTGTTATACATAACAAAATCCCACCCAATGTCATCCATCCTCCTTTTTTAATTAGAAATTAGGTCAGCAAACCCGACTCGGCCTTTTTTCACCCATACCCAAAATTACCTGTTTAAAATAATTACCTAATTCGCCCGACACACCCATTTTGTTGACTTGAATGTATACAATAAAATTGCCTCAAGTTGATCGAGCATGTCAAGAATGGCTTCCATACCATCTCCGTTTGCTGCATAGACACATGAAAGGGACTCGCCAGAGATACCAGGGAAAGTCATCTGAAGATAGGCCAACTTCATGTCATAATTGACATCTTTTCCAGCTTACTCTGCACTTTGAGATGATGAACCACTCTGTCTACTTCATCAGAGAAGTCCATTACTCTCCGCCTACAACACAAACCGACCCAGTTAAAAGTATATGGGCCGAATATGCAACCTGTATCTAAACCGAAATATACCATAGGCGCTTCAACAATGCAAAGAATTACCAAATCGTCGGTCATCCAGCAATAACAACACTAATAACAACAACTGCCATTACAGCAGCCAATCCAAGAACTTAACAATTGCGAAGAAGCCAATCTGAAAATAATTTTATAAATATGGCTCATTGTTAAAAGAGAGTTGCAACATTCTGACCAAGTTACTATCATCAGATGATAGAACTGATGATTATTTTTTTTAAACTTCCATTTGCTGCTGCTTTCTTATTAGCAGCATTAGACACATGAAAAAGATTTGTTTGTTTAGTATATTGGTATGCTGACTGAAATCAAGCTCATGTGATAATTGGGTATTTGTCTTGCATGGTTTTCTTCTTCTCCTTCGTCATAGAAAGTGACGTGTTTGCATCATCAAAAGTTATCCATTTTCCGAGACATTTTTCTCGTGCTCCTTGATAGAAATTGAAATGTTCTTGATCTCATTAACATGATCCTTGTACTCTTTTTTGACCACTTACAACACCTAATCTGCTGATCACAGCATTTTCTAAGATTCCCATCAAAATTACCAAAAGTTCAAGAGAGAAAAAAGTAATGTTCCAAGTTGTTTAAAAAATTATTACTTAGAAAATAAAATTTTAAGGTCAGCTTTGTCGATAAGAAACATTGTCGAGATTAATTCAATATGATCATCCCTGCAAACATTTTGGCACTTTAGAATACACAATTTTTGTAATGCATTTTTAGGAAAATGCAAAATACTACTACCTCCGTCCCAAAATTATTGTTCCCGTTTGACTTGAAAGGATGATGAAAAACTAAGTTGCATAAATAGATATAAAAACTTGAAAGGTGAATATTTTATTATGTAGTCTTGTAGTTTGTCATTTGAAAATTGTATTAACACTCAGATTACTTACAATAACTGAGTTATGTTTTGCTTTTCATTCGGTGTTTAGTTTTTATTTAAAAAAAAATAAATAAATAAAAAAAAATAAAAACCTTGAATAAAATTATGTTGATACTTGATAATTTTTACTTGTACAAATTTAAAATTATTAGATGAATTTACTTTAAATGGCTTATGTTAATAATTCACAAGCCATTCATCAGTTAACAATTTGGTTCACCTTTTATATTTAAATGGCTTATGTTAATGTTAAGGTAGAGAGCATACACCAACCATAATTTTAGCACCATGTATATCCATCAACGTTCCAACTTGCATTACCATTTATATCATCAATACCATAACCACTAATAAATCGCTTAACAGATATCCCCCCATCCCCCCTTAAGTGTCACCCCACTACCTTTACTTCAACCAAAAACTCTTATTATCCAATAGACCAATAGTGATCATAAAAACATCTAACAACATATAACTCGATATTCCAACAACTTATGTTACGTATGATAACCACACATACATCTAACTACACAGTACACACTTAGCACAATATATAACCCGTTATTTTAACTAACATCAATCACCCTAGTATCATATTAAAATTAACGCGCTTTATGCCACAACCTTTATTCGCTTTTACAAACCAAAGTGATCACACATAAAATCCTAATAAAACACATAACATCAATACTAAAAACCAATCAAAAAAACTTTAAATCTCCAACCAAAAAGCAACCCAGATCATAAAAACCAATTAAAATAAAAACATAATTTTTTCGTAAAGAGGAGTTATTTAATTTTCATTGTCATACCTACAAAGAAAATAGAAGATTTGATGATTTTTATGGAATGAGCAGCTGCAGAGAGTTGTTATGATGAACTTGGACGTTTAATTGTGAATAAAACAACATACCAGTTAATTGTGAATGAAATTGATGAAGCGATTGAAATCATAAGTGAACGGATTAGATGAAGTTGATTATATACTTTAGTGTTCAGGGAGAAAACGATTTAGGGTTCCAAGTGGGAATGGGTTGGTGAAAGAAAAAGTAGGTTGAAAGCTTGGGTCAAATTGTTTAGTAGTTTCGTTTTTGTGTATTTTACTTTTGACCCTTAGGGTTTTGTAAATTACCCCGCTTTTTTGAAGTTTTCTTTATTAAACTTTTGACACATATATTTTTGCACACAATTTATTTGAAAAAACGTATAAAAACAAATTTTTGTTAAATTTTGGTCAAATAAAGAAATATTTAAGGTTTTTAATTAAACATATTTAAAAAGAATAAAATAAAATAAAGAGATATGATAAATAAGCCTAATTAAATAGACCTAAATATAGACCTACAAATCTCATTGGTTCATTGGCCCATGTATTTAATAACTAACTAAACTTTTTAAATTATTACTAATATACCCTTTTTAATAACTTCCTACTTTAAAATATAATTTTTATTTATCTTTTCTTTAAACTTGTTTTTATTAAATGAGTATCATTCCTAAAATCTTATTCCAATTTCACACAAAAGAAATAAGCAACGTTAAAGTCATCATTGGTTTAATAGTCACTAAAAAAACTAATTGAGACGTGTATTATAGTTTTACTCATGACATGATGCACTAATAATATTTCAAACACCAATGCATACAATTACTCGTAATGTTTTACAAAATATACATTTCACAAACCAAAAAACATGCCATCTACTCGATTTCTAGTTGAGACAACAATGAGTATATCAATTAAATAATACATACATTTATATCTCGCATGGCATTTTTTCCTCTGGCAACATCTATACTAGTGGAAATAAATTATAAGCAAGTATAATTAAGAGTAACGGCAAAATCATCCTCGTAGTGCATGTATTTTCGCAAAGAATCATCCCTATCTCAAACGTTCAAGATTAAACATCCCCAAGTCCACAAACCTTTAGCATTAATCATCCCGAGCACTAACGTCGTTAGTTTTACCCATTAAGTGTTAAATAATATTTGCCCGTTAATCCCTCCGTTAATACTTTTACACCGTTAGTCCTCATTTTACGTTTTAAATGCTTTTTACGTTTTGTCCGCTTTTACCGTTTCGTCCGCTTTTATATGTTTCGTCCGCTTTTATCCACTTTTGTCCGCTTTTTATATGTATTAGTCCTTTTTACGTTTTCATCCGCTTTTTACGTTTCCTCGGTTTTTTTACGCTTTTGTCCATTTTACTCGCTTTTCTTTTATATGTTTCGTCCGCTTTTATCCGCTTTTGTCCACTTTTTATCCAATTCGTCCGCTTTTTATATGTATTCGTCCGGTTTTTAGTTTTGTATGTTTTTGCGTTTTGTCCGTTTACCGTTTTCGTCCGCTTTTTACGTTTTTCTGCTTTTTACGTTTCGTCCGTTATTTTACGTTTTCCGTTTTACGCTCGTCCGCTTTTACGTTTTCTTTCTTATTTTATGTTTATGTCCGCTTTACTGCTTTTTTCCGCTTTATATGTTCCGTCCGCTATCTATCCGCTTTTAATGTTTTCGTCCATTTTTATGTTACTTGTTTTACGTTTTGTATGCGTTTTACTGTTTCTTCGTTTTATATGTTCGTCCGCTTTTATTCGTTTTCGTCCGTAAAAAACGTTAAAAAAACCCGGACGAATACATATAAAAAACGGACGAAAACAGATAAAAAGCGGATGACAACGGACGAAAACAAAAAAACGGACAAAAACGTGTATAAACGGACGACAACGTAAAAAAACGAATAAAAGCGGATGAAACAAATAAAAACGGACGAAAACCAGTAAAAACGAACAAAAGCGTAAAAAAACTTAAGAAACGTAAAACCGACGCAACGTAAAAATGAACGAGAACGTAAAAAACGTAAAAAAACCGGGACGAATACATATAAAAAACGGGCGAAAACGGATAAAAAGCGGACGAAAACGGATAAAAAGCGGACGAAACATATAAAAACGGATAAAAGCGAGTAAAACGGACAAAAACGTAAAAAATAACGGACGAATACGTAAAAAAACGGACGAAAACGTAAAAAAACGGACGAGAACGTAAAAAAAACGGACTAATACATATAAAAAACGGACAAAAGCGGACGAAACATATAAAACAAACGAAACGAGTAAAACGGACAAAACGTAAAAATGATTTAAAACGTAAATGAGGACTAACGGTGCAAAAAGTATTAACGGAGGGATTAACGGGCAAATATTATTTAACTCTTAACGGGTAAAATTAACGACGTTAGTGCTCAGGGATGATTAATGCTAAAGGTTTGTGGACTTGGGGATGTTTAATGCTGAACGTTTGAGATAGGGATGATTTTTGCGAAAATACACAAACCACATGAATGATTTTTGCAGTTTACTCTATAATTAATCTATCTCAAATGAATTAAACACCTTTGTTACTAAATATAGATAAAAGAAAATTATATTTATCTATATTTTATAAGGGTATATTGGTGATAGTAAAAAGGTTGACTTTGTTACTAAATATATGGACAAATGAACCAATGAGATTTGTAGGTCTATATTTAGGTCTATTTAATTTGGCCTAACTATCATTTCTCTAAAATAAATAGATTATTACCTAAAAAGGAATGAATTGATTTTTTTGAAATGAAAAATTCTCACTAGGGGTTTTGTTTTATTATATAAAAGATAAATAAAAAATTTATCTTTTGAAAAGGAAAAGAAAATAAAATAAAACATATAATATTCGAGGTAAATCACGAGTTATTAAAATATACAAAAACACAGCTTCTTGTGACATGCAAATAAATACACGAGACATGTACGTCAATTAATTAAATGTAACAATTTTGATAATATTTTTGTGAAATAAATTACTTCTTATACTAAAACTTCATGTATGCACAAAATTATAACATGTATATACAAATATTGACTAAAATTGACGTATGTAAAAACTTCGTTAATACGATTAACTTCAAAACCCCATGCGTGTTGTTTGAAACTTGTATTGGAAACACAATAATGTACATAGGGGTGTTAGTCAGGTTGACTCGGTTAGGTTTGGATCAGTTCGGGTAGGGTAAATTCGGGTTGAGGCTAGAAAAACATACCCGAACCCGACTTGTTTAGAGCTCGAGTTAGTCGGGTTCGGGTCAACCCGAAGATAAGTAAAATGATTTAAAAAATTGCTTACTTCAATATGTTTACATTGTAAAAGTGTTAGTCGAGTCTGGTTGGTCGGGTTCGGGTCAATTCGGGTTGATGTTAAAAAAAACATACTCGAACCTAACTCTATTTAAAACTCAGGTTAGTCGGATTGACCCGAGTAACCCAAACTGAATAGACTTAATCAGGTTAGTCGGATCGGCCTGCACCCCTAAATGTACATGTGCATTCCAAAACAAGATCCCAAACACCCCACCTCGGCTCAGATATATGGAAAGGGAGGTGATTTGCACACTCATTTTTTTTATTTGCATACTCATTGTACAAGTTATCAAAGCATGCTATAAATATTGTATAACAGTCTGATGCGATGATTGCAGTGTCCTAAACTCCCAATCAAATATAAAAGTGTGCAAATCAATTCTCATATGTAGTTAATTGGTTGTCTAGTTAGTGGTAGTTCAAGCGATTGATTGAAGTTAATGTGGTACTTATGCCACCTTCCATTGTACTAAAATAATTTTTTTTTTTGTGTAGTATATTTTATCGGGGTGATGACCCTTTACCTAAAAAATAATAATAATAATAATAATAATAAATAAATAAATAAAAAAATCAATTCTCATATGGAAAGAATATCTGATAAAGAAAGAGGGGGTGAAACCGTAATTTCAGAAAATAGACAAAGATTTAAGGAAACACAGACTTCCCAAACCATATGAAAAGGGAGTTGATTTGTACAATCCCAAAAATGATTAGCACACTCAAATTTTGAGTGTTTGGACAATTATACCCTCACATTATTTTTAGTTATATTTATCCTGAAAGGGTATAAATGTCCAAACACTCACAATTTGAGTGTCCCAATCATTATTGAGAGTGTACATTAAAGAGTGGGGTTTGGATTTTGAATCAAATTTCGATGTTTCTTCAAGTTCAAGGTATGAATCAAGTTTATTTTAGAGTTAATTGTAATATTACATGCTTGTTTGGTATCACCGAGGAACCTGTTATATGCTCTTTTTTTTTTTAAGGTTTTTTTTTTTTTTTTTACCTATTAATTCATGTGTTTATGTCTTGATTTGTTCAAATACTTTATAAAAATTCAAACCTTACATTACAGGTCTAGTGCACTCTTTATAAGTTTTTGCCTATTAATTTCCTGTCTTTTTCATGTTTGATTTGTGTTGTCACTCGTGAGTTCTTCATATCTGATTTGCATAAAAGTTTATAAAAATCCAAACTTTACGAGTCTTACGCTCTTGTTATTTGTGTATTTGTGTTGTTTTTCTGTTATTCCATTATAAAGATCATATTAGTGTTTTTGTGATATGTCATATGCCTTGAGTTCTTTAAAAGAATTTGATATAAATCGACCCTTTTTAGGTCTTTCTGCACTTTTTTTTTAAGGTTTTGCCGAGTAGTTATTCTTGTTTGATTTGATTTGTGTCTAAGATTAGTTTGCTTCATTAGGTGTTTTGTGTTGGTACTTGGTAAGTTGGTATGCTATAATATCCCCGCTCTTTCTATTTAGGTTATGTGCAATTTTTGATAAGGTTTTGCAAGTAATTTGAGGTTTTGGTTGTCGCATATGCCCTCTTCATACTTGATCCATGTAAGATTATTTTATCCATTAGGTGTCTGATTCATGGAACTTGACCCTTTCAATATGATTTACTGATTTTTGATACACCAACATTGAATTTCTTGTGTTTGATTGTTTCAAAATCATTATATCAACCCTAACTAAATAATTGCCTATCCGTTAGATGAAGTATGAGGTGATACCGGAAAACTACTTTTGAAAGCTTTAAGATTCCTTGTTTTCTTTTCCGGGTTTGATTAAGTTTGAATTAATAATATTATGACACGTTGCAGGTTGATATAACAAAGAACATCTTAAAATGGGACAAAAGCATAAGGAGATGCCTTGTCATTCACTAGTGCCTCCCTTATCTCCTAAATATCCATGGTTTGTTGCTCAGAACTTTGAAGCCGGGGACGACGACTCACAAGTCCAAATTTTCTACAACCCACATGACCCAATGTCTCATTATCGCTGCCAAATCCCCGAGTTACTCGGAAAACGTATCCGAGGTTGTTTTCATGGCTGTTGGGTACTTCTCTCCTCCAACCGTCCACGTGACGTCATGTGGTCTCTTTGGAACCCAATCACATCTAAGATTATTAATCTTCCTCCCTTGAATCATAGCGGATCATCGGGAGACTGTGATTACATCGGATATTACTGTTTGTCAGCCCCTCCCGAGCATCTCAATTCGGTTCTTTTGTTAACTCGAGCCGACAAACACAATTTTGTGTACTGTAGGCTTGGGAGAAGAAAGGATCTAAGATGGTCCGAATCCACATATGCTAAGCGAGTAAGGAACATAACCGGTTGCGATGGTTGGCTGCACTTCCTGATTTGTTGCAATGGTAAAGTATATGCGTGCATATTTCACTCCGTTCATCGTAACATACTTCTCGTAGAGGTGAGAATTGTGGTTAATGATCGTAAAAGGAAGAAATTAGGAGAAGTTGTGATTACTTTATTGCCAATTTTGGAAATCCCTTTTCCTGCCTTAATTGGTTGTTACCACAATCGCTTTACAATGAAAGGATCTGGTACAGAACTATTCTACATTGTAACGGGCTTAAAAGACAAGAGTCAAACAGTTGTTGGAGTGAATGTGTTTAAACTGAACAAGAATAATATGAGGTGGGAAGAAATGGAAGACCTCAAAGACACTATATTGTATGTGAGCCTTACTCGTAATTCAGCACCTTTTGACAGCCCTGCAATTAGCTCATCAGAATTTGGGGGTTATGTACATATTCTTCCTGATAATAGAAAGATCATATACTCATACCACGTCAAAGATAAAACCTTATCTTCTATGCCTTATTTAGCAGGAACAAACCACGTGTCAGTGTTGGCAATGCACGAAAGAACCGGGTATTGTATTGCTTAGCTGATTTAATATGTATTTATTTTGCTTTAGCTTGAAAACAGTTTCTTGAAAATCATGTTTAATGTAGGTTAGAAAGTGATCGTTCTCATGTTGATTGTAAACAAGAAAAAGAGGGCGATAAGGAAGATCAGATGGTCATAAGATCAGCAAAGGGTAAGCATGACGTTGAATACAGGTATTGTATTGCTTTTAGTTATTTATAGTACTTATTATGGGTGGCAAAATTGTTTAGCTGAAATAAAAAAATATCGTCATATTCTTTACGCTTATGATATGCAATATTAGTTTTAATGTTATATAGATCACTTCAGCTATTTAAACTTGTAAAATAGCAGAGTTTAAGGCAAATTTAAAATTGTACTATACTTTAAGCCAATTGAAATTTAAGGTATTCAACCTTTTTTTCCCCTCAATTTAAGGAATTCAAGTTATTTTATTTTATTTATTTATTTATTTATTTTTATTTTTTTTCCTGAAATAGGTTATTGGTCATAAAAGCTTAAATAACCTTTTAAATGGCCAACTAAAATGACACATAAAAATAATTAACTATTTGAGCTAAAAAAATGACCAATAACATCTTTCGAAAATTCGAAAGAAAATAAAAAACCAACCGTACATTGCACAAAAATTAACTTCGATATCTTAAATTGAGAAAAAACGTTGATTACCTTTTTGTGCGATTTGACATATAATATGTTATTATTTTGGAAATAATAGTTTAGTATTGTATTGTATAATTAACTCATATGCCATCTCTATTAAGCCTCACATTTATATTTTTCTCTTTTGACTCTTTCTGGGAACAACAAAATAGAAATTTAATTTTCAGTACATGTTTAATTAGTAAGATCATATTCTATTGTAGGTTAGAAAGTGATGATGCTGATTCTAAACAAGAAAATGACAAGGATGTTGATGAGGATGAATCGCACCTGCTCAATCTTCCACTTCATGTTTTGTCGATGCTAATAGAGTTTTCTGTTGGTGTTGAGTACCTCAAGTTTCGTTCTACGTGCAAACGTTGTCATTTAGCAGCACCTTTGATACCGTGGAACAACGGAAAAGCATCAAAGAGATTGCAAGAGTACTCATCACTTTCACCGTGGGTAATAGTGTTTGACAAACATAAAGGCATCATCAGTTTTACGGATTCCTTGTTTGGCGACAAGTATTTTATGAAAACACCGCAAGAATTGATTTGCGATTTCCAAATAATGCATTCGAGGTATGGTTGGTTGCTGATTTTGAAACCTGATAAATCATTGGTGTTATTTAATCCCTTCACAAGTGATATCTGCAAGCTTCCACAGTTATCTAATCATTTAGATATCTGTAGTTTCTCGGCACCAGCTACCTTTCCTGATTGCATGGTAGTTGGAATTACAATACACCTGCCGTATTATCATGTTTATTATCATGTTTGTATCCACTTTGTAGGCGGGGAACCATCCTGGCGTAGAATTCTTCTAGATGTTTCGGGTGGTGAGATGTTTAACTCTTTAACATTCTATGGCCGAGATCTTTATGCCTTGAGGCATGATGGAGGACTTGACGTTTTTGAAGAAATAGGCAGAGAAGGTCACTCGTGGGTGCGTAATGTTGCTCAAGCGCCAACAAGCTGTGGCACATCTTCCCCAGGGTCTTTCCAAGTGAGATGTGAACAGCATCTGTTACGAGTCATCATGGGCAGGTTTGGGGAATCAATTGAGGTATTTGAGTTGAATGATTATACGAAAGAATGGGTGAAAATAAACAGTTTAGGGAAACATACGATTTATATTTGTGATACTTCATCTGTCTGCATGGATGCCAAAACACCACAGATGGAGAACAAGATCTACTTTCTAAGGCTTCCTGTAGTGTACTATTCACTTGAAACATGCAGGTTTCACACTTTTGATAACACCAACATACAAGACAGTTTTGGGGATTTAATTGGAAAGAAACGGCATCTTGCTCCTCATGGGTGGATTGAACCAAGCTGGTTATGATTTGTTTATATATTTTAGGGCCTGTAAGTAATTGGCATTCTGGTCATGAAACTGGTAAATTGGATGTTCTGGCTCTTAACGAATTGTTTTCCTGAGAATGCTTTTGCATGTATTAGTTTTTGTGTTCACCTTTTCTTTGATCATTTGAAAAGTAAATCAATTGGTTCGATTTGGCAGCATGGGCTCGTATCATGGGCGGATCTACCTACTGGCCAGGTGTGGCACGGGCCACACATGGATTCTGTCGGTGGAGCATGCACTGTGATTTATAGGTTTTCCTGGATGGCTGGGTGTTCTACTAAACCAACCAATTGAGAAACTAGAAAGACGTGTGCCTTAAAAAAGCTCAACTTGATAGTTAGTTATTCGTGTGGATATAGATTTCTTAAAGTCGTTTTTGTAACACTTGGTCTCCGGTTAACCAATTATAGTCACAAAATTCCAACATATATACTCGTATTTTACTAAATTGTGTTTGGTATTGTATAGGAAAGCCAATTTTTGAAGTAAAAAAAATCATATCTAACTATCATATCAAACGTATGATTATCAGATAGGGCTAGGGCTAGGGCTAATGGCTTGAAAATATATCCAAGTTGAAACTTTTTCGAGTTGTGTGTAGGCAATTTTTTTTTTTCTTATTGTATCACAAACCTTTTGAATTTTTCTTATTGTATCATAAACCTTTTGAATTTCGTTTATTGTGTGTGCTTTTATCGTTATAGTTAACGATCGTTAATTTTTTTATTGCACAGTTAGTCCTTTTTGTCTATTTTTAACGGTCGTTTGTCATATTATTGCACCGTTAGTCCCTTTTGCCCGTTTTTACATGTTTTCTTTCGTTTCCGTCCGTTTTACACGTTTTTGTCGGTTTTCATCCCTTTTTACACGTTTTTTTCGTTTCTGAACGGTTTTTTACGGTTTTTTTTTTTTTTTTTTTTTTTGCATGTTTTTTTACGTTTTCGCTTATGTCCGCTTTTGCACGCTTTTTCGCTTTTGCATGCTTTCGTGCTTTTTACGCCGTCCCTTTTGCACATTTTACACGCTTTTTTGTTTTGCACGCTTATGTACTTTTTACACGCTTTTCCTTTTGCACGCTGTTCTGTTTTTCCACGTTTTAATCGTTTTCACGCCGTCCCTTTTAACACGTTTTTGTTCGTTTTTACACGTTTTATTTCCCCGTTTTTGCACGTTTTGTCCGTTTTACACGTTCTTTTTCTTTGCATGATTTCGTCTGTTTTTACAAGTTTTTGACCCTTTTTACACGTTTTTGTTCGTTTTTGCACGTTTTTGTCTATTGTTGCACTTTTTTTTCGTTTTTACACGTTTTCGTCCCTTTTTACACGTTTTTGTTCGTTTTTGCACGTTTTAGTCCGTTTTTACATTTTTTTGTGTGTTTACACGCTTTTGTCTGTTTTTACACATTTTCGTCTCTTTTTACACATTTTTGCACTTTTTTTTTCCCTATTTTACATGTTTATTTTCAAAAAAGAACGTGCAAAAACGGACAAAAACGTGTAAAAAGGGACGAAACGTAAAATGTATAAAAGCGCAAAACGAAAAAATGTAAAACGGATAAAACGAAAAATGCAAAACAAACAAAACGTAAAATGGACGAAAACGTAAAAATGTATTTAAAGCGTGCAAAACGAGAAAAAAATGTGTAAAAACGGACATAAATGTGCAAAAACGAAAAAAACGTGTAAAAAGTGATGAAAGTGTGAAAAAACGAAAAAAAAACGTGTAAAAACGTGAAAAAGGGACGAAAACGTGTAAAAATAGACGAAAGCGTGCAATAACGAAAAAATGTGTAAAACGAACAAAACGTAAAAGGGACGAAACGTAAAACAGATGAAAGCGCAAAACGAAAAACGAGCAAAGGACGAAACGCAAAACATATCTGGCGCAAAAAAACGAAAAACGTAAAAACAAAAAAAGTGCAAATGGACAAAAACGTGTTAAAACAGACGAAAGCGTGCAAAACGAAAAAAATTTGTGTAAAAACGGACATAAACGAACAAAAACGTGTAAAAACGAACGAAAACGTGTAAAAGCGTGCAAAAACGAAAAAATGTTCAAAAACGAAAAAACGTGCAAAAAGGGATGAAAACGGACAAAAATGTGTAAAAACGGGCTAAAACGGAAGAAAACTTGTAAAAACGGGCAAAGGGGACTAACGGTGCAATAATATAACCAACGATTGTTAAAAATAGACAAAAAGGACTAACTGTGGAAAAAAATTAACGATCGTTAAATTTAACGATAAAAGCACACACAATAGACGAAATTGAAAATGTTCTGATACAATAAGAAAAAAAAAGTTGCCTACACACAACTCGAAAAAGTGTCAGCTTGAATGTATTTTCAAGCAATTAGCCCTATCAGATATACATATCTAGTCTTGTTCATACATAGTGGGATATAATGGATTAAACCATGATAAGCGCATAAATGCATTTTAAAATGTTGTTTGTTGAATCATGCTACCGAGGGTTTTGATGTTCTCACGCTCCAGCTTCAAGGCTGCAATTATTTTGTGCTACACACGCTTTAAAATTCTAGATCCACCAATACTATATCATTCAACTCATTATTTTGCTTTCATTTTGATTTTCTGTTTTCTAGAAGCTCAAATGTTTTTTTTTTCTTCTTTTATATAATGAATTGTACTTCATATTCGGTCCTTATTTGTGGTTGGAACAGATTGTTGGACCAAATTGGATTTGATAGGTTTGCAATTCTTTTCATCAATTCACAAATTTACTTTGATTAAAAATAAAAAAAATAAAAAAAAAGTTCGACGCTAAAACGACATCGACAAATAGGAAAAAGAGGTAAAAATAGTATTTCGGTCATTTATAAAAAAATGTTTCCAAATAAATTAAAACTCTCCATATTTTGAAGGCATTATAATTTGCGTCATTTTATCAAGTTTTGGAATTTTAATATATTTCATTTAGCATATCAAACACACTATTTCAAGGAATTTAATGCAAATAGCATAAAATCCACCAATATACCCCAACCAAACGCACCCTTTGTTATTTTTTCACATTACATTTTTTTTCTTCTGAAATATGCCAAAAACATTTTAAGATAAGGATCTTTGGTTCTATGTTAAATTTGATATACGCTTCAAAGTTCTAAGCTTTTTCCATTTGTGTAGTTATATGATAACTTATATGAACTTGTTTTTATTTTGACATACTTCAAACTTGAATTGTTAATATATGGCTTAATATGATAACTAGTCTTAACCTAAGGGACTAACTTTGTCTTAATATCTTTTCAATTTTAGTACAAAAGGATGAGAGTAAAGTTTGTTGTGCATTGTACAAAAGGTAACGAAGTTACATTTTTGTGCATTGTACAAAAGGATGCCCAACTAAAATGATACATCACACAATGCACAAAAATGTAACTTCGTTACCTTAAACTGAGAAAAAAAGAGTTGAATATATAGGCAATGCAACAAGTTTGTTGCATCGTCTTTATTTTGGGCTTTTTTAACCACTCAAGGGTGGCCTAGTGGCAAAAGGGCTTGCGACTATCACTCTAAAATTTGTGAGGTCTCAAGTTTAATTCCTGCTAGGTGCAAACAACCTTGAAGTGGCCACGCCAACCTCCTGAAAAAGGAGGGCTTTATCTGGTTTGAGTCTGTGTGGCGGTGGGTTCAAACCCCATAGATTAGTCGGCCAAAAGGTCGGAAACCATAGTTAACAAAAAAAAACAAAAAAAAAAAAAAGAGTTGAATACCTTATATTCATATTGGCCTAAAGTATAATACCTTTTTGCGCAATTTGCCTTAAAGTATAATTTTGGTAAATGATAGTTTAGTATCATATTGTATAATTAACTTGTATCCCATCCCTCTTAAACATCACACAATTTTTTCTTCTCTTTGACTCTCCCCGGGAATAATAAACGAGAAATCCAGTTTTTTTACCCATATTGATAATAGCCAAGAATATTGGCCATATTTTACTATGGCAATCTCCAGAATGGTATGAGGATTGCCAAGATTGTTGTTAGAATTTGAGTATTAATGGGCAAACATATCATTCTATCGCCCTAATGGCTTTCAAGTTATGATCATTGCGTAGATTCTACAGGGTCATTCATGGACAAAGAATAAAAGGTTTAAAGTTCCAAGAAGATGGTTTCTCACCAAGAGTTACTCATTTCTCCGATGAGTCATTTATAGCCGTTAGAGGGTCTTAGTGTAACTTAATCTCCTATTTAATAAGTCCCTTAATCTAGGGTTACACACACTGAGTGTGCGCCTTTGTATCACTCTCTTCTTCTCTTAGATCATTTCACCGATCTTGTATTGTTTTTACATTCATATGATTATTGTCTCATTGACATTAATCTAATCTTGTAACATTTGATACTATTAATCTAAGTCGACTATTGCGCTTAGATCCGAATAAAGGTTCATTGTTTATCTCTGCCTATACTTTCGTACATGGTATCGAGCTTGTGCTCATTGATTCTCTTTGGCAACAAAGGTGTGGTTTGGGGTTATTGCTATTGGTGTAATCACCGGTTATCTTCTGCTTACAATTTACCCTAGACTAAGTGAATCTAGGGTGATTGTGATTTGTTCTTCCACGCATATTTCTCTGTAAGTCTAAGTCTTATCTTCTCTTTAAACATACAGTGCTTAAAGTCTCTGTGGGTGCAAACGGGTAGACTAACATCTTGATCTGCTACCTTGAGTGGCACGAATACCTGCTCTGGTTTACCCTAGTCCACAGGCTTGGTGCTTGTTGTTTCTTATTGCAAAGTCTTATTTCTTTGTCTGTCTTATCATCTCTATCTTATTGTTTGTATTATGGCTATTAGTGATGATAATGTTGGTGGTGGTGGTTCCACTGAGAAAAGCTTATCCTTTGGTGATGCTTTGTATTTACACCCCAATGACACCAATGGTACTCCCATTATTTCTATTAAACTCACTGGAACTGAAAACTATAAAATATGGAATATGGCCATGATGTTTGCCTTAAGGAACCATAACAAGTTGGGGTTTATTGATGGTACTTGCATAAGAAATGATTCAAACCCCAGTCTTGCTAATCAATGGGATACTTGTAACTCTGTTGTGGTCACTTGGATCCTCAACTCTCTCAGCCCTGAATTATTTGCTGGTGCTATTTATTCTAAAACTGCTTATGAAATGTGGAATGATCTTAAAGACACCTATGATAAAGTTGATGGTTCAGCTATCTTTAATTTGCACAAAAACATAAATTCTCTTAGTCAAAGTGGGTCCTCTCTTGCTGATTACTATAACAATCTTAACTCTTTATGGAAACAATTTGATTGTATGATTAGCTTGCCTCCCTGCACTTGTGAGGTCAAAAACATTTTGAAAAACACAATCGCCTAATCAAGTTAATGCAATTTCTTATGGGTCTTGATGACTCCTATGTTCCCATCGAAGCAATATTTTAACCGAGATCCTTTACCTAATGTCAAAACGCTTTCTCTGTTGTATCCGGAGAAGAATCTCACGAATGTTTCATCCGGGAATAGCTCATAAACCCAATGCTACGCCTTTTGTTGCAAAACTTCGATGGTGGAAAATTTTTGATAACAAAAGAGGTTTTAATAACAAAGTGTCTAGTTTTAATAATGGTAACACTCTAATAGCGAGAGGACCAAACATGAACCTCAAATGTACTAATTGCAAAAACCCGTCACACCATTGATAGATGTTATGATCTTGTTGGCTATCCCATCGGATATGCTAAGAGAAACTTTAATGGTAAACCTTTCAAGAAGAATAATGTTTCATTGAAACCAATCTTGTCACCGATAATAGTACCAAGAACTCTCCTGCTCCTTGTCTAATGAACGACTTTCAAGACTTATGAGTCTTCTCAATGACAACAATGTGTCATCTCGCTAATGCCAACTTAGCGGTAAAAATTTTTAGGAACCTTCTTTAATGGCGTTGTCAAGTTTAATATAAACTTCAATAAGTTTTTAACAACAACACTAAGATATTATCCGAAACATCGCCTTGGTTGGATTGTTGATTCTCGTGCAAATCAAAGACATGACGTGTTCTGAAAATTTTTAATCAATGTTGTTAACATTTCAAATCTTGGTTTAACTGTTGGACATCCCAACGGTACTCGTGCCTTAATTACAAAATTGGTGATTTAAAGATAAATAATGATCTAACTCTTTTGATGTACTTGTTGTTCCCGAGTACAATGTTAGTTTGCTATATGTTCATAAATTGCTAGAGACAACAAGATGTTTGTCGGGTTTAATGAATCTAATTGCTATATACTGATTTACATCAAAAAGGATTGTGGGATTGGTAAACAACACAATGGGTTATATATGTTTGATATTGATTCTTCATGTAAGATTATTTCTAATAACCGCATATCTGCTTGTCATGTTTCAAAAATCTTTGGCATCAAAGACTTGGTCATCCTCCGACCAAGTCCTACACATACTTAAACCCACTCTTAAATTTGATAGTACATCCGAACTCGATCATCTCTGTGACACTTGTAATAAAGCTAAACAAACCAGGGAACCATTCCTCTAAGTGAACATAAATCAACTAAAATTGGTCAACTTATCCATCTTGATGTATGGGGACCATATAAAGTCACTAGCGAGATGGTTACAAATATTTTTAACTGTTGTTGATGACTATTCCGTAGCGGTGTGGGTTTATATGCTTAAGGGAAGGATGATGTTTATGTTTCCATTGTTAACTTTACTCACATGCTATCAAATCAATTTGAACACAATGTCAAGATCTTTAGAAGTGATAATGGGATGTAATTTGTCAATAATAAACTTCAACATTTTTTCCATGAAAACGGAATTTTACATCAAACCTCTTGTGTTTATACACCACAACAAAATGGTATAGCAGAAAGGAAACATAGGCATCTCCTTAATGTAGCTAGATCCTCATGTTTCGTGGGAATTACCTCTAAATCTTTGGTCCGAATGTGTTCTAACTGCGCTTATGTCATAAACAGTTGCCTCTTCGCCTGTCTGCAAGTCCCGCTCTTCCTTGTATATGGGCATGACCCTTCACTCTCTCCTTAGAGTCTTTGGTCGCTTATGCTATGCCACCATTCTCAACATCTCGATAAATTTGGTAGTAGGTCCGAAAAAGTGTCTTTATTGGTTACTCAAATGAGAAGAAAGGCTATAAACTCTTGAGCCTTGAAACAAAAAATATCTTTTACTCCGTAGATGTCAAATTTTATGAAACTGCTTTTCCTTCAAATGAAAAATTTTGTGTCAAAACCTTTTGTTGAAACCTTTGTACCAAAAGATTTAAATCACAAAAATTTCTTTGACTCACAAATAAGTCCCAATGATGAAGGAGAGTGACATCCAATGATGATGGCACAGGTGGTAAGTCATCCTACTAGGATTGACGAACCGCTTGCAACATCTATAGATGATAATACACACCCGAGGGCAACATATCACATGATTCACATTCTCACGATGCGCTTCGATCCTCGCCGATACAACACCGATTCTCACGAACAAGAAAGAGGCTTGCCACCATTATCGCTAGAAGGTCAACCGAGTTTCCAAGTTGCCCAAGAATCTTAATGACTTTATTATAGAAGGAAAGTAAAATATGGTGTTGAAAAGGTTGTTAATTACTCCAATCTTAACAAAGATAATTATCGCTTTGCATCTAGTCTTAATAAAAGTATTGAACCTACATGTTATGAAGAAGCTATCCATGATAGTAATTGGGTTGATGCTATGAATTCGAAATTGAGGCCTTAAATGAAAACCATGCTTGGGATATAACCGATCTACCTCCTAATAGAACTCCCATTGGTTACAAATGGATTTTTAAAATCAAATATAAAGCCAATGGTGAAGTTGATAGATACAAGGCTAGATTAGTTGTTAAAGGCTATAACCAAAGGGAAGGAATAGACTATGATGAAACCTTTTCCCTGCTAGAAAATGTCTCACGTTAGATGTCTTATTGCCTTAGTCAGAAAAAACAAATGGCCTCTTTTTCAACTTGATGTTAACAATGCCTTCTTGTATGGAGATCTTGATGAGGATATCTATATGACCATCCCCAAAGGGTTCTCAGAATGAGAACAATAAAAATAAAGTTTGTAAACTTGTCAAGTCCCTATATGGCCTAAAACAAGCTCCCGTGAAATGGAATGAAAAACTTGTGAGTGTTTTAAAAGAAAATAACTTTGTTCAATATGTCAATGATCACTCCTGTTCACCAAAACAGAGAATAACAAGTTTATTGCTCGCTTGTTTATGTGGATGATATTGTTCTTACCGAAACCGCATTGATGAGATAAATCTTTTAAAGAGTTTCTAAAATCCAAATTTCATATCAAAGACTTGGGAAATCTAAAATATTTCCTTGGCATTGAGGTTTTAAAACTGGAATGACATTTGTCTTTCTCAAAGAAAATACCGCCTTGAACTCCTCAAAGAATTTGGTCTTCTTGGTGCAAACTGTGTCCACTCTTATGGAACCCAACTCGTGCTTCCATACATTCCCATCGCCGATGACCCATTGCTTGTCAACATCACCGGTTATCGGGTTACTTGGGAAACTTATCTATCTCACCCATACAAGACCGACATCTCATACTCGGCTCATTGTCCGGCACAATATATGCATTCTCCTTTAAAATCTCATCCGAATGTGCCCTCAATGTTCGAGATATCTAAAAGGAGCTCCGTGAAAAGGCCTAAGGTACAATTTCAAAGAACTCGAAAATCATCTTGAAGGATGTAGTGATGCTGATTGGGCCAAATGCAAGAAAACCGTAAAATCATCACAGTTATTGTGTTTTCTTCAATGATTGTTTGATCTCATGGAAAAGTAAAAACAAAACACTCTTTCAAAATCTTCCACGTAAGCAGTATAGATCTATGTCTCATCGCTCAGGAAATCATTTGATTCAAAAATCCTAAAAGATCTAAAAGTTGATATCAATCTTCCTGTTAATCTTTTTGTGACAACAAATCGCTTTACAACTTGTCACAACCCTGCTTTTCATGAAAGATCAAAACACTTTGAAATTGATGTTCACTTCATCGGGAGAAAATTGCAAGAGGTGTTATAAGTGCTAAGAAGATTGGCTCTTCAAACCAAACCGCAGACATTCTCACTAAAAATCTCCTGCTTATCAAGATAAATTTTGTGTGAAAATTGATATTGTTTGATATGTTTGCTAATCGATTAAGGGGAATGTTAGAATTTGGAGTATTAATGTGGCAAACATATCATTCTATCGGTCCTAATGGCTTTCAAGTTATGATCATTGCGAGAGATTCTACAGGGTCATTCATGGACAAAGAATAAAAGGTTTAAAGTTCCAAGAAGATGGTTTCATCAAGAGTTACTCATTTCTGCGATGAGTCATTTATAGCCGTTAGAGGGTCTTAGTGTAACTTAATCTCCTATTTAATAAGTCCCTTAATCTAGGGTTACACACACTTGAGTGTGCGCCTTTTGTATCACTCTCTTCTCTTCTCTTAGATCATTTCACCGATCTTGTATTGTCTTTACATTCATATGATTATTGTCTCATTGACATTAATCTAATCTTGTAACATTTGGATACTTATTAATCTAAGTCGACTATTGCGCCTTAGATCCGAATAAAGGTTCTGTTGTTTATCTCATCGTTGCCTATACTTTCGCATAATTGTAATAGAGAAATTTATCTAAAGTGCAACTATAGTACATGTTTAGTATGGCGGAGATCGCTTTTTTGAAAATCATATTTTTGTAGGTTAGAAAGTGATAATGCCGATTCTAAACAAGAAAACGACAAGGAAGTTGATATATTTGTAAGATCACCAAGGGTGATGAGGATGAAACGATCCGCTCAATCTTCCACTTCATGTTTTGGAGATGGTAATGGAGTTTTCGTTGGTGTCGAGTACCTCAAGTTTCGTTCTACATGCAAACGTTGTCATTTAGCAAAGACCTTTAATACAATGGAACAACGGAAAAGCATTAAAGAGATTGCAAGAGTACTCATTACTTTCACCGTGGGTGATAGTGTTTGACAAACATAAAGGCATCATCACTTTTACGGATCCCTTGTTTGGCGACAAGTATTATATAAAACACCTCAAGAATTGATTTGCGATTTCCATATTAAGTGTTCGAGGTATGGTTGGTTGTCGATTTTAAAACACGATACATCATTAGTGTTATTCAACCCTTTCACAAGTGATATCCACAAACTTCCACGCTTATCTAATCATTTAGGAGTAGATATGTAGTTTCTCTACCCACTATTCTCCGATTGTATGGTTGTTGCAATTACAGCTTGTCTGCTGTATCATGTTTGTATCCACTTTGTAGGCGGGGAACAATCATGGCGTAAAATTCGTCTAGTTGTTACACGTGGTGAGATATTTCACTCTTTCGCATTCTATGGCCGAGATCTTTATGCCTCAAGGTATGATGGAGGACTTGATGTTTTTGAAGAAATAGGCAGAGAAGGTCACTTGTGGGCAGGGACGGAGCCAGAAAAAAAGATGACCGGGTGCACAAATTCTTTTGAACCATAATACTGAAAGCACATTTCGAATGACCGGGTGCATTTAAGATGCATTTAGGAAACATCGGTGTTTTTTTCAAAAATTAACACTACATCGTAAAATTCATGGGGTTCCGGGCACCATGGAACCCCTAGCTCCGCCCCCGCCAGGGTGCGTAATGTAGCTCAAGCGCCAACAAGTGTGGCACATCTTTCCCGAGTCTTTCCAAGTGAGATGTGAAGGGCATCATTACGAGTCATCATGGGCAAGTTAGAGAATCGGTTGAGGTATTTGAGTTGAATGATTATACACAAGAATGGGTGAAAATAAAAGGTTTAGGGAAACATACGATTTTTATTTGTGGTATTTCATCTGTCTGCATGGATGCCAAAACACTACAGATGGAGAACAAGATCTACTTTCTAACGCTTCCTATAGTGTACTATTCACTTGACACATGCAGGTTTCACACTTCTGATAACATCAACATACAAGACAGTTTTGGGGATTTAATTGGAATGAAACAACATCTTGCCCCTCATGGGTGGATTGAACCAAGCTGGCTATGATTTGTTTATATATTATAGGGCCTGTAAGTAATTGGCATTCTGGTAACGAAACTGGTAAATACCACACTTAGGGAGAATTGGCAAAAAATTGGATGTTCTGGCTCTTAACGAATTGTTTTCCTGAGAATGGTTTTGCATGTATTAGTTTTTGTGTTGACCTTTTCTTTGACCATTTGAAAAGTAAATCAATTGGTTCGATTTGGCAGCATGGGCTCGTATCATGGGCGGATCTACCTACTGGCCAGGTGTGGCACGGGCCACACATGGATTTGTAAGAATGATATTATTGAATGATTTTCTCATTGATTGATTACAATTACATCATCTCTATAAATAGCATAAGATGGAATATTCTAGACTGGAACTGGGCTATATAATATAGGCTAACATTCACATGATCGAAAGGCAAATCATGAAAGCTCGGATGGAGTAGAAAAACTAGAAAAGAAAACAAACAAACAATATAACCCAAAACGAAAGTTGGTTCTAAAACTTCAACCCCAAAAACCTTCCAAACAACGGGCGTGTTTTCCATAGAAAAACATAAAGATCCACCACTTTTTTTTTTTTTTTTTTTTTTTTCAAATAACTTATTTGAAACCAACCAGAAACTTTCATTGTCTACCAACACAAAAAAATATCCCATAAAGCATTCGCATTATTTAAACCATAAAAAGAGAAGCAGCTTCAATTACCGCCACCAAGCAGACGGAGGACAAGGTGGCTCCTTTTGAATATTGTAATCTGCAAGGGCCCTTCCATAAACTAATTAAAGTGCCATCTATCAATCGAAATCTTCATCATCAACGACTTTGATGTTCCATGGAAGGACGAAACCTTCAGCTTTCAGAATGGAGAGAACCTCTAAACACCTATTCCCAAGTTTAAGTTTAAGCAGGAGATTCTTGACGGCATCACTAAGAAGTAGGATGTGCATTTTAAGCGTATCTCGTTCCTCATATTCGTCGTAAAAACGAATGTAACCATAATCGTTGACATGGTAAGAGAACTTAGCTTCGACCAACGATGACAGATCTCTAAAGTAAACAGAGCATGAGGTCAAAGCTCCATCAACCGTTAATGACAAAATATAAGGAGCATGTAGATGTACATATGCATCATCAACAAGCCTCTTGCGTCCAGATATGACAAAGTTCTTAACACTCTTTGAAGTAATATTTATCCATGTAAAGCCATCGCAGTCGTTCAACTGGAGTGTTTCTAGATGAGGAGTTCCGGAAAAAATATTTTCAAGAGACTCGTCATCTAAATCCGATTTCTTTGAAAGACACAAAGACTTAAGGTTTGTCCATCCGAAGAGACTAGGATTAACAAAGTCGCATGAGAGCTTAAGATTAGTGAGAGATGAGTTGACGAAAAGCGAGTCATCTAACACAATCTGATGACCCCTCTCTACATGATCAAGATCATGCCATAACGATAAATCAATGTCTTGGACATTGTGATCACGAGCATAACGAAGCCATTCATCGACTAGCGGTTTAAAGCTAGAATCATAACTTGTATGCAGATGGAATTTGTTGAGATTAGGCTGGCGAGTCATGGTTTTATACACGGAGGAAAAGAAATTGAAACAAGATTGATTATCTTTTATTACAAATATGAGATCTTTAGGAAGTAACCTCGAACAATGTTCCAAAGAGCTGATTCCATCATTATTATTTTGACAACATAGTTGTTCTAGCAAAGCAACACAATTTTCATAAAGCTGATTATCGGATTTGGGGTTTGGATTTGCAAAGTTTTTCGCTAAGACCATTGTGGCTGCAGGGTTGTTAATAGATATCGACATATTGTGGCTGCAGGGTTGTTGATAGTACGTTATTGCGTGGGGTATTATTATTTATATACAAGAACCCTAACTTTTGATATACCTTGGGATCCAAGTAATATAAAGCTCGGATACCATGTAAGAATGATATTATTGAATGATTTTCCCATTGATTGATTACAATTACATCATCTCTATAAATAGCACAAGATGAAATATTCTAGACTCGGGCTTGGGCCCGTTACATAATATAGGCTAACAGGATTCTGTCGGTGAAGCATGTACTGTGATTTATAGGTTTTCCTGGATGGCTGGGTGTTCTACTAAACCAACCAATTGAGAAACTAGAAAGATATATGTGCCTTAAAAAGTTCAAAAGTTCGAATTCACAAACCCTAATTGCATGTCACAAAACCCTTTTTATCGATCATAAAACGAAACATGGAGTTTACCCTATGGAAAGTAAGAAGACAATCGGGTTATCCAGTTGATGATACCGTCCTATACGACTCGCTAAGAAGAAATACTGAGTGCTTTTTTTTTGTTGATTACTGATCATTGGAATTTGTAATTGTGGTATTTATTGTTTCCCAATTAAGTTTATAGAATGCTTCAAACATATATTGACATGTTTTCGTGTGGTAGATCTAAAATGTTTAGTATGAGGGTTCATCACAATGGTGTCTTTAAGTACTGGCCTGGTAGAATATGTTGAGTTTATGAAATATAAAATATAATAAAACATAAAGACATCAAGAGTACACAGCGGAAGACTTAAGATCATAACAAATAAATTAATTAACTGAAAGTATGCATAACGTACCTCTTGCGAATATCAAATCTCTCGAGCAAAGCAAAACCACCCTCGAGCAAAGCAAACCAAAGAAGTACTTAATGGTGTAAGAATAATGTCTTACAACCACGTTCTTGTACACACGAATTAACCAACGAATCAAGCGATTGCTAGATCTAACACAAGCCCTCGTATATGCAAAACCAAAACCGAACTCCCTAACAAATGGGGTGTTCGGCCAAGCTATGCAAAAGAAAGAGAAGAGAGGAGATCTAGGGTTAATTCAATGCACAAGGTGTGAATGAAACCCTAGACCCTACCCCTCCTTATATACTAGTAGGTAAAACTTAGAGGATAAGTTAGGGGAATGGAGGCCTTGGAGAAGCCTATGGCCGGCCACCTAGAGGAGCCCAAAACCCATTCCATAACTTTCCCAAGTTTCCATTTCTAGTCCTTCTCTTTTCCATTTTAACGGTCGTTAGTCATTTTTCTGTTAAATACTTAACGATCGTTAACCGGACTTAATGTGTAATAATTAATCGTAAACATAAACATTAATTATTAACTTTAATTCTCATTCGCTAATGTGTGCAATCCCGTGGTCACGAGTTCGAATCCGGACATTCACATGTTTGTAAATATATACATTTCCAACAGCTCCCACTGGATATGTTTACAAAACGTGAAATGACATTGGTTAGCGTCTAGCAACACGCCAATGCCCCCAAGATAACTCGTGTATGGTTTTCGGAGAAAACCAAGTTTGATGATTCATCATCATATTCATCCTTTGTTTCTAATACCATGTTAATAAGAATATGGATCTCACTCATTTCTTAATTAACTATTCTGCTTTCTCGCTTTATATGATTGAATAAGATTACCAATTCTTCCGAATGAAGACCTTGGGTATGGCCATACAAACATCTTAACAATCCTACGAGGGCCCAAGAAGATTATACTTCAAAATAAATTTGAAGGAAACAAATCCTATTTTGACTACAAGCGATTCATAAATTTCGCAACACTTCGAAAACAACCCTTATAACTACCGCCACGTATAGCGTTAGATTGCTTCACAAAATGCACTACATTCATGACATATCTCTTGTATCTCAAGTCGAGGATAAATATTCATGATATACTTAATGACTAAGATCCATAAAGTATCATCATGTGGGTGGGATAAGTCCTATACTCAATTCATTGAATATCATCGAAATTAGTCATGCTACGCATCAATATACTTTCAAGTATATTCTAACCAATACTCGATTTGTCTTAATTCAATATCATTCCCATGTTATTGATTGACAACGGACTATTTAGAACAACTTAAGTTATTCATGGATTTAAACATGCAAATATATGACACAATATTATAAATGAAATTAAACGATACCGTACTTTAATTCATTATAAATAATAATTGTTTAACATCCTTTATCCAAATACTAAATAGATCAATGCATGATAATTCTCGCTAATGAATTTTGCCACAAGTCATGCAACTCATACTTGTTGACAAGGCATAATTTCAACTAACTTTGATCTACAAGAATTTTGAGAATACTTATTTCAAAATTCAATAATTGAATTTCTTGTATGTGTTTACACATATCTTGATATTGTCATATCATTCCATAAGGTGCGTGATAACCTCGAACCACCTTTATATGACAATCATCTTTCAAAACTTTTAAAGTTTAAAGTATTCTTCATTCTTTATTGTATAATGCAACTATGCTCTTAATTGAGCATAACTAGTCAATATGGTCATCACCAACGATACCATGACTAGAATTGAGTGTCATCTTAATTATACCAAAGATCATTGTGTACAACAATATGCTCTTTAAACATCCGTAAACTTTGAATATTTATTTGTTTGGTGTCGTATAAACCTCAAGTTTGTTGACTATGACAATTACAACAATTTGTTGTATAGAATGCGGAGCAACTCCAGTGTGGAATGCAATTCTAAATCCAAACATAAATATTACAATGTTGTTAAATCATCTTGTAATCAAGCATGATACAACAACCTTATACACAACATGATGTTCATGATGAATCTTCAAGTTAGACTTTAAGATCTCATTCATATACTATCTTGTCAAAGATATGTACTCATCATGTTCTATTAGACTCATTTATTTACCGCATATGTTTATAATAATAATATATATATATATATATATATATATATATATATATATATATATATATATATATATATATATATATATATATATATATATATATATATCCAAGGTTATATATTTTATTTTCCAAATCTTACAAACGAAGTTTCATTCTCAACTAAAACTTAAATTTAGGTGGAATGTAGTTGCCCATACAACATATAAGATTTAAAAATAATACTCCCACTAGCTTTCGTGAATACTTACGAGCTATCTTATTTTAATTATTAAATCAAACATGGATTTAATTTTAAACATAAGAATCATCTCCTAGATGCATGCATATATCCATTCATGGATTCTTGCAGTTTGTACATATTCAAAGATTATTTGAATTCATAAAACTCCTTTGCATTACTTATCGTCCTCGCAAAAGTAATTCCAAAACAAAGAGTTTTAATATTCATTGTCAAAATTTCACATCAATGAAACTAAGTATGACAATTATAATCTTTATACTTCTATTTAATGTATCTAGTAAAGAATATTCAATCATAGTTAATTGCTTAAATATGATTAATATTATTATCACTAGACATGCATTAAATACGTGTACAATATTTTCCATATGATTCCTACACAAAGATTTAAACCACTAGGGTTTTCATTCTTTGAAGAAACTCATTAAGATAAACCAAATATCTAAAGTTGATTATCTCTATGGACAGCATCTCTACATTCATAGTATGGTTGATTTACCACAATACAACATTTGGTAAATTTATCATTATGATTAACGAGCTTACCATGATCCTCAGAACTCATATTCCTCAAAGATATTAAATATCCGAGATATCCTTGCAGATCTATGAATGACAATTCCATCATATTAAGGTCTATCATTTTCATGTTTAGCCTCATCATGATATTTGCTAGTGCATTTTAGAAGATTATGCATTTTTGTAATTCAATCTTTCAAGATCTAAACAAAACTCCCACTTGCCTTTAACAACTTAAAGATTACCTTTAAATAGTTTAGCAATTAGAATAACAATACATTGTTCTCTTTTGGGATATTACAAAACACATTGATAGTTCCTGACATCAGTTTGTTACAACTCACTATACAAGTAGTTTAACAAATTCAGAACTTCATTTATAAGACTTAATGTGATTCATCACATTCCATAAACAAATGGTGTCTTATCAATCTTCTAGGTTGGAGTATTATTGAGTATATTTAATCTATACTCAATCTACTAACCTTGATAACTTTTGGAAGAAACTATAGTTATCTTGAATCAAACATGCCAATAGATTTTGATTCTTCTAATCGAACATACCATAAAACTATGGTATTTCATTAGAATTAATATTGTAAGATAATCTAACAATATTTAAGATAACCATCTACTCTTTGGCTCATCTATTTACCAACAAAGTAAAACTTAATGGTACAATAGAATTACCAAGTCAATTGCATGTATTATAACACAAGTATTTTGACCAAGTCAAAAGACACATCGCTTATAATCCCACTATACGTTATAAGTCATTGATCACCTCATTGACTTCATGCATATGTCTTAAAACATAGCAAGTTAACGTCTTACTTTATATTGTAAGTCTTGTATTAAAGACTTCATGTTTGTGATTTTACAAAATCATAAACATTTATAATAAAAGTAATTATGAACACCACCTCGTGTTTCAATTAATATTTCAAGTTAATATTGACTACATAAATTTAAGTCATTCAACTAATACTTAAATTCAAAGTAGTATTAGATTACTTCATTTAATTATGTTATTCCATGAAATGTTCAACGAAGAAACCGCAAAATCATCCATGCTCGCTCACGACACGTGGATATTTTACCTTGGCTACAATCTAGTTCACGCTCTCGCAACATAAATTGTAACTACAAGTGTTTCTTAAATATTGAATAACATAAATATTTAAAATAAAGTAGTCTTTGTTATCATCTTGACACATGTTCTTAATGTGGCAATCACACATATTTAAATGTATAATTCCTATTGAACGTTACTCTCTTACCTTGCGTCAAGAGAATCTATTTAAATCATATTTATATGTGTTGTACCTTGCACACAATAAAGATTTCTCCCACTTGTGCATGGAACAACATCATGTAGCAGATAAACAACACGATACACGCTCGCTTAGTCGATTAATATGATTTGTGTCATAGATATAACAAGTAGATGTAGAACTATATTGTTTAGTAAGGAAACGCATGACTTTCCTTAAAAACATAAGTGTCTACAATTGGAAAGTAATTATCTTTGAAGATAACTGGGTTACTACACGTGAAATAAGGCTTGTAGCTCCCACCGAATTAGAAATCATTAAAACAACTTCTTATTCAGTAATGCAACACAAATGCTCCCACTGAATCTGACAACATTGTAAGTGTTGCATAACCAGTGAAAACAGCTTGCTTGCTTTTTACTTTCCTACACCTTTGAAGAACCATACGTAATCATTACTAAGGTACTAAAAGGTGTATTCTACTCTGTGAATGATGGGTTATCCATCAATGTTATTAACTTGAAAAATTGGGTATGCAATTTCTTCCTTAATAGTCCTACCATCCCCATACTGGTATGTAGCACCTTTAAAGGTTAAAGCAAAACAACTAGATAAAATATGCTAGTTTGCCTTTACCAATTTTCGCGGTAATTAGTCTAGCTTCTAATTTAGTAACTCATATAGATGTTTTCCGCTAACCAACATTCATGTTGTTACCAAGGATTCATTCACCAAATGAGGATAATGAAATCTTTAAGGAAAATAAGATGTGCAATTCATTGCTAAGAGTTACATTTAGAATTTAGACAATTCAAATGTTCCTATTATACCTTTCTCATTCATGAAAAGGAATAGGATTGAGTCTAATGCTTCTCCCATGGAAAAGAGACTTGTTTGTCTTTTCAAGAATTATTCTCGATCAAACATTTGTTTGAAAGCGAAATGGAGCAATTTATCGATCAAAGACTAAACTTTGTTTACTGTTAAATGTTGCAATTATACATTCAAAAGAATTACAAAATTCAATTTAGTATTTTCGATAATTAACCTTTTTAAGAAAATTAATTACCCATGGTTCATAAGCATATAACCATTTAATTTTCACCGAAAACTAGGATCCAAATTGTCATAATCTCATCACATCGCTTGATCCGCTAGTAATGAACCTTATACAAAATGGTAGAGCTTGTGCTCAATTGCCAATTTCAATTGCAATTCCTAGATTTATGGGATTTACATATAGCCAATTTCAATTGCCATGTAAACATGTTTTATCCCATCTTATGCCTTGAGTTGCCGCTCACTACAAAACTCAATTAAGTTGTCCAACTTAAGAAACCGCAAAATCGTCCATGCCCGCTCTCACGACACGTGGACATTTTACCCTTTGATTACGATCTAAGTCACGGTCTCACGCAAATAAAAATAATCTTAGGTGTTTCCGCTTCGTTGGATGGCATATAACTTAAATTAAAGGGTAATAGTTTTGATGTAAAATCAAATATGTACAAAGATGTCATGCATTCATCTTCGTAACATAGTTTTTATTAAAACATTTATATCTTGTTTTAATGTTTAAGTTTTCATCATCAAACTTTAATTGAGGTATTGGTTTCACCAATCAAGGAATTTAGTGTTAATTATCATCCATTATACCGTACTTTTGCATAAGTGTAAACACTTAGTGTTTCGGATAATTACCACCGAGTGGTGCATGGAATTAAAACTAATTCGCCTTAAGATGAGCTTGCACATTTAATGGCTTACTAAGTAGCTCCACTCGAACTTACAGGGGCGAGGACTGTGCGTGCTAAAGCACAACCTTAGACATCCATTCAATGTGACTATGCGCACTTCTTTAAACCCTTTTATTAGTTCATTCTCATGGGTGAGCCGCTCACTCATTTGTACCAAAGTCATCAATCAATTAAACGATTATGATTACTATTCTTAAAATACATGTTTCACCATTGTTTAGGTCGGTTTATTTTTCTTGTAAAATACCCTTGTTAGAAAACACAAACAAGCAAGTATTTATAAAATAAACAAATAAACAATGAATGCATAACAAATAAAAGTCATGCATATCAAATAGCCACATGCAAACGGTTTTGATAAATCTTATTAATAACCAATTTTATATCTCATCAATATGCATATATTTAATTAAGACTTCCACCCGCTTTCATCTATGTACAAAGTGAACCACATGCATCGATTCATCGATTATGTAAGTCAAAACTAAATATATACCACATAGCACATAATTGATTAAAATAATAATTGAGGTCTTCCCAATTAAAGATCTATCATTATTTAATGTATATCACTTAAAACATGAAAGACATACAATAAAAGCGGATCCATGATAAAACATGCGATAATTATCATGGATATAAATTACACTTAACAATTAATGCAATTAAACAGAGTTACGATATACACATAAAGTTGCATGCATCTTAGGGTTTCTAATCCAATTAAAACAAAGTTTACAAAACCCTAATTAGGGCACCAAAAACGCCTCAAAATTAGGGTTTAGGTTTTGCAAACCCTAGATCTAAGCATACAAATAATAACACATTCATGTTTATTTTAATTATGTGTTTCAAGAATTAATTACTTGTTATACAAGGCTCGTGATGCCACCGTTGAGTTTATGAAATATAAAATATAATAAAACATAAAGACATCAAGAGTACACAATGAAGACTTAAGATCATAACAAATAAATTAATTAACGAAAGTATGCATAACGTACTCTCTTGCGAATATCAAATCTCTCGAGCAAAGCAAAACCACCCTCGAGCAAAGCAAACCAAAGAAGTACTTAATGGTGTAAGAATAATGTCTTACAACCACGTTCTTGTACACACGAATTAACCAACGAATCAAGCGATTGCTAGATCTAACACAAGCCCTCGTATATGCAAACCAAAACCGAACTCCCTAACAAATGGGGTGTTCGCCAAGCTATGCAAAAGAAAGAGAGAGAGATCTAGGGTTAATTCAATGCACAAGTGTGAATGAAACCCTAGACCCTACCCTCCTTATATACTAGTAGGTAAAACTTAGAGGATAAGTTGGGGAATGGAGGCCTTGGAGAAGCCTATGGCCGGCCACCTAGAGGAGCCCAAACCCATTCCATAACTTTCCCAAGTTTCCATTTCTAGTCCTTCTTTTCCATTTTAACGGTCGTTAGTCATTTTCCGTTAAATACTTAACGATCGTTAACCGGACTTAATGTGTAATAATTAATCGTAAACATAAACATTAATTATTAACTTTAATTCTCATTCGCTAATGTGTGCAATCCGTGGTCACGAGTTCGAATCCGGACATTCACATGTTTGTAAATATATACATTTCCAACAATATCGTTGGAGGTATGGAAAGTTTAGTTGATTTGGTTGATGTTGATAGTGTGTCGGTTGAAGAGTTGGATGTGCTTATGTATGAATTGGGTTATGAGCTCGGTTCAAAAATTACTATTACTTTGTTAAGCTTGGTAGTAATTTAGATGATGGTTTGTATAGCTTAAGTGAGAGTGCTAATTTAGAAATATTGAAAGATCTTGTTGATGACCATAAGATGATAGAGGTTTATGTTGAAATGGTAAGACAACATTAGACGTTGATCAAATGTCACCAAAGTCAATTAGGACGATTATTGCCGATGTGGATGCAACAAAGAAAAAGGCGCCTCTTGCTATTGTTCCATATTGCTCAAAGAAATTGTTCTTAGAAAACATTGTTAATAAGTCCGTGGTAGAGGACTTATGTGAGGTTCTGATCAACCTTTGGAAGTCAATACTTTGGTACAATCTAGTCGATGCCGAAACACAACCCTTGTTTCCAAATTGTAGAGGTCTCATCATATCAAGATGTTGCGTGATGTCAACCAAGATATAGATAAACATATTGAGCATATCCAAATAGATAGTCCTCAAGAGGTATCTCAAATGATCAAGAGTTTGGTCATCATGAGGAGGAAACATGTAATCCTCGTGGATCATATCCAAAAGGTAAATCTGCGGGTTAGTGAAATCGATGAAGTCGTAAGTGATGACAATGTGAGTGAGATGACACTTATATGAGTGACGATGATGATATTGAGAACAATGGTGATGGAAACACGCTTGTCGATGAGGCTAATACTTTTGAGGAGCCCGATTTTGATGTTAACTGCTCAAAGTGACCGAGACTACGATTTACCATCTATAGGTACCACCACCACTACCACATGATTTTTTAAGAAAATTAGTTGGATCCGTTAGATGATAATGATTTTGCAAGTGGTTCCGAGAATGAGGATGAGTATGTTATTAGGAGGAACAAATTGAGGGCATACAAGAAACAAAGTTAAGTGAGGCAAGACAAACAGAGGACGAAATATATTTTTTACGTGGTCAAAGTTTTGTAATCGCAAAAGAAGTGAAAGATAGGATCTACATGCTTTCAATAAAGACTAGGAGGAAATTGCAACTAATTAAGAATGACAAACAGAGAATTAGGGTTAGGTGTCTCGGACAAATACTGTTTGTGGAATAACCGAAGGTTCTGTGTGGGAAAGTCCCAAAGAGGAAAAATGGTCCGATAACTAGAGGCCTCGGTAGGGATGTGTATTTGCGAAAGCGCAAGGAGCAAGTAACAGAGTGTCCATGGTTGTTGTATGTAGCCAAAATACAGATAAAGATGTATGGATTGTTCGAACTTTCAAGGATGAACACGATGTTTGAAATCAAGAGACATTAAAGCTTGTGACTACAAGTTTCTTTGAAGCAAATAGTTGACCAAGTTCAAGTCAATCCAGATATTCCAATCGTAAATGTTCAAGATCATTTCAAGAAGCAGCTTGAAGTTCGGTGTCTATGCAAAAAGCATTAAGGGCAAAAACAAGCGAGAAAATGAGATTAGGGTGATCATAAGCAGAAGACACCCTTTTAAGAGACTATGTTGAAGAGTTGCGAAAACTAACCCGGATACAACAGCTAGGATAAGTGTACAAACCGCAACAGATGCAACAAGTCCAACCGAGTTTTCAAGAGAATGTATGTATGCTTAGGCGCATTGAAGGAAGGATACAAAGCTTGTCAAAGAGAGTTGTTGGGGTTAGATGGTGCTTTTATGAGGGTCCTTTTCTGGGCTGACTTCTAATAGCGATCAAGATAGACAAAGAACAATGGAATATACCCCAGCATACGCTGTTGCAGGTCAAAGCAAAGACTCATGGATTTGGTTTCTTGAATGTCTAAGAGATGATCTTGACTTGCAACGAAACTCAAACTACACTTTTATCGATGACAGCAAAAGGTGATGTTATCATTTTGTTGATTAGACTCACTTGTATTTTCTTTATATGCAAATTGTATTAGTAAGGAATTTATGTTTATGTGTGCGGTATCATTCCAAATTAGCGTATATTCCTAGTGCTAAACACATATATTGTTTGAAGCACATCCATGATAATATGAAATTGCAATGGAATGCTAAAGCATACAAGGAACATTTGTGGAGATGTGCGCAGAAGAACAACCGTCCGAACAATTTGAGGCGACCATGGCGTCGGAATTCAAGAGTTTTAGCGAACCGCCCATGCTTGGTTAAGTAAGATACCACCAACTCATTGGTCAAGGTCGCATTTTCGTGTACCTAACCAAATCTATGTCTACTTGTACGCCTTTTGTTCTACGACATTTTAAGGAACCTAACCAAACAAGTTGTAGGGAGGGCTCATTCGATGTGCTACTTAATAACATGTGTGAGGTGTTCAATGGGAAACTAGTGGGAGGTAGGCACCAACCGATCATTCTGCTTTGGAATACATTAGAGTCTTGTATGAAAAGAATAGTGAACGCTTGTGAATGTGATTCAAAATGTGCTTGAACATTAACACCAAAGGCAACACTCATGTTAGATGCAATCAAGAAAGAGGCTTATAAGTACATTGCTTACGGGTTGAAGGAGAAAAGTATGAGGTCATGGATGGGAGACAAGTGTGTTGTGAATGTTGAAGCTAGGGCTTGTACATGTGAAGATGGAGCTACTGGTATGCCATGTAAACATGTTGTTGCTACCCACCGGTGTATGAGGTTGAATGGAATGCAAATAGGATCATTGAATCATGGGTTCATCCATGTTACTTGCTTAAGACTTGGGAAGAAACTTACAAACACCACATCCAACCAATAAACGGTTATGAGCATTGGTATAAGTCACAGTGCCTACAACCATTCTTCCACCTAAACATCATAAACCATTAGGTAGGCCACGAAAGAAAAGAACCGTGGCTTTTATCGAAAATGATAATTGTGAAAAACCAAGAACTTGTCACAACGGTAAGAGTGGTTTGTGGTATTTGTGGCAATGCCGGTCACAACAAGAAAACATGTCTTGGGCAAGGAGGTGTTATGAAGTCAAGGCACTACACAACAGCCTCAAAAACAGTTCATCCCACCAAAAGTTACATCAAAGAAGAAGGCAAAGGTTACAAGTGACGTGACAACTATGCATGTAATGATCAACCTAGTGTGGTCCAGCTCAACTGGAAGTCAAGTTGATGTTTATCGTGGGTCTCAAAGCAACTGGACTAAGACCAATATTTTAGCAAAGAAAGCTTTCTTCACCACAAAAATTGCTAGTTAAGCATATGAAAGCCAATGTTATCCATCGAATATGTATTCCCTAAACAATATTTGTTGTGTTTAAACAATGTATGTTTGAACTTTGTAGACTCCAAAATGTTATGCATTTGAAATATATCCATTTGCGTTATGTATGAAATCATGTCATTTTAGTGTATGGGTTTAATTGTGTTTTATTGTATTGTTTTTAGAGTCTTCATACATCTGTGTTTTGAGTTGGTTACTGTTATTGTATTATCACAAACACTAATGACGGATCAAAGATGGATGGACAACACCATATGGAGTTTATGTTGATACTCAAAAGTGGTGTCCGTCATCCATCCTTGAGATTTCATATGTCTATGGTTCTCTATGGTTCTTGGATCCGTTGAACTTGGATTTGTGTTTTGAGTTTGGTTATCTTTATTCTATTATCACAAACACTAATGAAGGATCAAAGATGGATGAACAACACCATATCAAGTTTATGTTGATGCTCGAAAATGGTGTCTGCTCATCCATCACCGATCATTCATCCATCTTTGATACTTGTATCCGGGTTTCGAGTTGATACGGTTATTCTATCATGACAAGCAGAATGAAGGATGAAAGATGGATGAACAACACCATATCAAGTTTATGTTGATACCGAAAGTGGTGTCTGCTCATCCATCTCTCATCATTCATCCATCTTTGATACTTGTAGCTTTGTTATGAGTTTGATCATTTTACTAAGGTGTGGTTTGACTTACATAATATTTGTGTGGCAACTAAGGTGGGTTTGATCATTTATAAGGGGTAGGAGAAAGTATTAAAGGCATAACACTCAAAAGGACTAAAGGATAAAAGTAAAACTACGAATACCGTAGAAGGACCAAACTACATAAAACTTGACTTTTCAAAAGTCAACCATCGCCACACTTCTACTTACACATCGCCACACGCCTACTTACACACCATACATACCACCGATCGAAGGCAAAACCACCTACATTGCTAACCCACTAGATAAACCAAACACGGATGGCAATGATGAGTATCCAGAGAAAACACATAAATTCCTCACGGTCAGAAGTTTCTCCTTCTCAAGGAGGAGTTCACTAGGTATCGGCTTGAGTAGCCTCTAGCTCATTTGCCTGGCGATCGCGTCCATAGTATCCATGGTCTCGCCGATGAGGCTTGTTGGCATTCTTGCAACGCCGCCTCATTACTGCTGGATATGCCTTTGCAAGTGAGGAACACCTCCTTGCTCGGTGGTTTGTGGTGGATCCAACCACCCATTTATGGGACACCGGATCCCTAAAAATCGAAAACAAACGTTTGAACACACTTAAAAGCTGACTCCAAGATGAAACTATTAACTAAACATGTTAAATTAAAAAATACAACCATTATTATGTAGAATACTAGCCAACCCGAATAGGACATGCATAGTATCGCTCACAAGCGTTAACATTATTCCAAAGAAGTTTTAACTACGCTTAGCCTACCACAAGCACAACGAACCATTATTACAAGTAGATCGGAAAATTCGGGATAAGATTTAGTTTTGGTAGAGGAGACTTTAGGGATGAGTGATGAATATGAGTTGCTTTTATTAGGCTCTATTTATCGTCGCGACCACGTAAAAGTGTATCGAGCACGCTTCAAAATATGGAAATGTCAAAATTGCCCTTGGACTAAAGACAAATGTAACGCCTTGAGATGTCCTTGACTAACGGCAAATGGTCAAAGGGACTTGTAGCGAGTGAAAACCTTGAAATAGGGACCCCCGACGATGAATATGCCCGGTTTCGTCCCATCGCGATCCTCCGATACAAGTTTAGGGACCAACGGTGTATTTTAGTCTTTAAAAAATGTATGAAAAATCTATGATACATAAGCAACATTGAATAATTTAAAAAATGTATAAATATCTATGATACATAAGCAACATCGAATAATTTAAAAAATATATGAAAAATCAATGATACATAAGCAACATTGAATAATTTAAAAATCTATAAAAAATCTGATACATAAGGAACATTAAATAATTTAAAAAATCTATGATACATAAGCAGCATTGAATAATTTAAAAAATCTATGATACATAAGCAACATTAAATAATTTAAAAAATCTATGATACATAAGCTAACACTGAATAATTTAAAAAATGTCACATGTGTAAGTTACACAATTGTGCTATAAAAACATAACAAATGAAGAAATCATAACCAACTAGGTTCAATCCACCCATGAGGAGCGAGATGATGTTTCGTTCCAATTAAATCCACGAAACTGTCTAGTATGTTGGTGTTATCAAAAGTGTGAAACCTGCATGTTTCAAGCGAATAGTACACTATAGGAAGCCTTAGAAAATAGATCTTATTCTCCATCTGTGGTGTTTTGGCATCCATGCAGACAGGTGAAGCACCACAAATAAAAATCGTATGTTTCCCTAAACCTTTTATTTTCACCCATCCTTTTGTATAATCATTCAACTCAAATACCTCAACTGATTCTCCAAACCTGCCCATGATGACTCGTAACAGATGTTGTTCACATCTCACTTGGAAAGACTGGAGGGAAGATGTGCCACAGCTTGTTGGCGCTTGAGCTACATTACGCACCCACGAGTGACCTTCTCTGCCTATTTCTTCAAAAATATCTAGTCCTCCATCATCCCTCAAGGCATAAAGATCTCGGCCATAGAATGTTAAAGAGTTAAACATCTCACCACGCGTAACATCTAGACGAATTTTACGCCATGATGGGTCCCCACCTACAAAGTGGATACAAACATGATAATACGGCAGGTCTATTGCGATTCCAACAACTATACAACCGGGAGAAGTAGCTGGTGCGGAGAAACTAAAGATATCTAAATAATTAGGTAATGGAGGAAGCTCACGGATATCACTTGTGAAAGGGTTAAACAACACCAATGATCTATCAGATTTTAAAATCAGCAACCAACCATACCTCGAACACTTTATTAGGAAATCGCAAATCAATTCTTGCGGTGTTTTTATAAAATACCTGTCGCCAAACAAGGGATCCGTAAAAGTGATCATGCCTTTATGTCTGTCAAACACCATCAGCCACGGTGAAAGTGATGAGTACTCTTGCAATCTCTTTGATGCTTTTCCGTTGTTCCACAGTATCAAAGGTGCTGCTAAATGACAACGTTGGCATGCAGAACGAAACTTGAGGTACTCAACACCAACAGAAAACTCCATTAACATCGACAAAACATGAAGTGGAAGATTGAGCAGGTGCGATTCATCCTCATCACCCTTAGCTGATCTTACATATACATCAGCATCCTTGTCATTTACTTGTTTAGAATCAGCATCATCACTTTCTAGCCTACAATAAAAATTTGATTTTCAAAAAAAATAATTTCCTGCTAATACTGATTAAACATGTACTAAAAAATCGAATTTCTCTTTTGCTTTCCCCTAAAGACTCCCAAGAGAAGAATAAAATGTGTGATGCAATTATTAGTAATTGAAGTGATCTATAAATAATAAAAGTTAAAACGCATCTCATAAAATAAAGAAAATGACATGTTTCATATATTAGCAAGTTCATTTTGCCACCCATAATAAATACTATCTAAATAACTAAGAGCAATACCACCATACCTCCATTCATATCCAAAATTTGAAAGGGGTGACAACTTGACTACTTGAGGCATTCGACACCAACGCAAAACTCTTTCATTTTCAAAACGCGAAATGGAAAATTGAGCAGGTGTGATTCAACCTCATGATTACCAACCTCATGATTACCCTTTGCTGATCTTACGACTATCCCATCTTCGTTGGCACCCTCTAATTCTTGGTTACAATCAGCACAAAAGCGATCACTTTCTAACCTACATAAAGGATAATATGATTTTCAAGAAACCATTTTACAGCTAAGGGATAATAGATACAAGTACATATTAAAGCAAATAAGCAATACAATACCCGGTGCATTCGAGCATTGTCCATGCTGATAAGTGGTTTGCTCCTGCTAAACAAGGCACAGAAGACAAGGAGATGGTTTTATCTTTGACGTGGTATGAGTATATGATCTTTCCCTTATCAGCAAGGATATGTATATAACCACCGAATTCTGATGACGCAATTGCAGGGCTGTAAAACAGTGATATATTAATATCAAGATTCACAGATAATATAGTGTCTTTGAGGTCTTCCATTTCTTCCCAAGTCATATTATTCTTGTCCAGTTTGAACACATTCACTGCAACAACTGTTTTACGCTCGTTTTTTACCCCTATTACAATGAAGAACAGTTCTGTACAAGATCCTTTCAATATAACCGCAATCTGGTGACAGCCAGCGATCTTAGGAACCGTGAATTCCAAAGTTGGCAATAAAGTAATCACAACTTTTCTTAATTTATTCCTCTTACGTTTTTTAACCACAATGCTAACCTCTACGAGAAGTAAGTTACGATGAATGGATTCAGCTATGAACGCATATACTTTACCATTGCAACAAGTTAGGCTATGTAGCAAACCATCATAACCGGTTATGATCCTTACTTGTTTAGCGTATGTTGATTCGGTCCATCTTAATTCCTTTATTTTACGTGTGCTCGAGAAGGATGAATCGCCCCGAGCCTACAGTACACAAAATTGGGTTGTTGGGCTCTTGTGAACAAAAGAACCGAATTGGGATGCTCGAGGCTGACAAACAATAATCTCCAATATAATCATCATCTACTGATGATCCGCTATGATTCAAGGGAGGAAGATTAATAATCTTAGATGTTAATGGGTTCCAAAGAGACCACATGACGTCACGTGGATAGTTGGAGGAGAGAAGCACCCAACAGCCATGAAAACAACCTCGAACACGTTTTCCGAGTAACTCAGGGATTTGGCAGCGATAATGAGACACCGGGTCCTGTATGTTGTAAAAAACTTGGAATTGTGTGTCGTCATCCTCCTCGGCTTCCAAGTTCTGAGCAACAAACCATGGATATTTAGAAGATAAGGGAGGCACTTTGGAATGAAGAGACATCTCCATACGCTTTTCCATCTAAGATGTTCTTAGTTGATTTAAATGAATGCCCCTGCAAAGTGTCATAATAATATTATTACATAATACTTCATAGTAAACAACTCGAGGTTTTCGAAAACACTTTATACCTTGATTATAAAAATCTTAGAAAAAAATCAAACCTAACATATTACAGTAAATTTTATAATATAGTGGAGAAGACCTTAAAAAAACTCGATTTTTATCAAATCTTCTAAAGAAAACTGAAGCAGCAACGTCTTAGAAACATAAAATATGAATTTTTAAAATGGGATAATAGCAAAACAATATAGACAACAAAAGAAGAAAATCATTAGATTACTTAGCAAGACCTATACAAGGTGCACAAATCCTAAAAAGGCTCTACATCTCCATTGAAACTTGAAAGGTAGATGAATAGCCTCTTTAAATCTTTTAAAAGCTTTTTACCATTGGAGCAATGACTTATTTTCTTCTTTTTTGTTTATCAGATGTGTGGAGTAGAGTTAGTTATAATAAGTAGAAGTTAGTTGATAAATGATATGGCAAAAAAATTCAATAGCTACTTCACATTAGAGATGCTCAATATTTAAGAAAAATTGGTACGAATGTGGGGGGGCTTAATATAGGGTCTTTAAAGTTAAAAATCAGGCGCTACTACGAAAGTGGTGGGGAGGTTTAGAGTTGAAAGTGACACTCTTTGGTGTAGATGACGGGTGGGGTAGTGAAGGGGGGACTCGGTTAATTGGGGGAGGTGTGTGGTCTGATATTATCCGCGTTGGGAAGAAGTTGGATGGGTTAGAAGGGGGGTTTGTAAATCAATTTGCCAAAAAGGTTGGGATGGTTTATATACGTCATTTTGAAAAGATTAGTGGGTAGGGGATGTGGCTTTCTGCGATCGTTTTGCTAGATTGTATAGGATAGAAACTAACATGGAAGCAAAGGCGGGGCATAAAGGAAGATGGCTTAATGGGGAGTGGGAGTGGTCTAGAGTTCCTAGAGGTAGAACTAGCGGGGAATTGGAAGAACTTGAAGCGACTCTAGCCAACGTTAGGCTTAACCAACTCAATAAAGACAGATGGGTGTGGAAGCCGGATGCAAAGGGCACTTTTTCAGTGAAGGCGTTATCTAGGTGGATAGAGCAGAGGCAAATGATGGGTGTGGCGGATGTATGGCTTATCCGCACTACCACCTTAACTTTTACCCTATAACATTCCACACAAGAACAAAAAAACACGCTTAACATTCCCACCACAAAAAATAAAAAATAAAAAACCCACTTTATTTACACACAAACCGTGCGTTATATATGCGCCTATAACCACTGCACCGATGCAAATCAAAGAAGAAGACATAAGTGAGAACCAAAACCTCAAATTACTCATGAACATAAGAGCTGAAAAGTTATCAAGCATGACAAGACATAAGTGACATGCATGGAATTACTAGGTAAAACATTATAAAAGGTGCACAAGACTTATATGCAAATCAAACATGAAGAAGAACCAAAGTATAAATCGATACATAAAAATCGAAACAAGATACCTAATTCAAAGACCCGAATATTTGATTTCTTAATAATGGAAATTCATAACTTATAGTTTTGGATTTGTCTTTTGAAAAATTACGGTTTTATTATTCTTTTTTTTAGTTAACTACGTAAATAGTCCTTGTGGTTTACCGTGTATAATAAATTCAGTCCAATAGTTTCAAAATTTTCGGATCCAGGATGACCCATTACAGGTCTAGTCCATTTTCTTTAACACCCTCTAGCTTGATTATATTTCACCGTTAAATGAGATGGTATTTTTTGTCTTTTCATATTTCAACACTAGCTTGAAGCTTCCAAGGCCCGCTCAATGGGCCAACTCCGTTATATTGTTTAACTAAACTCGTCCGAGTTTCATTATTGTTTGAAAAGAATAATGTTTCATAGAAAATAGGTTTGCGTTCTTAGACATCCAATTAAGCTTAGTGATTTTTAAATACTCATTTATAACTCTTGTTGGTTTCTCAATTTAGATTCTTGAAAAGTGACGGGACTAATCTTAACTACATAAAAAAAGAAAAAAAGTTAAAGCTGAATGTTGAAATTTTCAGCATTGGTCAAATGTGAGAGAAAGTGAATGTTGAAATTTAAAATAATTAAAGAAATATTGAAAATTTAATGTTGAAACTTAATGGGCATTACAGTGCTGACTTTTTTGAAAATGAAAATATTGAAGCTTGTTCTACAAACTTAATAGTCATTAAAGAAAAAAGAAAATATTTATTAGGGTTTGGACTTTTTTTTTTTAATTTTTTTTACTGAATACATAGTTCTGTAAATAAATCATATAACATAACCGTTGTAATTTCATTTATCTCTTCTCTCATCTTTAAACCGAGTCCTTTCTCTCTTATAACACCTATAGCACGATTGGTGCAAACCGCAAGTTTTCTCACGCAGCTAGTCACTTGTGAATGACCAACCGTAAGGAACTTAAAACAGTTCAAACACCAAATGCAATTTAGATCGAGAATACAATGGATTCCGGGTCGTTAAGTCCCACGGAGGATGAATGGTGTTAAACACAATCGGATGTCGAATAATCACTAAGGATAGTGATCGGTAAGGATTTTGAGTTATTTATACCTAAAGAAAAGTTTTGTAAATTACAGGGCTTAAATGAAAATTAAAGGAAATTAAAAGATAAACTATATTAAATAAACGCTATCACTATTTTTAAACGATGTTTTTGATTTTATGTTTTATAAAACCGAATTTAAAACTACGCGACGACTAAAGAAAATGTGAAACTAAAGCAATATAAATCCTAAAAATATGAAATGACATTTTTACAATCCTAATGATAAAAGAAAATTTTAGAAAAAGAAAATTATTTTATAACTATTAAATTAATTATTATTAATTAAAAACTAATTTTAACTATTTAATAATAACCTAAAATACAAGAAAATATGAAATAAAGCTAGAAAAATAAAGTTATGACTTGGAAAAATCTAAAATAACAAAAGAGAATTTTCAAAACTATTTTTATATTTTTCTGATTATTTTTCTATTTTTTATGAATTTTAAACTATTTAAAACTAATTAAGTTACTAAAAATTACAAATTAAACTATGAAAAATCTGGAAAAATAATTTTTTTACTTTTTATATTTATCTTAACCTAAGAAAAATGAAAACTTATTTTTTTGAAACTTTTCTGAATTAATTGCAATAAAAGCTAATTAAAATTACTTAAAAACTGTTTTAATTAAGGAAAAATAGTAAATTGACCTAGAAAAATGTGAAAAATTCAAAATAAGTCTAAAATAATATTCTAAAGATGAGAAAAATATAAAAACAGAGGGTTGTGTGCAAGAAATTGAAACTGCTAAGCAAAGTGCTTATGAATAAGACTTTGAAATAAGCAAATGGAAAGCAAAGACCACCACAAGAATACGAAGCTAAAATAAGCTAAAAGTACCTAAATGCAACTAATAACAACTGTCCTAAACCTCTAAAACACTTACTACAATGATTTGATGATTTTGAGCTAAAACATGTGATGGGGCTACTTTGCAGCTTAAGCACAAGCCAACCAATAAGCTGGAAATCAAAACCAGTTATTGGAATCTACACTAGACCTGGCTAGGTGCTTGTAAACGAAAAATAAGACCAAGAGAAGCTCTGTTGAGCTCTGGACAAGCTCTGCAAGAACTTGAGAAAACTCAGCTTTGACTGAGTTTGTGAACAGGGCACATAAGCCCTGTTTGACAAGCTTATTTGAGGCTTATAGAAAATTTCTAAAATTCTACAAAAATGACAATAAGGAAATAGACCAGCTGAAGGTTTAAAACACCAAGTTTCACTAGGTTTGGCTCAGAAATGAGTCAATGAAAAATCCTCTTAGATAGGCTCAAAACCACTTTTTCAGTTTTGACTTTTGAAAGCAGTTTAGTATTGTTGACTTTTTTGAACTTTGAATCCAATTTGAAGACTGATTATGAAGTATTATGATGAAATGGACCTACTGAGAGCTATGTCTATGAATTTCAAACACAAAACAAGATTTTGTTTTGACAAAATCACCACAGTTAAGGAATTTGAGACAGTTAGATGTGAAATTGACTTTGGTGAGTTGCAGATGCAATTTAAGGACAGATATGAGTATAATAGAGCTACTCAAGCATAAACCAACAGGTTTTAATCACTGAACTAACCTCTAGCACAAATTGCTGCACAATCCAAACACTCCTTTTTATGACTGTTATGCAATTTTAATGAAGCTAACTACTAAACTAACCTATGCAGACAATCAAACTGAGTTAAGCTAACTTAATTAACACTAATTAAACAGGTTTGAACAGATTATGATTACAAATACAAGTTGTGCAATGGAACCTTGAAAATAAACTTACAATTTGTCCTTAGCCACAATGGCTTGATATTAATCAAAACACAGAACCTTTATCCTATCTATATCATCCCAATGAACTCTGAATCAACCCAAATCTATCACTGCATCACCCATTTCCATTTCCATTTCAACTTGAGCACAGTTTGACTTTCTTTGACCAAATTCCAAAGTTGCTTGAAACTTAAATTTAAGCATACACAAAAGCTATAATAAGCTTATATAAGCTTGTTTGAGCTTATAAATAAGCTAATTGAAACTTTAAGATCAGATTTTGAAATTGAAAATTGAAACAGTGGACATGAAACATGAATTGTAAACACAAACTTGAATTGATGCTTGATAATAGTTGAAATACACTGAAACACTTTAGTTTGATATAATTAAGCTTGAAATTACAACTAAGATTCTATTTAAAACTTAAGAATTAAAAAACGACATACATAAAATTAAAAAACTAAATACTGCTTTCTTCTCTTGCCTCTCTTCTTCTTTTATGCACCAAAATCTTCCACGTGTCCTTCCGAGCAAATCCCACCTCTCGACCGCCAATGGATGAGTTTTGAGTGATAGTAGTCGTCCACGCGCTTTGGCGGAAAAAGCGATTTGACTTGTAGGCTCGATATAGCAACTAGGGGGTGGCATTTATTGTGGTGGGTTGTGATGATGAGGGGGGTGGTTTGAGGAGAAAAGGTGATGGGAGGGGGCCTGTGTGTTGCAGTCAAGTGGGGGAGATATACAGTGGACAGGTGGGGAGGGAAAGGGAAGGGTTTGACTTTGGTTTGACCTGGCAGTCCAAAAAGAGAAATGACAGGGGGGTCACAATTGTAAGTGGCAGGGGTCCAATTCTAATTTTGACAAGGCTAGGTTTATTAATGATAGGGACCTTTTTGTAATTTCTAAAATTTGGAGGACCATTTCGCTTAATATACCAAAGTTCACACAAGGGTCACTTTGACAATTTTCAATAGTGCAAGGACTATTTTGACATTTTCAAATTTTCAAAGGACCATTTGTGACAATTTCAAAACTTGAGGACTAAAGTTGTAATTTTGCAATTTTGATTTTAAGGATCAATTTGACAACCCATGAATCCCTAAGGACTTAAAATGATATTTTTCTTTATTTAGATTTACGTGGACTGCTTTTGACAACTTTTGAAACTTGGGGACTAAAACGCCAATTATGCAAACTTGATACGTTTTCACCGATTTTGATATTTTTGCATTTAAAACACATAAAACACTTATTTGTGATATTTTTATCATTTTGATGTATTTCGAGTGTTTTCATATGTTTTTGCAGTTTAATTGGTACAAAATGATGAGTATTTAGACACTCATCACCGCCACTATAACCATGTTAGGTTTTTGAAAATTCCAAGTATAAAAGAGTCGGTCACCTCAAGTATATGTAATCGTTAGAAAGCTCGTAGTCGTAGTTCTTTTAAGTTAAGTAGTATTTGTTAGTTAAGTAACACCGTGGAGGACGGATTTTAAGGTCTTTGCCCACTATATGCCCGATCCACGATCCACGTTGTGTGGCATTTTATTGTAAGACTATAAATACTCTCTACCTTCCAAGGTAGAGTTGGAGCTCATAATAAGAATTTTCTTTCTCTCACTAAAGTTCCTAAACCTCTAACTTTCTCTCTAGTATTCCACTTTATACGCCATATTTGCTTATGGTTTGATGTGTATGTGAAATCCAATATCCTACAATTGGTATCAAGAGCCATGGTTAGATCATATCTTGCACATCTTTGGATTTCTTGTGGTTTTAGGTGGTTTTAGAGTTTGAAAAGTTTAGTGGTTTGTGCATCATTTGGTTGATTTCTTGTGTTAAAGCTTGGATTTTGTTAGTACTTTTGTGTTTAGAATCATCACAAGTGTTTAGGTTTTCATTTGGTAGGCTTGAATCATCTTGGTTGGGTTGATTTTGGATTGAAAAGTGATGTTTGTGAAGTTTTCTTGCTAGCGACTTGACCTTCGGATTATTTTCCTTGTAGCGACTTGCTTTACATTTTGTAGCGAGTTGCGCTTTTGGAGCTAGCGACTTAGGCTTAGCGACTTACAAACAAGACAAGTAGTGGACTCTCCACTACGGTAGCAACTTGGTGTTAGCGACTTGGTACATAGTGAGTTGCTATTTAGCGACTTGATTCTTTAGCGACTTGAATCTTAGCTAATTGTCGCCAAAATTTTGCTAGCGACTTGAGGCTTAGCGAGTTACTATTTAGCGACTTGCCTTTGTTTAGCGACTTGGGACTTTAGCAACTTGGTTGTATAGCGAATTAAGTGTTAGCGACTTGGTGCATTATCTTCTAGCGACTTGGGTGATTTTTTACGGTTTTCTTGATTTAGTAAAATCCCGTGAAAGAATCTATTTCCGGTTTAATCATAGAGTTATAAAATCCCGTATAATATGTTAACATGTCTACCAACGCTCCTACTATCATATCCACCGCTGCGAGGATGTTCAAGCAACTGGCTCGGATACTCGCCCACCCATGCTTGATGAATCGACTATGACTCTTGGGCTCAACGAATCGATTGTATTGTCTTGGTAAAGAAAATGGGGTTAACATTCTCAAATCAATCGATGAAGGACCTTACCTAGTTGAAACTACTAGAGATGTAATTGATACAATGAAGATGGAACAATGATCTATGGAATGGATAGACCTAAAATGTATGATGAGCTCAATGATAAGGAGAAAAGAGATTCGATGTAGATATCCGAGCTTCCAACATTATACTACAAGGTCTACCTAAAGACATCTACAAGCTTATCAATCACAACACCAAGCTAAAGCAAGATGGGATAATGTCAAGATGCTTCTCTCGGTTCGAGCTAACGGTTGAAGATCGAGAATCACAGCTTGTATGATGAATTTGAGCACTTCAAGATGAAACCGATGAGAGTGTCTATGAGTACTATGTGAGATTTCATAAGCTTGTGAATGACATGAGAAATATCGAGATGACAATGCCTAACATTCAAATGAACTCAAAGTTTGTAAACAACATGAATCCCGAATGGCACAAATTTGTCACCGTGAAGCTTACCAAAGGATTGAAGAATACCAACTATGAGCAACTCTATGCCTTCCTTCTTCAAAATGAGAGACATGCCATGTTTGAAAAAGGATTCTTGATCGCTCAAAGCTCGGGGAGAAACAAGCTCAACAAATGATTCAACCGCTTTTACTCAAAAGTTGGGATTACAACCAAAGCTTCTCAAGTTGTACCTTTGGGTAATGGTAATCATAAACTCATTCCGATCCAATGTTCAAACAAGTCGATGCCGATGCGCATAGAAAACTTCATCAATCAACTAGCACTTATGATAAGTCAAAACATGAATTCTCCCCACAAACCAACAACAACCTCGTAATGCCTCTAACCCACACAATCAAGCTACCGCCGAGATGGGAAGATTGTTGTGCAACCAGCTCAGAAAGACAGATGATCGGGGAAGAGGTGGAGCCGGTAGGGTTATGTTGCAAATCGAATCGGGAAGAAATGGAAATCAAGGTCAAGCTAAGCCGATCAAATGCTATAATTGTGGTGGTGAGGACACATTGCAAGGAACCGCACATCTCCAAAACGTCCATAGAATGCCGAGTACTTGTGGATAAGATGTCACTAGTACAAGCTCGTGACAATGGAGCGGCTTTGGATGAAGAGGAGTTACTATTTCTGTCGAAGGAAATGCCAAGACCTATGATGCCGATGTTGATGAACAACCGATTCAAGAGATAGGTCATAATCATCGAATGCTTTTCAAGTAGTGATTGTGATGCATACGACTGATGTAGATGATGGACCCATCGCTCAAACAATCTTCATGGCCAACATTTCACCTATGGTGTCTCCAAAGGTCTCTCCTTCACAACAAACTGGCCCATCCAAAGACAAGATAATCTCGAGGTACTAAAATTATATGATGATGTTGATGAGCAAAGATGCATAATGAAGTACAATCTCTTGAGACTTATGAATCGATGTTGATGATGTGGACAATAACAATATTGTCTCGTATGATCAACATGTGAGGCAAAGTGATAGTGAGGTTGTACCAAGTAATGCATCTTCCGCATCAATAATGACTATGTCTTTGATGAATTCACCGCATGTGCTCCTAATGATTCTATTGACTCGAACTAAATGCCTATAAAGAACGGGTTGCCATTTATGAACAACGTGCTAAGTTTGAGTTGACCACCGTGAGCGGGAAATGGATGACCAAATGCGCATAATCATTAGAAAAGGTAAGTTTAAAGAAGAAGTATTGAAACAAGAGTTAAATTCCTTACAAGAAAAGCTTTCAAAACAAATAAGCAAAACAAGAACTTCAAGAAAATGTGAAAATGCTTAAGCAAGAATTTAATGCTAAGGAATCAAAACTCTTGAAAGATTTTTCTAATCTGAAACTTTGAAAACAAGCTTGAAAACAAGTTGTACATACAAGGAAACACCATTCGATCGCTCACATGATCAATAAGCATAGAGTCTTAAGCGACAAGCATAGTATCCCCATTATTAAGGAATCCAATCCTGAGTATGTTAAGAAAGCTAAAGAAGCCCAAAAGGTAATCTATGATGGCAATGAGATTCTTAAGCCTAGACAAAAACCTAGTTTCACTGAGAGCACTGAAGAAGATAAGCAATTAGAAGATGTCACTAAAAGTAAATTAGATGAAAAACTTAAGAGCCCTTCTTGCATAGAGAAAAGAATCAGTTATAAAGCACCCAACTATTCTAAGGAAAATTGGATTGCCTTTAACAAGTTTAAGCCTCAAACATTGTTAACACCCAACAAGTGTTCGAAAATGGACTTAGATAAGCGTAAAGCGGAAAATATTGTTGAAACAAACCCTCCCTTAGGAAAATGCCAAAAGCAACTGTGTATCCTCCCAATACACCAATGCATCTAGTTCCTAGAACCCTTGCCACTAAAAGCAAGACCTTAATCACCAATATGTTATCTTTCAACTATTTGTTGATTTTGAAAAACTTGCAAGAAAAGGATCACACCCACCGGTATAATCAAGGAGAAAGGGTTTTGAGCAAACCAAAGAATGTTATTTAATCAAGTCATGCCTTTCTTTAAACAATTAAAAGATCAATTTGAGAGTCTTAAAAAGGAACGATTTCGACATTAAAGAAATGGAAAAGGAATTTGATGCAATGATAGTTGAGGTTAGTGATTATGAGCGAGCATTAAAATATAATGAGATTGAGAGGAAGAACTTGCATACACCGAATGAGAATCGATTTCGAATGTATTGCTCAAGATGTGTTTTTCATCGCTACAAATTGTTCCATTAATGCTTCTCAATTTCATGAATTATCTGTTGTTCGAAAGTCTCCCATGATCGTGTCATTGAGCTTGAAAAGACTAATGCTAAACTAAACGAGAAAATTGAACCGATGATCATGATAATTTGGTGAAACATTTTCTAAACTAGAAGTTGATCATTTTGATCTACAACTAAAATATCAACATCTTAAAGAAAATGTTAAAACCTCAAACATCAAGACATCTTCGATGCTCCCGAGTTTGATGCGCTTTTCAATTAAACAAACGTGATGAACATATTCGTGCTCATTGTAACACGATCGAAGTTGAAAGCTCAAATCGCTCAATTAAAGGGCGAAAAGAACAATGTGATTGGTTCCCAAGTGCCTCCTCCTTTAGATTCTCGAATTCTCAAACGTTTCATCTTCAAAACTTAGTAAATGCATTACAAAAGGAAAATGAAAGTTTTCTAGAAGAAAATGAAAAGGTTAAACGTCATTTCAATGAGTTATTTGAATCAATAAAGGTTACTCGTAATAAAAACAACGAACAAATAGCTTCATTGCAAAAGGAAATTGAGAATCAAGAGTCGTAAAAGGGAAAATGCCAATGACCAATGGGGAGAATAGTGTACCAAGAGCTCACTTTAGTAATAAATATGCTTTGTCTCGTGAAATATGTTCCCCTCATCTCGTGAATAACAAACTTGCTATTCAAACATACTTCTCATCCCTTAAGGATTGTCTAGAATGTCTACGTGAGATTGTTGAAGAGGATAAATTAGAAAACCACTTGACAATGCAATTGGACATGCATGCTCATATGCCAAACGATCTCAAGAAATTCTAGAATGTTTAATCACAAGATGTCCAAAGTCTTTAGGTGAGAGAGTAAACTTTGATTCCAAGTTCTATGCCTAGTGCCAAGTATGATATTCATTCGATGCCCGATGTTTTGAATATGAACCTTAGTGTGCCTTCAAGAAGTTCGGACATGAATCATAATGCTAAGATAGTGAACTCATGTGTGCCTTCTAGAAGTACAAATCCCAAGACTTCCAATGTTAAGAAATTAAAACTTGGTGTGCTCGCATGTAATTCAGATCCTAGCACATCCAAACAGAGATGCAAAGAGTAGCAAAACCAACTAATGTTCCCATTCCTCTACAGAGTAATCGGTGACATTAAAGCGAGCGGGTCAAAGTCTCAAGACAATACAAGGAATGATAGGACCTCGCAAGCTAATAATGTGCATTGGAAAAGAGTAGAAGACCAACCTAGGAACTTTAAGTTTGAGTTAATAAAACGAATCGTGTTGATTCTAGTATTAGCCATAGGCGCATCAGTAATTAATTCAATTCGATACTACTTGCATACCTTGTAATGATGTCTGCTTGAATTCTGTTTCTAATCATGAATGTGGTGTGAATGTTTTGTCTAATGCTATCAAATCCCCAGTTAACGCTGTTAGTGCAAAAAATCATGCTAAAAAGGCTAAAAGGCAAAAGCGAAAGAGAGTTAGAAAACAGTGGAAACCCACAGGAAGAACATTTATTAAGATAGGTTATCAATGGATACCTCTTGGTCATAAGGTTAATGAGGTAACGCCCACTAGAAAATGGATGCCTACTGGTAGAACTATTCCCTAAGAAGTGAACACACTTTGAATAGGGCAAATATGCATACAAGTATCGCATCTATTCATAATGATTCCATTGCCTCAATTTCGATATGAATGCTTCTATTTCGATGTGGGTGTTCCAACCATTGTTACTAACCAAATGGAACCCATTCTTGCATGGGGATCCCAATTATCCGCTTATCCACTCTTGTCTCGTGTTCAACCGCAGATCGCTCAAATCGCTCGGGTACCGGACTCAGTCGCTCCAAGCATATGATCATGGGCGACCGGTCATGCTCATGAACTTCGTGAGCAAATTCATCGACGCTTAGATTCGAAATGATCATTTCGTGCAATTATGGGTTATGGTGATTATGTTGTTGGTGATAGTGTTATCTCTAGAGTATACTATGTGGAAGGTCTTGGTCATAACTGCTTTCTCGTTGGTCAATTCGTGATTCGATCTAGAAGTAGCCTTCGAAAACATACTTGTTTTGTTAGAGAACTTGATGGTAAGGAACTCATACGAGGAACTCGTGGTTCAAATCTTTACACCATCTCTATCGATGATATGATGAAGTCTTCTCCTATTTGCTTGTTGTCAAAGGCCTCGAAAACAAAGTCATGGTTATGGCATCGCCGCCTCAATCACTTGAACTTCGCACCATCAATGATCTCTCCGTAAAGGACTTAGTTGTAGGTTTACCTAGACTAAAGTATGAAAAGGATCATCTTTGTTCAAGATGCCAATTGGGAAAGAGCAAAAGTATGCCCATAAACCCAAACCTACAAACTCTATTATCGAAGTTCTTCATACCCTTCATATGGATTTATGTGGACCAATGAGAGTGCGAATATCTTTGGAAAGAAATATGTGTTAGTTGTGGTTGATGATTACTCTAGATTCACCGGTCAAGTTCTTAAGGACAAAGGATGAAACTCCCGATATCATCATCAAACTCATCAAACAAATTGCAGTTCGACTTAACAAAACCATCAAAATTATCCGAACAGACAATGGTACCGAGTTTGTTAACAAACAACTCGATGAATTTTATGAAAGCATTGAATCACCATCAAAGAAGTGTTCCACGAACTCCTCAATGTAACGGTGTAGTTGAAAGACGAAATCGAACTCTTGTGGAAGCCGCTAGAACAATGCCGATTTACTCAAAGGTTCCAATGTTTCTCCGGGTCAAGCTATTGCCGCATGCTACACACAAAATCGCTCCCCGATTCACACTATTCATGGAAAACTCCATATGAACCGTCCACAACAAAACCTAATCTCTTTCCTTCGTGTGTTTGGTGCATTGTGTTATCCAACTAATGAGGATCAAGACTTAGGCAAACCGAGAGCTAAAGCAGACATTGAGTTTTTGTAGGTTATGCACCAAACAAAAGGGATACCGAATCTACAACAAAAGAACCCGAAATATCATGGAAACAATTCATGTTACGCTTGATGAGTCGACGGTCAAACGGCTCTGGACAATCCAGCCAGACCCACACTTCAAGAAAGTCCCATTGGTTCATCCCTTGTTCCAAACTCTTCTCATGAAACTCCATATGTACCTCCATCCAAAGATGATTTAAATAAATTGTTTGATCCTATGTTTGATGAACAAGATGAGCCAAGTGCAAATGAACTAACGACTCCTACAAAGAGGTCGCTCATATTCCCGTGAATGAAGTCAATCCTTCGTCTCAATATCATTAAGCCAAGAGGCACCGTGTCGATCATTCTATCTCATCAACAAATCATCAATCTTCAAATGTACATCATGGAACTGCTTCGACATCAATGATGAAGACAATCCTTTGCTACTCCTCAAGATGCTCCATTTGAGAACATATTTGCTCTCGAATCTTCATCGTAACCATCTTCTTCGAAGACATCAACTCCGCTACTTCAGACCCCAACCACCGCCACATGAACACCTCGTAAAATGGACTCATGATCATCCATTAGATAACATCATTGGAAATCCTTCTCGTCCAGGAACACGTAAACAACTTGCAACCGATGCCTTGTGGTGCTTCTTCAACTCCGTACTCTCTAAGATCGAACCAAAAGATGTTAAAACCGCCATGAATGAAGACAGATGGTTCAATGCCATGCAAGAAGAAATTCATGAGTTTGATCGACTTGATGTATGGGAGTTAGTACCTGCTCCAGATTGTGCAATGATTATTGCTCTAAAATGGATTTTCAAAGTGAAACTTGATGAGCATGGTGATGTGTTGAAAACAAGGCTCGATTAGTTGCTAAAGGATACCGTCAAGAGGAGGGTATAGACTTTGAAGAATCTTTTGCTCCTGCTGCTCGAATCGAGGCAATCGTAATCTTTTGGCTAATGCTACTAGTAAGAACATGGTAGTCTATCGATGGACGTGAAGATAGCATTCCCGAACGGAGATCTTAAAGAAGTCGTCTATGTCACCAACCTCGGTTTTGTGAATCCGAGCATCCTACCCACGCTTATCGCTTGAAGAAGGCTCAGATGGTTTAAAGCAAGCTCCAAGGGCATGGTATGATACGCTATCAAAGTTTCTTCTATCTACCGGATTCAAAGAAAGGAGTAGTTGATCCAACATTGTTCACTGAAGTCGTGCAAACATTTAATTCATGTTCAAATTTATGTTGATGATATCATTTTGCCTCGACCGACCCCAATGAGTGTGACCGCTTTCAAACGAAATGAGTTCTAAATTTCAAATGTCAATGATGGGACAAATGTCATTTTTCTTGGGATTACAAATTTCACAAAGTCCCGGAGGCATTTTCATAAATCAATCTAAATATGCAACCGAGATCTTAAAGAAATTTGGATTTGATTCAAGTGACCTGTTGACACTCCCATGATTGATCGAACCAAACTAGATGAGGACCTCTCGTGGATCATGGTAGACCAAACAAAATATCGTAGTATGATTGGATCCTCGATGTACCTCACGCCTAGTAGACCGACATCTTGTTCATTGTTTGCATGTGTGCTAGATACCGTGCTAAGCCTACTAAAAAGCACCTTGAAGCGCTTAAACGGGTCTTTCGGTATCTCCAAGGAACCATCAATATGGGACTTTGGTACCCAAAGACACCGGTATGTCACTAACAAAGATATGCGATGCGCATCATGCAGGTGTCAAGATACTCGTCAAGCACGTCCGGAGGTGCTCGGTTTTGGGTGATAAGCTTGTGAGTGGTCTTCAAAGAAGCAAATGAGTACTTCTATTTCCTCTACAGAGGTCGAATACATAGCCATGTCATCTTGTTGTGCTCAAATCCTATGGATGAGATCCCAATTATCGACTATGGCTTTGAATTTAACAAAATCCTCTCAGATCGTGATAATAAAGTGCTATTGCTCTCTCATGCAACAACGCACAACACTCAAGAGCAAAGCACATCGACATTCGACATCATTTCATCGGGAACAAGTGGAAAAGGTGTGGTGGAACTCTATTTTGTGAGGACCGAATATCGCTTAGCGAACATCTTCACCAAAGCTCTTCCAAGAGAACGTTGAGTTTATTCTTCCACGCCTTGGCTTGAAAAGCCTTCAACTGAACACTCAAACGCCTTCGTGGAGGAAGACGAGGAGTAAAGGTCTATCTTCATCTATCTCTTGTAAATATTTATTCGAAAACAAAATACAAAATTATAAAACCTTCAAAATCCATAAAAATCAAAAAATTCAAAATCTTCAAAAAAATAAAAATATTGTCAATTTGTCATGTTTTTCTCGGTTCGATAATATCTACGGTTTTGTGCTGTCATTCAAAGAATGACACGGACTTTAGATGTTGTTCGAATTCTTTAAAAAAATCAAAAAATCAAAATCAAAAATCAAAAAAATATATTTTTGGGAGAAAGAGAAACATTGGTTTATTGTCATTTCAGTCAGAACCCGCTTTTTAAAAGTAAGAACAAAGCCATGCTTTATCATGTTTTCATATTTCATGCTCTGATTCTATAAACATTTATCTGATGAAAACTAATTGTTTTGAAAATAACTCGGACTCTATTTTTGATAATCATCCGGACTTATTTGTCAAAATATCAATCTCTCAATCAACAACCTATGTCATTGATTGATTGAGGGGGAATGATTTCAATTAAATTAAAATGTTATTTGTCATTCAATTGTTTTCAAAAGATATTCATGCATGTTTTATCAATGGAGTTTAAAGTCTTAAAATCCGATCCTTATCGCTTAAAACGCTTTCATAATCAAGTCACAATTCTCCTTAAAAGCTTTCAAAATCAATTTAAATCTATAAGAGATCACAAATCTCAAATGATTTGATAATTGTGATCGGGTGAGAATTTGTGATTTAAATTGGATTGATCTTGATAAATCGGTAAATGGTTTTATAAGGATGTACAAGCTCTCCTTCCCACATGTGCCAAACGATTTTAAATTTTCCATGCACATGTTGAGGGGAGCATCTATCTTAAACCAATATGATTTGAAACGTGATCATTTATCTCAATGTGCAGTTCCTCTAGTATGTGCAAAACTCTTTTCAAATCTCGAGGCACATATTGAGGGGAGCAAAATCATGAAAACCTCATCCTTCCCCAAAATGCTTTATCTACTTGATTCGATTAGGGAAGTGATGTTGATATCTTTAGAAAATGGTAATCAAAGAAGTTAATTCTTCTCTTGCCTCCGTGTGCAAAACTATTTCAAATACTTGATGCACATGTTGAGGGGAGTTCTTATTCTAAAAATATCAAAACAATTCAGTATAAAATGCTTTGATAATATATCACAAGTATCCGGATTGATTTTCAAATGGTTTTCAATTGGTTCCAATGGCGGATGAACAATACCAAATAGACCAACCAACTTTACTTTATGTATGGTGATATAAGGATGATAAGGTTAGGTATTTGTTCCCATGATCCGCCGAACCGGATGGATCTACCCAGGACTATCCACTAGTTAGTGTAGAGTTCTTAGGTATGATGATAAAAGGAGAAAATGAGATATGGGAAGTGTGCGGATCGAGACCGAGCTAGTAATCGAATAATCCCAACAAGGTTCTAGCTATGAAGTCTCGGTAAGCACTCAAGGGGTTGAAGAATTAAAAAGAATTGAATGAGAAAGGGTGAAAACAAATAGCCTCCATTTATTCAACCTTAGGCGTAAACCGGGTTCAATTCATATGCTACCGGTGGTTACCAAGGTAACATCGGTATTGAAGACAAGACGTCATGGACCCAAAGGACGCACCGCACTTCAACTTTCCAAACCACTCAAGTTCCTCTTAAAAGGACTTGTTTCATTCTCACCGGAACCGACATTATCTATCGACTTTCTCTTAGAGGTTGTTGATATTGAAGAAGGAGACCTCTCCTAGTCTCCGATATAGGATCCAAATATGCACAAATTGAGTCTAGAGCCACGAGATCATCAATAAATCTCATTAGGACACTTTCAATGAAGACTCTCTTTCACACAATGTGGAAAGAGAAATTATATCTTGAGTCCCACGATTATCCTTGTGGTATTGCCGTAACATCCGAGTGATATGTTAACATATTCACAATGAAGATGGAAAGCCTTCGAGCCAACATCAAACAAGCTCCCGGTAGGTGGCATGTGAGATCTATTCAATAGATCAACCATGTGACAACCGAACATAAACAATGGGGCGATTCAATCTCTTGAATCAATCCAGTTCAGTTATGGATTGACGGATGCCTTTGAAAAACCGGTCTTTGTGCTTAAAAACTCTTTTCTTTATCACGTCGACCGCTTACTAATTTTTCAAATCAAAAGGTGTTTTATGATTGATAATTGATTTTCATTAAAACCTTCGTTGTATTGCAAAACAATTTCTATTGAGCAATACACGATTGTTTTTCAAATCTCTTTTCATCAATCGCTGGTCTTAAATTCATTTGGTTCACTCACTCCGTGTTGTCTTCTTTGAGAAGCTCCGGTTTGAGAACGACTAGAGCAAACCCCGTCGAAACCTCGATCAAGGAAATTCTTCGAATTTTACACGATCACAGCATTACATGTACTAATCAACGGGAACCGTAGGGCTCGTCAACTCAATTCAACGAAAGTGTTCAAAGACACTTTTTCGTCCATGTTTTATTGCTAATTGTTACTCTATGCAGTACGCCCGACGTGAGCATGTCGCAAATGATCGTAATTTTCCGGCTATGATGCGGTCATTCCCATTAGCCGCGATGCTCACACCACATCGACACATTCATCTCGAAAAAGAAATCATGATATGTGCACTTCATTGACTATGATATTTTCACTCCATGCTTCGCTAATTAAACGTCATCGCCAATATCATGAATTAACGAAATAAAACTTCCGCTACTCGATGAGAAGATATCATGATCCGTAATGTGAGCATGTCTTCTCCGAAAAAGCCACAACCTTCCATTTTAATGTTAAATCCTTTCTACCCTCCTCCAAATTAATCCTGAGTCTACCTCATAGATGCCATACGTGGATGAGAGAGATGTGATGGAAGCTTAAAATAGGTGAAAACATGTTTGAAGATTCGAAAGGGGTCACAAACATATTCCTAGTCACTCATCTACAAAGAGATTCAAGCTCAGAAGAATAATTCATCAACTTCTTATTCAATTCGAAAAATTAGGGTTCCACTAATCAAAGGGCTTTTTGAAATTGATTGAGGGGTTTTATCCTTGGGTGAAAGAGGAAGCTATCCCAGAAGTTAATTGGTCTAAATCAAACCGGGTCACCTCCAATTGAAGTTTTTGTGTTCGGTGTTCATAAAAATAGTGTAAGAATATAATCTTGTTTCTTCCTCAATCTATTTCATTGTAATTACATTTTATTACTAATTTCGAAATTATATACATATATTTTGTTTCTTCTCAGATTAATGAAATTAATAAAAATGAGGTTAGCTTAATTTTTTTTTAAAACAATTGAATTGATAAAGGAATTAGTGTTGATATGAATAAATTAAGATAAGTTTTGCCATGGTTGTTGTTGTTGTGTTTCGCCGAATCACATAGAAAAGAAAAGTTGTTTTGGCCAAACTAGTTGTTATTCTTGCCGAAATTGTTGTTGTGAATTTGTGTACCAAAACAAACCCATGTCATATTGGTTGTAGTTGTTTATTGATCTTAGTTGCTATGTTAAACGACCACATAATCTATGAATAAGAAGATTGATAATTGATATTTTAAATTTTCTTTTAGTTCACCTCTTCTAATTTTGTTTGTAAAAGGCTTTCGAGTCTATCTTGAGTAATGAGTACAACCAACTCCGGATAAGTTGTTACATTAGTGTCAAATTGTTTTTCTTAATATCCTCAATCAAGTAAAGATTTGCTCTAAGCGACCCGAGCCTACTTTAAATATGCACATGGTTAGTTGTATTAGTTTTATAAAAAAAAAAAAAAAGTCAAATCCATACACTTTGTTTAAATGACCATACTAAAAATTTCATAATACTAATGCGTGTTTAGGCCAAAGCCCGCTCCAAAGTCCTCAGCAGCCCGTCAACTGTTGGTTCGGGCCACAACCCGAGCACGACATCCCACTCGCTCGCCTTTTCAAAAGTTCTCGTCGATTAATATTTTTACTTACGTCGTCACCATAAGTTACATATAAACACTTAAATTGAGAAATGAATTTTATGAACAAAATTTTGTAATCGTGTAAAATAATTAAACCAAATATTACTAAAATAACAAAAATGTTTTTTTTTATGAAGATTCTTCAAAAACTAATATTTCATTTTCTTTTAGACCCAACACTTTTATACATAAGAAGATAATCTATAACCCCGGTTCAAATATTTTATAAACATATCATTTTATTTAGGCGACAATAAAAATGTGATATATAGATATATAAATATATATTACACTTTACTCATATCGATAAAACATATAAATATAATTTCATAAATAAACATCCACTTTACTTATAACATTATTTAAGCCAAACTTCCTTTGCCGGTCAAACGTTATATTTTCTATAAAGCTTTCGTTAAAACACTATATCTAACTTATTTCTAGCCGAAATATATATTTTTTTCGACATAGTTTTCAAAACAAGTTCTATTAGCCAAATATACACATTATTTTGAAAATGACAATTTTAAAACCTAATGTCAACAACAACAACAACAACAACAACAACACTCGGGAAATAAATAAAGTCGGATAAACTTTACTTGGGGTCAAAGACTAAATTTGCCATACTAATATAGGTCGCGTGTCGGTGCCATCCAATAATTCTATTTGATCTTTGCTTTAGACGCTAATTGCCAAGGTGAGTATTCACACCCCCTTTTCTTGTTTTACTTATTTGGGGTGAAATGCATGATTATAAAATTAAATTGTTTTCTTTGAACTATTTGATATATTTTAAACCCTTAGACTAACTTATAAATTTATGACTTGTTTGAACATGATGGACCGTGACGTCCTTGACCTAAAGTCTCCCGTTCGAGCATCGCCGAGTCTCCCATGTTCGGAGCGGTCTTAATTGATAGTATATAATAGTTGTTATGATGTCTTGTTCGTACATTCGCATTGTTAGTCCCCATTGGTTTGCCGTTCGCACTCCAATTATACGTACTGCCTGCGGGCCTCCTTGTGTGGGCGATAGATAGTATGAGTAGCGCTATTAGAGGTCGGCCAACCTCTCGTTCCCCACTCTCTGACACATATTATTTATTTTAGGGCTTTGCGCATACTTTATTATATACTGGCGTTATTGTGACCATATGTGCATTATTTACTAGACTTGAAATAAGGCAGTGTATGTGAGCTTATATGTTACAAGTCTTGTATGGGCGGGACTTGTAACGTAGTAAGTTGACAGGACATTTGTCAGGCAGACTTTCTAAAAATGGTATTTTATATTACATAAAACACATGTACTCACCAACTATTTTCATAGTTGACCCGTTTTCTCATGCATTTCGTGTGATCGTTGTTTAGCTTATATTATGAAGATTTTAAATAAAGGAGTCGTCACAAGTTATCCGAGTCGTCATCTAGTAAAATGTTATCTTTTGAAGTCAAACTTTATGTTTCAATTGCCAAGGTCGGCTAGAACCTTGTTGTAATGTTACAATATTTCTTTAAATTTAAATTATGGTATTGTACTATATCTCTTTGCGATGTATATTGATTATGTTACACTCGCGTTTCGCCTCCCACAAGGTGTGACAATTGGTATCGAGACGAAGGTTATAGTGAAATACCGGTTTTATAAAATAAAAAATCGCAACTATAACCCAAAAATAAAGTTTTCTTAAAACACGGAAACATAATACGAGTCGACTAGCACCAAGATTGCATCGTTACTCTAAATTATGCATAGCCTGCACACCTATGCATAATTCGAAGGAATCATATGATGATGGGATTAGTAGCCTCGGATTATGTTTGGTCGAGTCTTAAAGAGTCGATCACCGAACCGCATTAGTCGCGCGTGGTATGCATACCATGTTTATATGTCCACTATACCTTATATACATTTTATGTATGCATTCTTCTTTCTATATATTATGACCCGTTAGGCTAAACACATTTTTGTTTCCGTCACATTACACTCACTACCGTCGCCGTCCCGAACATCATCCGCCATTGTCTCACTCAACCAAATGCCTTGGCCTATTGTAGAATCATGACTACAAGGAACACCTGCTCAGAAGCATCAACAATGAAGCCCCAAGAGACAGTCTTTGCTGGATTGGCGGATCTCCTCACTCGATTGTCGCACACATTGATGCGGGGACGAGCCAATGAGGGAGCCGGTACCTCGACCAATGGCCACGGATGCAGTATAAGACCTTCATGTCATGCGGGCCAAAGGAATTTCATGGCACCGAGGGTGCCATTGGCTGCTATCATGGTTTGAGAATGTAGAGTCGAAACTTAGCATCACTAAATGTCTTGAAGGAGATAAGGTTGAGTTCTCTGCGGGTCTACTTGTGGTCGAGCACCGACACGGTGGAACAACCACCGCGACTGCAGGAGAGAAGCGCAAATGGATTATCTTGGGAAGAATTCAAAGCTACTAATCGAGGAGTATTGCAGGGAAGGATGAAGTGCGAACCGAAGCGGAATTCGGAACCATTTGATGGTAGGAGTAGAAGTCGACAAGTACACAATTTGCTTTCACGAGCTAACCAAGATGGTTCCCACATGGTCTCTACTGTGGAGAAGGTGATTGATCGATACATTTGGGGTTTGATTCACGAGATCGGGAGATGTCACCTCATCCAACCCAACTACTCGCAAGCTGGCGTGGGAATGGCATACCGCTTGACTAATGACGTGATCGGTCCGGAGAACTAGCAAAACAAACGACTATGGGCGAAAGCGACATGAGGATCACCAGGAAGCCGAGACCGGGACCAAGAAGACAAGAGGCAACGAGTGACCGGGAACTATGGAGCGGCGACTCAGGAGCGCAGAGGATATGCAGTCCACATCCTAAGTGCACTCGATGCAACCTCCATCACATATGAAATCGCCTAAGTGTAACGTGTGCGTAAGACGGGCCACATTAGTCGGAATTGCTCGGATAGAAATGGAAACCAAGGACGAAGGCTAACATGCTATGAGTGTGGAAGTCCGGATCACCTCCGAACACATGTCCTAAGTTGAATAGGGCACAAAAGTCGAGCACGGTAGCATGACTCTCGCTTTAGCACTTGATGAAGATAACCCAAACCGTGGAGGCAATGTCACCCACTCGGGTCGAGCATACTTCTTGGGCACTAAGGAAGCTCGCTAAGACACAAGCACCGTGACGGTACATTCTTTTGATCACCCACCTTATTTCAAGACCTTCTAGTTCTAGTTCATGGCATTGATTAGTGTAGAACCTTGCATCATGAGCCTTAGTTTAATTGTTGCCTTCTCACTATTTGAGCACCCCACTATTAGTTGATTTGATTGGTTTAGACGATTTCAAACTCGAGCCAAACTTTCAAAAGGTCTCTTACATATATGAGAAGCCATCTCTTTGACAACTTGTTTCCTAGCTTGATCTAGTGACGCTTCTTGTTTGATGAGTTGCGAAAATCAAGTTGGAATCAAGTTGTTACTCAACCTACACAACTTAAACAAAAGACCGGTCAGTCGACAAGTTGTGAAAATTCACCAACTAAGAGTCTTTTGAAGGCAAGGCACGAGAATGAGAAAGTTTGAACCATGAGAATGTACGCCTATATGGTAGATTTGATGAATCTCGAGGACGAGATTCTTTTTAAGGTTGGCGAATGTGACAATCCGTCAATTTTCCCGCTATTATTTATATCGAAATATGCGAGTTATTTATTTTCCGACCATTATAACTCAAAACGAGAAGTTATCTTGTGTTTTCTAAAGTCCCAAGACCACACGCTGCATCGACACCATAATAAAATTGACGTAAAATTTACTTTCAAATTTCAAAGTAATAATAATACCATATTGATCCACTCGTCAAAACGTCTCTCGAAATATAAAATTTATAAAATACGGATACCGAATAATATTCTACATAATTAAACGTTATCCCATGCGGAACAAACTATACAATACGGGGTACCGTTAATAATAATAAAACAAGTAATAAAATACTCTAGCCGACTCTATTTTCTTTCTTCTGTATAGCACGCCCCTCCCCTACCTCCTTTTCAGAACTTAATCTTTCTTCTCCTGGAAAAGATATTCACACCATCCTCATCTCCAAAGCCACAACCTTCCATTTTAATGTTAAATCCTTTCTACCCTCCTCCAAATTAATCCTGAGTCTACCTCATAGATGCCATACGTGGATGAGAGAGATGTGATGGAAGCTTAAAATAGGTGAAAACATGTTTGAAGATTCGAAAGGGGTCACAAACATATTCCTAGTCACTCATCTACAAAGAGATTCAAGCTCAGAAGAATAATTCATCAACTTCTTATTCAATTCGAAAAATTAGGGTTCCACTAATCAAAGGGCTTTTTGAAATTGATTGAGGGGTTTTATCCTTGGGTGAAAGAGGAAGCTATCCCAGAAGTTAATTGGTCTAAATCAAACCGGGTCACCTCCAATTGAAGTTTTTGTGTTCGGTGTTCATAAAAATAGTGTAAGAATATAATCTTGTTTCTTCCTCAATCTATTTCATTGTAATTACATTTTATTACTAATTTCGAAATTATATACATATATTTTGTTTCTTCTCAGATTAATGAAATTAATAAAAATGAGGTTAGCTTAATTTTTTTTTAAAACAATTGAATTGATAAAGGAATTAGTGTTGATATGAATAAATTAAGATAAGTTTTGCCATGGTTGTTGTTGTTGTGTTTCTGTCGAATCACATAGAAAAGAAAAGTTGTTTTGGCCAAACTAGTTGTTACTGCCGAAATTGTTGTTGTGAATTTGTGTACCAAAACAAACCCATGTCATATTGGTTGTAGTTGTTTATTGATCTTAGTTGCTATGTTAAACGACCACATAATCTATGAATAAGAAGATTGATAATTGATATTTTAAATTTTCTTTTAGTTCAGCCTCTTCTAATTTTGTTTGTAAAAGGCTTTCGAGTCTATCTTGAGTAATGAGTACAACCAACTCCGGGATAAGTTGTTACATTAGTGTCAAATTGTTTTTCTTAGTATCCTCAACTGAAGTAAAGATTTGCTCTAAGCAGCCCCGAGCCTACTTTAAATATGCACATGGTTAGTTGTATTAGTTTTATAAAAAAAAAAAAAAAAAAAAAAAGTCAAATCCATACACTTTGTTTAAATGACCATACTAAAATTTCATAATACTAATGCGTATTTAGGCCAAAGCCCGCTCCAAAGTCCTCAAGACCCGTCAACTGTTGGTTCGGGCCACAACCCGAGCACGACATCCCACTCGCCGCCTTTTCAAAAGTTCTCGCCGACAATATTTTTACTTACGTCACCATAAGTTACATATAAACACTTAAATTGAGAAATGAATTTTATGAACAAAATTTTGTAATCGTGTAAAATAATTAAACCAAATATTACTAAAATAACAAAATGTTTTTTTATGAAGATTCTTCAAAAACTAATATTTCATTTTCTTTTAGACCCAACACTTTTATACATAAGAAGATAATCTATAACCCCGGTTCAAATATTTTATAAACATATCATTTTATTTAGGCGACAATAAAAATGTGATATATAGATATATAAATATATATTACACTTTACTCATATCGATAAAACATATAAATATAATTTCATAAATAAACATCCACTTTACTTATAACATTATTTAAGCCAAACTTCCTTTGCCGGTCAAACGTTATATTTTCTATAAAGCTTTCGTTAAAACACTATATCTAACTTATTTCTAGCCGAAATATATATTTTTTTCGACATAGTTTTCAAAACAAGTTCTATTAGCCAAATATACACATTATTTTGAAAATGACAATTTTAAAACCTAATGTCAACAACAACAACAACAACAACAACACTCGGGAAATAAATAAAGTCGGATAAACTTTACTTGGGGTCAAAGACTAAATTTGCCATACTAATATAGGTCGCGTGTCGGTGCCATCCAATAATTCTATTTGATCACGCTTTAGATCGCTAATTGCCAAGGTGAGTATTCACAGCCCCCTTTTTACTGTTTTACTTATTTGGGGTGAAATGCATGATTATAAAATTAAATTGTTTTCTTTGAACTATTTGATATATTTTAAACCCTAGACTAACTTATAAATTTATGACTTGTTTGAACATGATGGACCGTCGTCCTTGACCTAAAGTCTCCCGTTCGAGTAATCGCCGAGTCTCCCATGTTCGGGCGCCTTAATTGATAGTATATAATAGTTGTTATGATGTACCGTTCGTACATTCGCATTGTTAGTCCCCATTGGTTTGCCGTTCGCACTCCAATTATACGTACTGCCTGCACGGCCTCCTTGTGTGGGGCGAGATAGTATGAGTAGCGCTATTAGAGGTCGGCCAACCTCTCGTTCCCCGCTCACGGAACGCATATTATTTATTTTAGGGCTTTGCCGCATACTTTATTATATACGAGGCGTTATTGTGACCATATGCATTATTTACTAGACTTGAAATAAGGCGTGTATGTGAATTTATATGTTACAAGTCTTGTATGGGCGGGACTTGTAACGTAGTAAGTTGACAGGACATTTGTCAGGCAGACTTTCTAAAAATGGTATTTTATATTACATAAAACCTGTGTACTCACCAACTATTTTCATAGTTGACCCGTTTTTCTCATGCATTTCAGGTGATCGTTGTTTAGCTTATATTATGAAGATTTTAAATAAAGGAGTCGTCACAAGTTATCCGAGTCGTCCTCTAGTAAAATGTTATCTTTTGGAAGTCAAACTTTATGTTTCAATTGCCAAGGTCGGCTAGAACCTTGTTGTAATGTTACAATATTTCTTTAAATTTAAATTATGGTATTGTACTATATCTCTTTGCGATGTATATTGATTATGTTACACCTCGCGTTTCGCCTCCGTGGTGTGACAAAGTCACATCATCACTTAATTCCTACTCCACAATGGATGTCTCGAGATTTTGTTAGTGATGATCTCAAAAGTCGGCTCAAAATTATTATCACGTGGATCAAGAAAGACCTCCACTGGATTATCCAATCATGCAATAAGAAGAATCTATGACTACGAGCTTGAGCTGAAGCACTACATCAAGAATACAAGAACAACTGTTAATGTAATATATGTTTGTATTCAATGTAATTTTAGTACATGATTGAGGTGACCTCCGCAGGGGAGATTGTTAGAATTAGAAATTCCGGTATTAAAGAGTCGGTCACCTCAAGTATATGTAATCGTTAAAAGCTCGTAGTCGTAGTTATTTTAAGATAAGTAGTATTTAGTTAAGTAACACCGTGGAGGACGGAAGGGTCTTTACCCACCTGTATGCCCGATCCACGCCCGTGTGTGGCGTTTATTGTAAGACTATAAATACTCTCTACCTTCCAAGGTAGAGAGTTGGAGCTCATAATAAGAATTTTCTTTCTCTCACTAAAGTTCCCTAAACCTCTAACTTTCTCTCTCTAGTATTCCACTTATACGCCACATATTTGTTATGGTTTGATGTGTATGTGAAAACTAATATCCTACATAATTTGAGGCCACTTGTGTTTGTTATTATTTTTTTGGTGAACAAGGATGTTTCTTTGAGGTCGATTTGTGATTGAAACGGGTGTTCGAGGTTATTGATAATAGGTTGTCTTTGACTTTCTTGCTGTGTAAATGAAAACCATATTTTTTTAGTTTGAGTTTTTCTTATAACATTGTAAATTAGCAAAAGGGTGTAAACGTTAGGCCAAATCATGGTTTTTCAGTGTTTGTTAACGTCGAAGAAAAGACACTCTCACAGTTTGATAATATTTTTGTGAAATAAATTACTTCTTATACTAATTTCATGTATGCACAAAGTTATAACATGTATATACAAATACTCATTCTTCTTATAATACTAAAAGGCGTACATGCCTCTTTTGCAAACACAAGCATTAAATGCAAACATTCCTAACTTGGCAGAAATAGTCCCTGAGGTTCAAGTGGCGCTGCAAAGTAAGTCCAAACATTAAATGCAAAGTTTCACAACTTGGCAAAAACAGTCCCTGAGGTTTAAACATCGTTGCAAAGTAAGTCCAAACATTACATGCAAAGTTTCACAACTTGGCAAAAATAGTCCCTAAGGTTTAAGTGTCGTTGCAAAGTAAGTCCTTTGAAGCCAATCCCGCTGCATCGCGCGGGTTTCCACACTCGTTAAAATTAACGTATGTACAAACTTCGTTAATATGATTAACTTCAAAACCCCATGCGTGTTGTCTGAAACTTGTATTGGAAACACAGTAATGTACATAGGGGTGTTAGTCAGGTTGACTCGGTCGGGTTTGGATCAATTCGGGTAGGGTAAATTCGAGTTGAAGCTAGAAAAACATACCCGAACCCGACCTGTTTAGAGCTCGAGTTAGTCGGGTTCGGGTCAACCCGAAGATAAGTAAAATGATTTAAAATTTGCTTACTTCAATATGTTTACATTGTAAAAGTGTTAGTCGAGTCGGGTTGGTCGGGTTCGGGTCAATTCGGGTTGATGTTAAAAAAAACATACTCGAACCCAACTCTATTTAAAACTCAGGTTAGTCGGATTGACCCGTCCTGAATAGACTTAATCAGGTTAGTCGGATCGGCCGACACCCCTAAATGTACATGTGCATTCCAAAACAAGATCCCAAACACCCCACCTCGGCTCAGATATATGGAAAGGGAGGTGATTTGCACATTCATTTTTTTCATTTTCACACTCATTATACAAGTTATCAAAGCATGCTATAAATATTGTATAACTGATGCGATGATTGCAGTGTCCCAATCAAATATAAAAGTGTGCAAATCAATTCTCATATGTAGTTAATTCGTTGTCTAGTTGTTGGTAGATAGTGGTTCATTTATGGCCTGTCATAAATGATCTAGTGGTAGTTCAAGCGATTGATTGAAGTTAATGTGGTACTTATGGCACCTTCCATTGTACTTAAATAATTTTTTTTTTTTTTTTTTTTGGTAGTATATTTTATCGGGTGATGACCCTTTACCAAAAAAAAAATAATAATAAAAATAAAAAAAAAATCTCATATGGAAAGAATATCTGATAAAGAAAGAGGGGGTGAAACCGTAATTTCAGAAAATAGACAAAGATTTAAGGAAACACAGACTTCCCAAATCATATGAAAAAAAGAGTGGGGTTTAGAGTTAATTGTATTATTACATGCTTGTTTGGTATCACCGAGGAACCTGTTGTATGCTCCTTTTTTTTGAAGGTTTTCTTTTACCTATTAATTCATGTGTTTATGTCTTGATTTGTTCAAATACTTTATAAAAATTCAAACCTTACATTATAAGTCCTGTTTCTGTTGTCTTTTTCATGTTTGATTTGTGTTGTCACTCGTGAGTTCTTCATATCTGATTTGTATAAAAGTTTATAAAAATCCAAACTTTACGAGTCTTACGCTCTTGTTATTTGTGTATTTGTGTTGTTTTTCTGTTATTCCATTATAAAGATCATATTAGTGTTTTTGTGATACGTCATATGCCTTGAGTTCTATAAAAGAATTTGATATAAATCGACCCTTTTTAGGTCTTTCTGCACTTTTTCTATAAGCTTTTGCCAACTAGTTATTCTTATTTGATTTGATTTGTGGCTAAGATTAGTTTGCTTCATTAGGTGTTTCGTGTTGGTACTTGGTAAGTTGGCATGCTATAATATCCCCCGTTCTTTCTATTTATTCTTTTATTGAAATTGAGCCTTTTTAGGTCATGTGCAATATCCGATAAGGTTTTGCAAGTAATTTGAGGTTTTGGTTGTCACATATGCCCTCTTCTTACTTGATCCATGTAAGATTATATTATCCATTAGGTGTCTGATTCATGGAACTTGACCCTTTCAATATGATTTACTGATTTTTGATACGCCAACATTGAATTTCTTATGTTTGATTGTTTCAAGATCATTATATCAGCATAACTAAATACTCCGTAATTGCTTATCCGTTAGATGAAGTATGCGGTGATACCGGAAAACTACTTTTGAAAGCTTTAAGATTCCTTGTTTTCTTTTCGGGTTTGATTAAGTTTGAATTAATAATATTATGACACGTTGCAGGTTGATATAACAAAGAACATTTTAAAATGGGACAAAAGCATAAGGAGATGTCTTGTCATTCACTAGTGCCTCCCTTATCTCCTAAATATCCATGGTTTGTTGCTCAGAACTTTGAAGCCGAGGACGACGACTCACAAGTCCAAATTTTCTACAACCCACATGACCCAATGTCTCATCATCGCTGCCAAATCCCCGAGTTACTCGGAAAACGTATCCGAGGTTGTTTTCATGGCTGTTGGGTACTTCTCTCCTCCAACCGTCCACGTGACGTCATGTGGTCTCTTTGGAACCCAATCACATCTAAGATTATTAATCTTCCTCCCTTGAATCGTAACGGATCATCAGGAGATAATGATTATATCGGATATTGTTGTTTGTCGGCCCCTCCCGAGCATCTCAATTCGGTTCTTTTGTTAACCAGAGCCAAAAAACCCAATTTTGTGTACTGTAGGCTCGGGAGAAGAAAGGATTTAAGATGGACGGAATCGACATATGCTAAACAAGTTAGGATCATAACCGGTAGCGATCGTTTGCTACATTCCCTAACTTGCTGCAATGGTAAAGTATTTGCGTGCATATCTGACTCCATTAATCTTAGATTAGTTATCGTAGAGGTTAAAATTTTGGTTAATGATCGTAAAAGGAAGAAAATAGGAGAAGTCGTGATTACTGTATTGCCATTTTTGGAATTCGCTTGGCCTAATCTCATTGGTGCTTTGAGCCATTCGATTGCAATGAAAGGATCTTGTACAGAACTGTTCATCATTTTAGTAGGCTTAAAAGACATTGGTAAAACAGTTTTTGAAGTGAATCTGTTTAAACTGGACAAGAATAATATGACGTGGGAAGAAATGGAAGACCTCAAAGACACTATATTATGTGTGAACCTTGCTATGAATTCATCACATTTTGTCAGCCCTGCAATTTCCTCATCCGAGTTGGGGGGTTATATACATATTCTTCTTGAGGACGAAAAAATTATTTGCTCATACCACATCAAAGAGAAAACCATCTCTTTATCTTCCATGCCTTATTTAGCAGGAACAAACAACACATCAGTGTGGGCAATGCTCGAATGCACCGGGTATTGTATTGCTTATTTGATTTAATATGTATTTATTTTCCTTTAGCTCGAAAATGTGTTCTTGAAAATCTTATTTTTTATGTAGGTTGGAAGGTGACCGTTTTCATGTTGATTATAAACAAGAAAAAGAGGGCGACAGGGAGGATGAGATAGTCGTAAGATCAGTAGAGGGAAATCATGAGGTTGAATCACATCTGCTCAATTTTCCATTTCGCGTTTTAAAATGCAGGTATTGTATTGCTTTTAGTTATTTGTTAAATTTATAAACTTGCAAAACACTATGGAAATTGAGGATTTTATGCCGAAATCTAAATTTAGGATTAGCCCCTTTTAAAAGTTTTGGATTTGATTGCAATTTCTATTAACCAGTCAGAAAAAAGGAGCTCCCAAGCCCATGCATGTTTTTGTTTTTTCAAAAAATCAATCTGATTCGGTTTTGACTAAAAGAAGATTTAATCTTGACTTTTATTGGCCAATCAGGAGGCTTTATTTTGCCATGTGGCAAAATCGAGCTCTCATATCGGTCCAATCCGGTTTTTCTCACATATTGATTTTTCTGAGCTGGCTCTCAAATGGGATTTTCCTTTACTATATAAAATATATGACTTCGGGCAAATCACACAAAAAGGTAGTATACTTTAAGCCAATATGGGAATTCAAATTTTTTTCTTCTCAATTTAGAGGTTGATTTAAATTTTTACTGAAATGTGAGGTTTTTTGACTTTTCGAAAGAGTTTACCGGTCATAAAAGCCTAAATAACTTTTCAATGCCCAACTAAAATGATACATCACACAATTATCTATTTCAGCTAAATAAATGACTGATAACATCTTTCGGAAAGTCAAATTTTTATAAACCTTACAATGCACAAAAATGTAACTTCGTTACCTTAAACTGAGAAAAAAAGAGTTGAATATATAGGCAATGCAACAAAGTTTGTTGCATCGTCTTTATTTTGGGCTTTTTTAACCACTCAAGGGTGGCCTAGTGGCAAAAGGGCTTGCGACTATCACTCTAAAATGTGTGAGGTCTCAAGTTTAATTCCTGCTAGGTGCAAACAACCTTGAAGTGGCCACGCCAACCTCCTGAAAAGGGAGGGCTTTACCTGTTTTGAGTCTGTGTGGCGGTGGGTTCAAACCCCATGGATTAGTCGGCCAAAAGGTCGGAAACCATGGTTACCAAAAAAAAAGAGAGTTGAATACCTTATATTTATATTGGCCTAAAATATACTAATACCTTTTTGCGCAATTTGCCTTAAAGTATAATTTTGGCAAATGATAGTTTAGTATCGTATTGTATAATTAACTTGTATGCCATCCCTCTTAAGCATCACACAATTTTTTCTTCTCTTTGACTCTCCCCGGGAATAATAAACGAGAAATCCAGTTTTTTTACCCATATTGATAATAGCTAAGAATATTGGCCATATTTTACTATGGCAATCTCCAGAATGGTATGAGGATTACCAAGATTGTAATAGAGAAATTTGTCTAAACTGCAGCTATAGTACATGTTTAGTATGGCAGGAGATCGCTGTTTTTTGAAAATCACATTGTATTGTAGGTTAGAAAGTGATAATGCTGATTCTAAACAAGAAAACGACAAGGATGTTGATATATTTGTAAGATCAGTCAAGGGTGATGAGGATGAAACGCATCTGCTCAATCTTCCACTTCATGTTTTGGAGATGGTAATGGAGTTTTCTGTTGGTGTCGAGTACCTCAAGTTTCGTTCTACATGCAAACGTTGTCATTTAGCAGCACCTTTAATACAATGGAACAACGGAAAAGCATTAAAGAGATTGCAAGAGTACTCATTACTTTCACCGTGGGTGATAGTGTTCGACAAACATAAAGGCATCATCACTTTTACGGATCCCTTGTTTGGCGACGAGTATTATATAAAAACACCTCAAGAATTGATTTGCGATTTCCATATTAAGTGTTCGAGGTATGGTTGGTTGCTGATTTTAAAACCTGATACATCATTAGTGTTATTCAACCCTTTCACAAGTGATATCCGCAAACTTCCACAGTTATCTAATCATTTAGGAGTAGATATATGTAGTTTCTCTGCACCAGCTACTTCTCCCGATTGTATGGTTGTTGCAATTACAGTTGGCCCGTATTGTCATGTTTGTATCCACTTTGTAGGCGGGGAACAATCATGGCGTAAAATTCGTCTAGTTGTTACACGTGGTGAGATATTTCACTCTTTCGCATTCTATGGCCGAGATCTTTTGCCTCAAGGTATGATGGAGGACTTGATGTTTTTGAAGAAATAGGCAGAGAAGGTCACTTGTGGGTGCGTAATGTAGCTCAAGCGCCAACAAGCTGTGGCACATCTTTCCCAGAGTCTTTCCAAGTGAGATGTGAAGGGCATCTGTTACGAGTCATCATGGGCAAGTTAGGAGAATCGGTTGAGGTATTTGAGTTGAATGATTATACACAAGAATGGGTGAAAATAAAAGGTTTAGGGAAACATACGATTTTTATTTGTGGTATTTCATCTGTCTGCATGGATGCCAAAACACTACAGATGGAGAACAAGATCTACTTTCTAACGCTTCCTATAGTGTACTATTCACTTGACACATGCAGGTTTCACACTTCTGATAACATCAACATACAAGACAGTTTTGGGGATTTAATTGGAATGAAACAACATCTTGCCCCTCATGGGTGGATTGAACCAAGCTGGCTATGATTTGTTTATATATTATAGGGCCTGTAAGTAATTGGCATTCTGGTCACGAAGCTGGTAAATTGGATGTTCTGGCTCTTAAAGAATTGTTTTCCTGAGAATGGTTTTGCATGTATTAGTTTTTGTGTTGACCTTTTCTTTGACCATTTGAAAAGTAAATCAATTGGTTCGATTTGGCAGCATGGGCTCGTATCATGGGCGGATCTACCTACTGACCAGGTGTGGCACGGGCCACACATGGATTCGCACATGTGAGATGTGATTTATAGGTTTTCCTGGATGGCTGGGTGTTCTACTAAACCAATTGAGAAACTATATGAAGGATAAAAAGAAGCAAACTAGGCCCTAATTTGATATTTGGTTATTCGTGTGGATATAGATTTCTTAAAGTCGTTTTTGTAACACTTGGTCTCCGATTAACCAATTATAGTCACAAAATTCCAACATATTATCTCGTATTTTACTAAATTATGTTTGGTATCGTACAGGAAAGCCAATTTTTGAAGTAAAAAATCATATCTAACTATCATATCAAACGTATGATTATCAGATATACATATCTAGTCTTCGTTCATACATAGTGGGGTTACCATAATGGATTAAATTAAACCATGATAAGCGCACAAATGCATTTTAACATGTTTGAGAATAAATTATACTGTAATCCCTTTCGCTTATTGAATTTCAAACAAAAACAAACTTATAATAATGTCAAAAAAACATTCTCCAATGTAGTTGTAGAAACTACAACTTCGATCATTTGGGGATAATGTAGTCGTGTTTGGTTTCATTTGAAACAACCTAAAAAGGATACTTGGTGTTAAAGTTACAATTCTTTCTCAAACTAGAATTTCCGGTTGGAACATATTGTTGGACCAAATTGGATTTGATAAGTTACATGACACAATATTTCAAGGAATTTAATGTAAATGGCATAAAATCCGCCAATATACCCCAACCAGACGTACCTTTTGTTATTTTCCCACATTACATTTTTTTTCCCTGAAATACGTTAAAAACATTTTAAGATAAGGATGTCTGGTTTTATGTTAAATTTGAAATACACTTCAAAATTCTAAGCTTTTTCCATTTGTGTAGTTATATGATAACTTATATGAACTTTTTTTATTTTAGAGTAAATTACATGGATGGTCCCTAACGTTTACCCAAAATTTCACTGGTAGTCCCTATCTTTTTAAAGTTGCACTGGCCCTCCCTATCTCTGCAACTAATAACACCAGTAGTCCCTGCCTCAAACGGACGTTTGTTTGGACGTTATACCCTTGCACGTGATTTGCACGCATGGGGTAAATTTGTCATTCTTTTTCTCTCTTTAATTAATTTCTATACCTACCATAATTATTTAATCCTCACCTCATCCTCACCCATTACTCTTTTACATCCTTTTTACTTTTACTCTCAAAATCAAGAACACCATGCCTCTTTGTTCATGTGGTAGAAGAACAATTCCAACAACTTCATGGTCGGATCAAAACCACGGTAGAAGGTTTCATGGGTGTCCCAAAAAGTAAGTTATGAAATCTAATATTTTGAAGTGACTTTTCACCCTAATTTTATTATTCTTTTAGGGTTCAAGTTGTCCATTCAATGGGTGGATAGATCCTCCAATGTGCAATCGTCTTTGTGCCATAATACCGGACTATTGAGGGGAAGAAACAGGCTTGAAGCACAATTGTTGGAAGCTGAAATGGCTAGAAAAAGGATGAAGAAGATCTTGGTTATAACATGGATATGCATTGTTGTGTTTTGTTGGTTGAAAATGTAGACATAGGTTTTCATTAGTGTATTCAGTTTTTAATGGAAGTATGACTTTTGTGGTCAAATTTTGTGGGTTGTAAAACCTTAATTATGTAATGGAAATATCACTTTGGTACGAATATGTGCAGCATGTTTATTAATTGGTTTTGTGCTATTTTTTACCCATTCAAAACTCAAACATTGAGGTCATATTATGTAGTGTAAATCAAAAGTCAAACTCTTGTTAAACCCATTCAGTTGTTGCCAGAATGACCCATTAGTCAAACTTTACATAACACAATACACACAACACAATTGGAATAACAATGACTTGACCAAACTTTAACCCATTAACTTGTTTTGTGCCATCGATTAGCAACAAAAGACCAAAGTCTACAAAATACACAAAAGTTAAGTGTTTGCATCGATTCAACAACAAAAGAAACATAAAGTACTAAATGGGATGTTGTCTTAACACATGAAGCATTCATGAAACATTCCTTTAGCCATCCTTTAACCCTACCACCTCCCTGCAATCTTTTTGATCCAAGAGCTTGGCATGATGCGATGGCGTCTTAGGAGAGTGTTGAGTAGGATGGCTTGAACCGATGATCTTCGTGATTGTTGAGTAGGTTGGCTTGAACCGATAGTCTTCTTTTTGGGTCTTGGAGCGTGATTGTCCTTTGCATGTTCTTTTATTGTGTCCTCTCGGTTGCATAACTTACAAGTAACACTATTGAAACTCTTTGACAACTTTCCATCCTTTACCATGTCAAGCATTTCACTAGCGATCCTCTTCCTTTTCTTATTTGGCCTTCCGGTTGTGGATGATAAGTAGGGGAGTATTGTTGTCTGAATGTCACACTTTGGCCACATGGTAGGACCATTAATGGATTAGCGAATGGGAGTATACTTCCCTCCATGTGTCTAATCTGTAACAAGGGTGCACCCACTCCTCAACCAGTCCAGGATTCAAGTTGTTTTGTGCCATGTTCCAGTTAGCAGCAATTGCATGTTTGCAAGGGATACCTGTGAGTTCCCAATACCTACAAGTGCATGATCTAGTTTGCACATTTACCACACACTGATCAAAAAAAGGGCCACTACACTGGTACAAATGATTCCCATTCCAAGACACTATATACTCAGCAGCTTGATCTCTTAAACCATTAAGCAGTTTAGTAGCAGTAGGGGTTAGTGGCCCTTCACACTTGGCTATTATCCCATTAACAGTCACTATTCTCCTCATCAAGTACTCCCTAACATACTCTAATGCACTAATGATAGGCATATCTCTCCCCTCTACTAATTTACCATTAAAAACCTCACACATATTGTTATCTGTTGGTAGCTTGGTAGATCTACCACCTTTAATGATCTGTTCCTTTATTGGGGATCTAGATTCCCTTATCTTTCCTCTAGTCATTTTCTGCTTTGTTGGAGACCTAACATCCCTTATCTTTGACTTTGTCATTTTGACTGACCTAGAAGGCCCAACAGACTTATCAGGCCCAACTAATTGAGAAGGCCCAAGTGTAGGGATTGTTCCAAAACACTCTGCTCTGATCCTTAACTTATCATTCTTCTTTAACTGAATTTCCCTCCTTGTTTCAATTGAGTGTAATTTAATCCTGTCCTTAGCCTCTTTTGCAGTTCCAAATTTTTGCCCCACATAGAAATAAGCCTCATTCTTTACACCCTCTACACCCTTTCCCAACTGTTTCCTAAGTTCTTTCAACTTTCTTTTCCTAGTCCTCTCTAACTCATCATCTCCTTGGACCCACTTTCAAACTCATCATTATCAAGTACTTCTACTTCAACCGCTTCGAGAATGTAACATGCTTCTTAATGTTCCCACTACCCACAAACTCGCATTCACATCAACATTCGCATGGAAATTTTGCATGTCAACTTCTACTTCATCAATGTCATTCACCTCATCCACTATGTAATCACCTGTCCTCCCCTCATCTTCACCGTGTTCACTATGTTCCTCACTAACATCATCATTTAAAGGTTGTTTACCCTTATCATTAACTACTACACCCTCTGCATCGCAATCTAATGTTTGTTCAACCTCACTTGCTTTAGCAACTACCTCTGCATCATCTAAATCAAAGAAAGGATCAAAGTCTTGGTTGTCCAAATTTAAATAAAATCATTTGCAAACTCGGATGGCGTAATATTTTCACCAACTACATTTGCACTTTTCGACCCAATTCATTAGCTACACTACCCTTATCACTCCATTCTAACCTTAACGTTTACCAACCGATCTAGAAGAAACGATTTTGTTGCAATTGGTGCATCATCCTCTAGTTCGACAATGGTACACTTTAACCGGTAAAGGCATATAAGTGTCCACTTTAGTATGTTCATGTTCAATGTACACATTGATCGACTTACTACCTAACGAACATATTTGCAAAGATCATGAACATCCCGGTCACTACCTAAACATCTAAGCCCATTATCTAAATCAAGTTCGGGAACCTTAAAATGGTAGTACATTTTCTTATTCCTTTATAACCTAGTCTTATAACCATGTCATTGAACTCAATCACCGAAAACAAATCGGTGTCTACATTATCAATAAAGCTTTGTGTACCATTTACGTAACGCCTTTTTGGTGGGTCGATAAACATCCTCCATGAAAAACCTTGAGTGAAAACATGGTAGAATCATTCTCGAAACGCCCAATAAAGCATAATTAGGGTTTGTTTTCACAATTAATTAATGCCCAAAAGCATAATTAGGGCTTCTTTCAAAATTAATGACAAATACAAGTTTTCAAAAGTTTGATATCTTACCATATACGGTATTATAATCCACATCTACTTCATTTTTTTTCGATTCACGCAACAACCAAACCGACAACACCATTGCATTAGGTTTACAAATTGATGATTTGCCTATGTGTGTGATGATTGAGTGTGTGTTCGTGTGAAGCAGATGAAAATGAAAGAAGCATTGGGGATATATGTTGCAAGTGATAAGACAAGGTTTAAATGATAGCGGCGTAGAGAAAGACAAAAATACCCTGGCGTGTGTGGCGTGGGGTAACTTAACGTCCAAACAAGCGTCCGTTTGAGGCGGGGACTCGGTGTTATTAGTTGCAGAGATAGGGAGGGCCAGTGCAACTTTAAAAAGATAGGGACTACCAGTGAAATTTTGGGTAAACGTTAGGGACCATCCATGTAATTTACTCTTTATTTTACATACTTCAAACTTGAATTGTTAAGATATATGGCTTAATCTGATAAATAGTCTTAACCTAAGGGACTAACTTTCTTTTGGAGTGAAAAGGAAGTAAAGATAGTGAAAGTGTTCTAGAGTGGATGAAAGTGAAAGTAAATGGGGTATATAAAAGGAGGAAAGAGAGTGAAAGTGAAAGTGAAAGTTGAATTCTTTACTTTACTTCACTTTACTTACCTTTCATCCCTTTTACTTCACTCGAGAACACAACAAAAGGATGAGAGTAGAACTGATGTGTTGGATATGTAGATAGTTTGGAAGACATAAGGTCAAGCAAATAATGGAAAAACACGAAAGGACTTGTTTGCAATTTATGAAAGGACTGAGTTGTGCAATATGTCAAAGTCTCAAGTCAAAACGTATAAAAGCCATCTTTTTGGGTCATTGTGTTAACAAATACTACAGAAAATTAATCTTGATCAAATTGTTCAGTTTGTTATTAATTCTCGTGATTTGTAATAAGTTTCTGGTGATTTGTAATTGTTGATTGAAACTGTTTGAGAACAGTTGTTAGTCATAAAGTTGTTTTTAAGTAATAATAAGAATCTAGATCTGTTTTGCATGACGTATAAGAAAGAAAAGAGAGTATCTGAGTGAACATATCACTCTTATTCGATAACATAACACAATTATCACACACGAAAAATCTATGATATATAAGTAACGATGAATAATTTAAAAATGGTTTGTCTAACGTGCCTTGCAAACAAATTAAGACACTTAAAAAGACACGGTCCTCTAGAGAAAGGACACACGGATCACAAAAATTTTTTTCATGAGGCCGGTGTCGCTTTTAATGTGAAGCAAGTTAAAAAATCCTTTAAAAAATGTATGAAAAATCTATGATACATAAGCAACATTGAATAATTTAAAAAATGTATGAAAAATCTATGATACATAAGCAACATTGAATAATTTAAAAAATGTATAAATATCTATGATACATAAGCAACATCGAATAATTTAAAAAATGTATGAAAAATCAATGATACATAAGCAACATTGAATAATTTAAAAATCTATAAAAAATCTGATACATAAGGAACATTAAATAATTTAAAAAATCTATGATACATAAGCAACATTGAATAATTTAAAAAATCTATGATACATGAGCAACATTAAATAATTTAAAAAATCTATGATACATAAGCTAACACTGAATAATTTAAAAAATGTCACATGTGTAAGTTACACACTTGTGCTATAAAAACATAACAAATGAAGAAATCATAACCAACTAGGTTCAATCCACCCATGAGGAGCGAGATGATGTTTCGTTCCAATTAAATCCACGAAACTGTCTTGTATGTTGGTGTTATCAAAAGTGTGAAACCTGCATGTTTCAAACGAATAGTACAGTATAGGAAGCCTTAGAAAGTAGATCTTGTTCTCCATCTGTGGTGTTTTGGCATCCATGCAGACAGATGAAGTACCACAAATAAAAATCGTATGTTTCCCTAAACCTTTTATTTTCACCCATTCTTTTGTATAATCATTCAACTCAAATACCTCAACTGATTCTCCAAACCTGCCCATGATGACTCGTAGCAGATGTTGTTCACATCTCACTTGGGAAGATGTGCCACAGCTTGTTGGCGCTTGAGCTACATTACGCACCCACGAGTGACCTTCTCTGCCTATTTCTTCAAAAATATCTAGTCCTCCATCATCCCTCAAGGCATAAAGATCTCGGCCATAGAATGTTAAAGAGTTAAACATCTCACCACGTGTAACATCTAGACGAATTTTACGCCATGATGGGTCCCCACCTACAAAGTGGATACAAACATGATAATACGGCAGGTCTATTGCGATTCCAACAACTATACAACCGGGAGAAGTAGCTGGTGCGGAGAAACTAAAGATATCTAAATAACTAGGTAATGGAGGAAGCTCACGGATATCACTTGTGAAAGGGTTAAACAACACCAATGATCTATCAGGTTTTAAAATCAGCAACCAACCATACCTCGAACACTTTATTAGGAAATCACAAATCAATTCTTGCGGAGTTTTTATAAAATACCTGTCACCAAACAAGGGATCCGTAAAAGTGATCATGCCTTTATGTCTGTCAAACACCATCAGCCACGGTGAAAGTGATGAGTACTCTTGCAATCTCTTTGATGCTTTTCCGTTGTTCCACGGTATCAAAGGTGCTGCTAAATGACAACGTTGGCATGCAGAACGAAACTTGAGGTACTCGACACCAACAGAAAACTCCATTAACATCGACAAAACATGAAGTGGAAGATTGAGCAGGTGTGATTCATCCTCATCACCCTTAGCTGATCTTACATATACATCAGCATCCTTGTCATTTTCTTGTTTAGAATCAGCATCATCACTTTCTAACCTACAATAAACTATGATTTTTAAAAAACAATCTCCTGCTAATACTATATGAACATGTACTGAAAAATCAAATTTCTCTTTTGTTGTTCCCGGAAAAGGTCGAAGAGAAGAATAAAAATGTGAGGCTTAATAGAGATTGCATATGAGTTAATTATACAATACAATACTAAACTATTATTTGCCAAAATAATAACATATCTTATGTCAAATTGCGCAAAAAGGTAATCAACGTTTTCTTCTCAATTTTAGATATCGAGACTAAATTTTTGTGCAATGTACGGTTTCTTTTTCATTTTTTTTTTTTTTTTTTTTTTTTTTTTTTTTTTGAATTTTCAAAAGATGTTATCGGTCATTTTTTTAGCTCAAATAGCTAATTATTGTAACGTATCAGTTTAGTTGGGCATTTATAAGGTATTTAAGCTTTTATGACCGATAACTTATTCTTAAAAAAGTCAAAAGATTTACAAATTCACTTTAAGTATAGTAGTATAGTACCTCTTTGTGCGATTTACCCCATATTTTACAAGATTAATACTATGTCCACAAAAGATTTACCACCAATAATAAGTACTATAAATAACTAAAATAAGTACTATAAATAACTAAAAGCAATACAAACCTGTATTCATATCCAGAATATGGAAGGTGCGACAACTTGAGTCGTTCAACACCCGCACAATATTCCTTCATTTTCAAAACAAGAAATGGATAACTGAGCAGGTCTGATTCAACGTCATGATTACCCTTTACTGATCTTATGACTATTTGATCCTCTTTATCGCCCTCTTTTTCTTGTTTACAATCAACATGAAAGCAATCACCGTCTAACCTACATTAAACATGATTTACGATAAACTGTTTTCGAGCTAAAGCAAAATAAATACATAGTAAATCAACTAAACAATACAATACCCGGTGCATTCGAGCATTGCCCACACTGACACGTGGTTTGTTCCTGCTAAATAAGGCATAGAAGATAAGGATTTATCTTTGACGTGGTATGAGTATATGATATTTCTATTATCAGGAAGAATATGTATATAACCCCCGAATTCTGAAGAGCTAATTGCAGGACTTTCAAAAGGTGCTGAATGAAGAGCAAGGTTCACATGTAATATACTGTCTTTGAGGTCTTCCACTTCTTCCCACGTAATATTATTCTTGTCCAGTTTAAACACATTCACAACAACAACTGTTTGACGCTTGTCTTTTAAGCCTATTACAATGATGAACAGTTCCGTACAAGATCCTTTCATTGTCATCGAAATGTTGAAACACCCAATGAAGCTAGGACAAGGGATTTCCAAAATTGGAAATAACGTAATCACAACTTCTCCTAATTTCTTCCTTTTACGATCATTAACAACAATTTTAACCTCTACGAGAAGTAAGTTACGATGAATGGAGTCAGATATGTACGCATATACTTTACCATTGCAGCAAGTTAGAGAATGTAGCAAACCATCGCAACCGGTTATGATCCTTACTTGATTAGCATATGTGGATTCGGTCCATCTTATATCCTTTCTTCTCCCGAGCCTACAATACACAAAATTGGGTTTGTCGGCTCTCGTTAACAAAAGAACCGAATTGAGATGCTCGGGAGGGGCTGACAAACAATAATATCCGATACAATCATGATTTCCTGATGATCTGCTATGATTCAAATAAGGAAGATTAATAATCTTAGATGTAATTGGGTTCCAAAGACACCACGTGACATCACGCGGATGGTTGGAGGAGAGAAGCACCCAACAGCCATGAAAACAACCTCGAATACGTTTTCCGAGTAACTCGGGGATTTGGCAGCGGTAATGAGACACGGGGTTATGTAGATTGTAGAAAATTTGGACTTGTGTGTCGTCGTCCTTGGCTTCCAAGTTCTGAGCAACAAACCATGGATATTTAGGAGATAAGGGAGGCACTAGTGAAGGACAAGACGTCTCCTTATGCTTTTGTTCCATCTAAGATGTTCTTTGTTATATAAAATGAATGCCCCTGCCAGGTGTCATAATATTATTGACTCAAACTTAATCAATGCAGCATTAATATCCGGAAAAGAAAAATGAATCTTAAAGCTCCCATACTACAATGTACTTGGAACTATGAGAGTAGTTATTCGATAACACCTTATACTTCATCTAACGGTCAACGGATACCCAATTATTTAGTTATGGCTGATATAATGATCCTGCAAATCTTACAAAAAATCAAACAAAACAAACTCAATGTTATCTGCATTCCTGGTGTAAGACAAATATCAATAAATCATATTGAAAGGGTCAAGTTCCAAGAATCAGACACCTAATGGATTAAACTAATCTTAGACATAAATCAAGCAAGATGGTATATGTGACAACCAAAACCTATCACTTGCAAAACCTTATAAGAAAGTGAACAAGACTTCAAAAGGCTCCATTTTAATAAAAGAGTAAATAGATAGAACGGGATACCAACACGAATGGACAACTAATGAAGCAAACTAATCTTGACATAAATCAAACAAGAAGAGGAGGATATATGCGACAATCAAATCCTATTACTACTTGGAAAAACCTTATAGAAAAAGTGCAGAAAGACATAAAAAGGCTCACTTTTTATCAAACCTTTAAAAGAACTCAAAGCATATAACATATCACAGAATATTTATTTAACGGTATAATAGCAAAACAACACAACTGTAGCAAATTAATCTTGGCAAGACCTATACAAATCAAACATGAAAAAGACACAAGTGACAACAAAATATCAAACTAATAGACAAAAACCTCAATAACAAGTGCATAAGAGTTGTAAAGTTTGAATTTTATAAAGCTTTTATTCAAATCAACAATGAAAAAAGGCACAAAATATCAATCTAATGTGTGAAAACCTCAATAACAAGTGCATAAGACTTGTAAAGTTTGGATTTTTATAAAGCGTGTATTCAAATCAACAATGAAGAAGACACAAGTGGCAATAAAAACATCAAACTAATAGGTGAAAACCTCAATACATAAGACTTGTAAAGTTGAATTTCTATGAAATATTTATACATATGAAACATGAAGAGCACACTAGTGACAATAGAAACATCAAATTTAAGAGGTAAAACCTTCTAAAAGTATGTAAGACTTGTAAAGTTTGAATTTTTTTCTAAAAAATTGTACAAATCAACAAAAAAATTCAAAATTGACAACAAAGCATCAAATTGACATAGTAGGTAAATACTAAATACTTATAAAGACTTGTAAAGTTCACATTTTATATAACAATATTGGAACAAATCAAACAAAAACAATAATTAACTTTCTAAGGTTTGGATATGTATAAAAAACATAAAGAAATCGGAGCCTATAACAGTGATTGGCGATACCAAACAAGCAAATAATAATACAATTAACTTTGAAAAAACATAATTCATACCTTAAACATCAAGAAAAATCGAACTTGATTCGAAATCCTAATCCAGTTTTCGATTCTGACTCTTTTGGTTTTGAATTAAAAAAAAAAAAAAAAAAAAATCTTTAATTTATACACCACCAGTTTCATATGATTTGGGAAGTGTTTGTATTTAGAAAAAATTACATGTTTGGTCGCATGGTTTCGCCGAATAACGGGTTTAGTCGCAAGTCGTTTAATTCTGCACATCATATTTTTAAAACATGTTGCCAATTTAGTCCTTATTTTGAGAAATAGGGATTATCCGTGTTATAAAAAAGCGTAAATAGCAACGGATGATCCCTATTTTTAAAATATGAACTAAATGGGCAATATGTTTAAAAATAGTATGTGTGAATTAAACGATTGAGACTAAACGCATATTGAATGAAACCATGAACCAAACGTGTAATTTTATCTTGTATTATGAAAAAGTGACAACAAAATACCAAACTAATTGGCGAAAACCTCACTAACAAAAAGTGACAACAAAAAATCTTTAATTTATTTTTCTCTCTTAAGTCGATTTTACGCTATGAACCATAGGACATTAGACTATGGCTTAAAGTTATTTTCATGAGAATTGATATCTACACCATATTTTTTGCATGCATCATGAACTTGTGCATTACGGTTTATCTGCAAATCATCTGTAATGCACAAATATACGCTGCATCGTCAAATGTGATGTGATATCACCCCTTATTTTCATCCGCTAATGAGATCTTGATCGGGATGGTAGCCCGATCTACTAGACGGTCTATTTTAGACATAATTTGGATATAAGATACGTTTTTTAGACGGATTACCTTACATAGTGTCAAAAGAATAAAAGGAACAAACTAAATACAATCCAAACTAAAAAAAAATAAAAAATCAAACAATGAAATGTGTTTCTCCTTTTCAAAGCAATCGGACAAACTCTTAAAGTGTTGTTACCCATAAATAATTAAAAGCGCTATTAAATACTATTTTTTCACCCTTACCAAAGTTGCATCTATTTTATCTGCTTTTTTTTTTCTTAATCGAACATCTATCTTCTTCACCAAAACTCTTTCAACACTCAAATATTTTCCTAAATTATGTAAAACGATAGATCAAAGACTTTATAAAACATGATAACAGAGGTTTAAAGCAGCGCTTGCAGCAAACAATGATGATTTCAAGAGCGTAATGAGTCATTACTATAGCCGGAAACTAAGGTACAAGCTAAGCTAGTTGGGCGGTTGGGGGTGGGGGTGGGGGGTGAGCATCCGCCTCTGTATGTGATATTATTGTAATAGATGTGTGCATATAGTTTTGTTTGTTCGTTTTGTAATAGTCATTTCAAAAAATTTAGTTATTAATCTCCAATATGCGATATTTTATGGCATAACTTTTCTCAAATTACCCAATATACGTAACATACTTATTTTAATCTCCACATACGTAATATACTTTCAAATCTTTACCAATATCGTAATATTGAAAGGTTACCACTTTAAAAGTTACAATAATGGTCCACGCCATTTGCGTTGGCTTTCACCGTTAGTCCTTTGACATTTTTCACTTAAAAAGTTACGATAATGGTCCATATGGTTTGCTTTGATTTTCACCGTTAGTTCTTTGACTTTCATCTTTTCATACACGTTTTACACACGTTTTATATACATTTTTACACATTTTATACACTTTTTACACGTTTTATACACGGTTTTATGTACGTTTTTTTACACATTTTTAGACACGCTTTTTAAAAACGTTTTTATATACGTTTTTTAAACAATTCTATGCACGTTTTTATATACGGTTGTATATACGTTTTCACACTTTTTTATACACATTTTTTACATGTTTTTATACACGTTCTTAACACATTTTTATATACATTTTTACACGTTTTTATACACGCTTTTTAAAAACTTTTTATATACGTCTTTTACACAATTCTATGCACGTTTTTATATACGGTTTTATATACGTTTTTCACACGTTTTTATACACATTTTTTTACATGTTTTTATACACGTTCTTTACACATTTTTATATACATTTTTACATGTTTATATACACGTTTTTTTACACATTTTATACACTTTTTTTACACGCTTTTATGCACATTATTATACACGGTTTTATGTACCTTTTTGCACGTTTTATACATATTTTTAGAAAAAAGCTTTTACACGATTTTATACATGATTTTATATACGCCTTTTACGTTTTATACAAGTTTTTACACGTATTTACACACGTCTTTATATACATTTTTTACATGAATATATGCACGTTTTATACACATTTATATCGTTTTATACACGTGTATAAAAACATGTATAAAAATGTGTGAAAACGTGTATAAAATGTAAATAACGTGTATAAAATGTATATAAAATCGTGTATAAAACGTGCATAAAATCGTGTAAAAACGTATAAAAACGTGTGTAAAAGGTGTATAAAACGTGTATAAAACATGTAAAAATCGTGTATAAAAATGTGTATGTAACAGATGAAAGTCAAATGACTAACGGTAAAAGTCAAATCAAACCAAAGAGACAATTATTATAACTTTTAAGAAAAATGTCAAAGGACTAACGGTGAAAGCCAACATAAACGGCGAGATCACTATTGTAACTTTTTAAAGTGGTAACTGTTAATATTACGTATATTGGTAAAGATTTGAAAGTATATTACGTGTCGGAGATTAAAATTAGTATATTACGATATTGACAAATTTGAAAAAGTTTATTACGTATATTCACCTTTTGAAGTGTATATTTTATTTTATTTTTGAGCAAACATATATTATCTTTTTGAAGTGTATATTATGTTTGTTTGTCATTTAACTTTTAAATCTTTTTTAAAACCATATATTTGAAACACATATTAGAAACACATATTAGAGAAACACACATTTTTATTTTACGTAATTTTATACTTTATACACATACAATTACCTTATCAAATAATTTCAATAAACAAATAAATAATGCTAACTTATTTTTAACTTTGTAAAACATTGCACAAGCATAGCTAATTGGGTAAATGAGGCAGGTGGAACAAGAATTCAAGCTTGGCTCATTTAGCTCAAAGAAGATCAAGCTTGAGCTTGGCTCATCTTGAAAGCTTGAACTCTGCTTCGATAGCTATCCACCAAACTTGACCTCGGCTCATCTTATCGTGTTTTTGTATCTTTTCTTTCATAAAAAGACGTGTTAAAAATAAACTTCACGTAACTCGAACTCGTGTATATATATAAAACTTGAGCTCACATTTAAAGCTCATTAAACTCAATTGTTCAAAATTTTACAAAAAACAATCTCAAATAACTCACAGCTCGGTCACACAAAAACATTACTAATGACATCGTCTAAAAAAGTTCCTACTCCATTAAAAGCGGGAAGTTTCCCCGGAAAATTAACCCCAAAACTCGAGGTATAGTTTGAAAGCCAGAGCTCGTGCTTGATAGTTATTCACAAAACTTGAGCTTTACTCGTTTATTTTATATTTCTTATATTTTTCAAAAAAAGTAAGGGCATGTTTGGTAGAGAGAAATTCAGATAAATGAAATAAGGTGGAGATTAGAAATTCAGAGAATATAAATCAGTAGATAATGTTGATGGATTCCATTGTTTGGTAACAACAGAGACTTGACCAGAGAAATATAAAATAAATTTTTTTTATTTAATACTTTTATTTGTTTAATGAGAAAATAAAAAATAATAATAATAAAAATAAAATAAAATAAAATAAAATAAAACTTAAAAACAATTAAATAGGAAAATTTGAAGAACTAGTTATCAGAGTTACCAATTAAGTAAGTGGAAGCATACCTCCATTTACAAAACCCAATATAATTCACGTTATTGTTTCAAGAAAATGATGAATATGAACACAAATAGGATTTGGCGGGACTTTTGTGACTTTTTATGGTCATATGGAAGTCACGTGGTTTAGAGAATTTGATTTCCACTTCAAAAGTAAAGGAATGTAGAGATTTTGGGTTCTGAGGCATTATAAGCCGTGCGTTGCACTATATTGGTAAGGATCGAATGTATAATTTTTTATGTAATATTGTATGTAAGTAGTTACATATAAGATATTGCAATTGATGGTATCATAAGATTTGTTATCGTAGGGCGGAGGTAAATTCTTGCCAAAGTTCTTCTTGACTCTCATGTAGATGACTACATAATAATGTTGACTAATTTTTATTTTGGTAAATGTCCTAAATTGTAAAGATGACTACATTTGTTTTTGTACCATGACATTAATTTAAGTTACTATTATTTTAGATAGACAATTAACCTTATAAGAGTATATGTGAAGAGTTAATATGTTACATTTAAAAAAAGACCTTTCATATGTAACACTTTAATATTAGTAGGTTACATAAATAATGTTTGGCCTATTTATTTGGTGCTTGTTTCATAATGAGTTATAGAACCATTTGGTTTTTTGTATATTTATTTTCAATGGCAAATTTAGAGTTGATAGGTAATTTATCGAATGTCGCTGGTTCTTCAAAATTGCATAATTGCATGCGCTTGTGGTTTGTGCAACGAGCGGTGAAGATGATGCATTATCCAAAATGTTATTCGGTTGTTGCCAACATTTGAGGAGGGTAATAGCGAAGAACCATACAATGATGGCAAACATGGAAGCTTATGGTGCTAATGGGTCGCTTTGGAGTCACTTGAAGCTTTAAGAAAAACCCAAGATAGGCATCGGTTATTGCTTGCAGAGTTAAACTATTTGCTAGATGAAGCGAAAGTGGGTGCCCGTGAGGAAGAAGCTAATGCTATTAAGATGAATGAGTTTAAGTAGTTGTTTGAGTTTAGGTACTTTTGTTGGTTTTAATAATTTGAATGTTTTGTTTGTTTTTGGAATGATGATATGTCAAAGAAATATATATTTATTTCATGGCAAATGATATACTTGATGTATTTAAATTAGCTTAATTTTATTTAAAGTTTCATTTAACACATAGTGGAAATGTTAGTATATAAATATAAAGATAATCTATAAGTTATTACCATTTTTTTTTTAAGATTAGGATGTTAATTAAGCCCGTGCGTTAATCGATTTAGTAAGGGTTGAATGTATCGATTTTTTACGTAATATTGTATGCAAGTAGTTACATATAAGATATTACAATTGATGGTATCATAAGATTTGTAATCGTGGGTCGGAGGTAAATTCTTGTTGCGTAACGTTGTTGTAACCTTGTCGGTCATTATCTGCCAAAGTTGCTTCTTGATTCTACGTAGATGACTACATAAACACGTCGTTGCACCGATTGGTTAAGGATTGAATATATACGTGTTTTTTTACGTAATATTGTATGCAAGTAGTTACATGTAAGGTATTGCAATTGATGTTATCATAAGTTTTGTATTTAAAATAGTTTATTTAATATTTTAATATGAATTATGTATATATTCATTATTTTCCATATTTATTTGTCACTTTTGTTATGTTTTTGGCTCTTATAAATTGCACGATTTTATGCGTTTATGGTTTGTGCAATAGGCACGTGAAGATGATGTATTCTCAAAATTGTTTTTTGTTTTGTTTTTTTTTTGGTTTGTTGTTTTTTTTTGGTGTTATTTTCAGTATTTTATACAACGCATGTGATACACGTCTTTATTGGTCGAATAATTAACTAATTTTTCATAACTAAATGTTTGGTCATTAGGTTCCTATTATTTTAGTTACATAAATTATTTTTTTCCTATTTACATAAACTATTTAAGATAGTTATTTAACACCAAATAACACCACTTTTTGAGACTAATTTTTTTTATAATTATAATTTACAAATTTTGCCCTCAACAATTACATTCATTAAAGAATCTAATACTTCATTAATAAAATTAAACATTAAAAAAATGACATAAAAAGTTACAAAATGAAAATACAAAATTAAATAAAATAAGTAAATAAATTAAACTATTCGATTACGGTGATGGCAAATTATATAAATTTCAATTACAAAGATATGATATTTTCGATCAATGTTTGGTGCAAAAACTCGATTGCTAGTGTAACTACACATTTTAAAACATTGTTAACGGTATAATAGTTAGATCAAAGTAACATAAATGATAAAGATCCATTGAACATAAATGACTAAAATCCATCAAAACAAAAGTCATGTGTAACCATCAAGACATATATAATCATGGATCTTTAAAGCAAGGCTTCATGCACTCCAATGTCTTAACTTCAATGTCATCATCAAACTCGGCACTTCTTTGAGGTAGCCGAATGATCTCTCTTAATAAACCGAGAAATCATATCAATATATAGTGAGTAAAATAGGTAAATAGAATGGACTTGCAACGATGATGAATTATATTATATATTATACATAAGAACCTTTGAAACCACTTCCTGTGTTTACGAATTCTCTACATCATACTTCTTTCATCGATATCATGTTATAAACAACTATTATGTCAAATATTAAATTTTTAAAAAAGTTATACAATATTTTGTAAGTTTTAGGCATTGAAAATAAACTTTGGGCTCTTTATGATCCATTTTACCCTTTTGTATATAATATAAAAAGATTTCCCCATTTGTCTTGTTAAATGTAGAGCATAATTCGATTCAACACATTCTTTGTACATGTGTCAAGCTTTTTACACGCTTTTATCGAACTTGTTCCACAAATTAATAAGCAACCTTAATTCAAAGTGAAGACTTGGTGAAACTTACAAATTCATGCATGAGTTTTTGTATACATCTTGGGCACTCCTCACTGTAAGGAAGGGCAAATTTGCATAAAATCAATATTGACACATAACTACCAAATCATTAACGAATACAAAAGAAAATGTATTGTTTATTTAGGAAACAAGAAACCGGTTAGTTAGTGTTCAACTATGCATGCCAAAACAAATGAAATATTAAAAGAGATGAAATATAATTCTTGCAACATCCGCTTTTAGAAAAATTTATCAAGAATAATTAAATTGTCCTCAAATGGATTTATCGTATGTTTGAGTATTACTTATATCACTATATCGCCTAGTCTTGTAGCATTGAAACCCACTGTGTGATATATCAATAAGCTCAATATTCGGATTTTACCCAATTCAAAGATAAAACCCGATCTCATTTGACCTAAACACACACGGTTGTATAACCGTCCCTCTCACCTCCATTGTTTTATCCGCCCCCTCCTCTCTCTAACTTAAGATGATTCATCTCATATCCACTCGTCATCAATCAAGATGATTCATCTCATCTCCACACATCAAACTCATCTAATATTATCAATCCGAATCTCCTTCATCCTTTCCAACCAAGCACTCCTTTTTGTGCAAGAACCTTTGGTAGGGTCTCGGGTAGGTTCTACATGTGTTATTGTTGTTTTTTTCGTCTTTGAACGAAAAAGAGAAAAAAATAACATATTTGTTATATTTTTTTTTCTTGCTTGTTTCAGATATTTAAAAGAAGCAAAGCTTCTCATAGATCGATGATGATTTTTTCTTTCATGTTTTTGACTTTGAGGTCTAAAAGCTTGTTGTACCACACGAAGAAGAAGGAAAAAGCGAGATCAAGAAAGTCGAGATCTTTTGGTCCTTTATTTTCGGTTTGTATTCAAGTCGTGTAGATAGTTGTTTGTTGTTGTTGATTGTTGTTTTGGATATTGGTTCGTTGTTGATCCGGTCTTCCACTTTTCTTTTGTTCGACTTTGGATCAAGGATGACCAAGAACGATGGTCGATATTGGTGCGAAAAAATATGTGGTGAAGATAGTGATAGTCGCTATTTATAATTTTGAAAAGCAACCAAAAGATTCACGTTTAAAGATTTATTTGATTTAATTAGTTGGAAGCAAATAAAAGATGGTATTTATTTGTTATTTGCTAATGGTTTATATTCAATAATAATGTGTGATGAAGAAATTGATGAAGCGATGATATTAATGTTTGAGACCTATGATATTCATCTTCGTGTTTAAACCCGGAGACACTTGATATTCATCTTCCTTTTACATTAATTATCATATATACTAAACATCAAGACAACTACAGGTGTCTCACACACTCACAAAGATTAAATGCGGTTCACACACACGCATTAAATGCCAACTTTCATAACTTGGCAAAAGCATTACGAGGTTCAGTGGCTACGCAGTAAGTCCTTTTGAGCAATTTGGCAAAATAGTCCTTATCCAAACTCACGTTTACAAAAGCAATCCCATTGCATCGCGGGTTTCCACACTCGTTGTCACTAAACGAACATTTGTAGTTATTGGTGTGCGATGCATTGGTTGTACCATACTTTGATTAGTCTTGAAATCTCCCATTTTAAACCATTCATGAAAAATTGTATTTATTGGTGTGCAATGCACGTGTTGTACCGCATAAATTGTTGTCTGGCACATTCACTCTTGTACATTAAATTAAGGGACTCAAGTTTATAGTATTATAGATAGATGTGTAAATGAACTCTCTAGATAAACCAATATCTCCCCTTTTTTATTTCCAACAAGAGAATTCTACCTATTTCCATTTCTTTGAGTTCATTTCCTCCAACCAAACGCACCCTAAAGTATCTCTCCAAATGAAAGCGGGAAGTTTTCCCCAATTTTGTCACACATTCATTTCCCCCAAATTCAATACCGTAACCCTAATTGAACCATGGCGCCAAAATCAAAAGCAAAAGAGGAACAGATGAACGAAGCCGTTGCGAAAACGGTTGATTCTGAAGACGAGGTTCGTTTTTTATTTTTATAAAAGTTAGGGTTTCCAGTGACCTAGGGCTTGATTAATTGTATTATTGTGATTATTTGAATTAGGGGTGTTTGTTTAGCTTTATATATTCACTGTTTGTCTAAGCTTATTGGGTTTCTAAAGCTAAAACATTTCATGTGCTTATTGAAAGTTTAATAAGGGGGTGTTTGTTTAAGCATACTTGGTCGCCTTATTCAAAAGCCCAAAAGTTGACCTTATAAGCAGGCTAAACAAGCTTAAAGATGAAAAATAAGCTTAGTCACTAGTGCATTATTGTACTAGTCACAGTTAAGCAGTGTAACTAATTAAGCATAAACACATCAAAAGCAACATCTCGATGATAAAATCTATTATGTTTAGGTTTGCTAGTCGTTACATGTTTTTATTTAAGTTTTTTGTTTCTGTCCTACATCTTCTTATATTGACCATTGTGCTGTTTAGATTGTCGTTTTGCTGGTTTTAATGCTGCTGTGTATGTTGCTTTTGTAGTTCGTTGCTGTTTTTTGGCCTTTTAACGTGTTTTAGTTGCTGTTCATATTGCTATTTAACTTAGTGTCTTACATGTTTTTTACTTGAAGGAGGATCGAATGTCTTCAATGGAGACTGTATTCAACTGTGTTATTCGTACATACAGAATGGTGATGACAGGAACTCTGTTTCGTTGGTTTGTCGTAAATGTTACGAGATCGATTGTCTCACACGTAAACGCACGTGACGGTGCACGTCGTTACGCACCCACACCGTCTTGTTTATCTAAGCGGTTTCCGTTTCTCGAATCTCTAACCCTAAAAGGAATGAAGAAATCGGATACGGTATTGACCTCAGTCCGTGGATCCGAGAAATAGCCAGCAAGTTTACACGCTTGAAATCGCTTTGTATCCGTCGTTTGGTTATTGGTGATTCTGATCTCGAGCACCTTGCGGAAAACCGAGGGAAGGATTTATGGAGTTTGAAAATTTGTGAGTGTAAAGGGTTTTCAGAGAATGGGCTAATGTGTGTTGCTAAGTATTGTAGCGAGTTGAGAGAAGTTTGTTTGAAGGGATTGATTTGGTTGTTGGTGACAAGGAGGTGGAGGAACATGGGAAATGGTTACGTGTGTTGGCTTTGCGTAAAATCGAGAAGTTTTCACATAGGTATGATGCGGCTACTACTCCATTTGGTCAAGAAGATGTTGTGTTCCTGGTAGAAAAATGTAGGGAGTCTTTAGTTTCATTAAGAGTTGATACATGTCTTATAGACTATGCAGCACAGGCAATTAGCAATGCTGTTAACTTGCAAGATTTTTATGGTGCTATTTTTGATGAAGACGAGCAGTATATCGGTTTTAAGCTCCCCTCGAGTATTCGTAGTTTAGGCTTAAGTGATATGCCTCGAGGTTCGATTCGGTTTGTTGACCACCTATTGAATCAGTTAAGGAATTGGACTTTAGGTGGATAGATCTTCCGAAGACTGTCGGTGTCTCTTTCTTCAGGGCTGTCCTAACTTGGAAGTTCTTTACGGAGGATGTGTAAAGACACGGATTGGAACTTATTAGTCAGGTTTGCAAGAAATTGCGCAAACTGACTGCTTACTCTGGGACTCATCTAGGATTGATGGCGTGGCACAAGGATGTCCAAATTTGGAATATTTACGTGTCGAACTCGCTCATATTTCAAATGAAGCTTTGGAGTGCATAGGTTCTAATTTGAAGAATTTGCGTGTTTTCATATTCGTGTGCAACCAGAAGAAGATGAAGAATGCAATACAATTATACCGCTAGACAATGGGATCCGAGCTATGTTGATCGGTTGCACCAAACTTGAGAGCTAAGCATCCATCTTTATGAAGAGGAAGATTTGACCGATGTAGGTTTGGGGTTTATCGGCAAGTATGGTATTAATCTAAGATTTCTTTCTCTTGCTTATATAGGAGGATCCAATGAAGGACTTAGGGCGTTATCAATTGGGTGCCCAAGATTAAGAAAACTCGAAATTCAGGGTTGTGATTTTAGCGAGCAAGCTATTGGTAGCTTTTGTTTAAGGTACGCTCGCTAAGGTATATCTATATTCTGGATGATCGTCGGAAGTAGTTTCGTAGTGACGTCCAAATATTGGTTCTAGTACCATGGAAGCTCAGGTTTGTAAATATAACTCTTATCTGATATGCTTTTGTGTGTATCTATTTTGTATTGGCTCTATCATCACAGATAATATGTTTCTGTACCTTGTCAAAGTATTTCGTGTTTCTTGTTGTGGTAACAAAATAACAACATTAACTTACAACTTTTGATACTCTTATTCGGCAGCGTAAACTGAAGTGTAAATATGTACTTTTATATAGGGTGTAGTTTGGCTAAATTCATGTTTCTTGTTCGACCATATATGTTGCAGTTGGTAGTTTAAGCTTATTTGTATAGTTTCATCTGTTTTAAGCTGATGTAGTTGACTAAAATGATTTTACTAGACCATTTGTCTTTGTTGATTCATTTCATGCCAGCTTAATTTGTTTCTTGGCTTAAATTACTCAAAATAATGCACTTACAGATTGTTACTTGTGTCATGATTTAAAATATTAATTTATTTGGAATCTACTTTTAGGGTGCGTTTGGTATGCACATATCAGAATGGATATGTGGATTTCATTCCGATTAATGGTGTTTGTTTAGTGGGCCCGGAAATGAATTGGGTATATCATAGTCATAGATTAATATTTTAAATCATGACACAAGTTAAGGCCGGTGTTAGACTAGACATTTTGTAAGGCCGGTGTTCATCGGAATGAAATCCATAGATTAATATTTTAAATCATACCCATTTCATCAAATGTGATAGACTAGACATTTTGTAAGGCCGGTGTTCATCGGACGCTGTGTGCCATACACTATGTATGAATCTTGTTTTATATTCGCTTGTTCAGCAACGAGACAGTCTTGTATGCTTCAGGCACAAGTTTGTGTCTCAAAATACAAGTGCTACGCTTTAATACATTGACTTTCTGCTGGACCGTTGACTTGCGTAAAGTGAAGTATGACTAAAGGATAATCACAAGTTTGAAATGAGAAAACTTAGCAAACTGACAAGAGTGTAAATGGTAACGCATGTAATATATCAACTAGAAACAACTAGAGAACTGAAAGTTAGTGTAAATGGTTATGCATTGACTTTTTTTCGTCTTCTCTCTATGCAATCCTCATAATCCAGAGTTTTCTTCGTCTTCTTTGTTTAGATCAAACCCGCCCAAAAATGGAGAAAAGCCCACAAGAGCCTCCCATCACAAAAGCGAGCATTCCACATTTAAAGGAGTAGATCGGGCAGAAAAACTAAAGAGGGTTGAGAGTTTGCTCGCTGTAAGTGAACAAGTCTTAGTTAATTTTAGAGTGTTAATGGTGTTGAAATTCATAATATGGATATATATGATCATTATAAGTTTTAGAAAAATATATATATGTGATTATAAAATTAAGTTCGCTATATATTTAAAATTCTGACCTCAATTTGTAACCTTTTTTTTTTTTTTTTTTTTTAAGGATGTTAGGGATATTAGGGGTATGTGCACGGACTTTAGGGCGAGTTATCACTGAAAATAAAAGAGTTTCGGGAGGTGGCAGATTTTTATAGTAAGTTTTGCTTTGATTTTAAGTCTAAATAAATATGCACCTTCAAAACATAAATATTAAATTGTGTTGTTATTGGTGTTTTAGAAAAGGAAATCGAGAAAGTGCTTGAGGTGATTACTGTACAAGCGGAAGAAGCTCAACAGTCATGAAGAATATAATGAAAGTTGTAAGTTTTGCTAATGTTTACTTTACATATACAAATCCCACCCTTTTTCTATGATAAAAAAATCTCTGATACAAACCCCTAAACTTTTTATACAATGGTCTTCGCCCTTCTTTCTTTGTCAAAAGTGCTTTAGTTTTCCTTCCTTTCTCATTTGAACTACTACTTGTGCCCTTTTTTGTTTTTTCTTCGTGCCAATGTTTGATACATGCTCTTTTCCTGCTCATTTGTATCCTCATCGTCATCATCAATCTCAGTCAGATTGTCATGATCAATAGGCGTATCACAATACACGTTCTTGTTCTTTTTATCTTCCATATATGCTCTGATCTTTTCTTTGGCTTCATCAGAGACTTTTAAGCATGCCAAAACAGTGGTGGAAGTATGAAACGTGTGGATTGTGTGATTAATAATTTTTAGTAAGTGTTGGTATTTATAATATTATACTAAAGGGTTAGTTTTGTAATTATTTAACCTAATTTGGAAGATTAGGGTCGTCTGTACAACTTCATTAGCTAAAAATTAAAAAACTAGCCTTTATACAAAAAGCAAGCGCTTTCGCTTAACGATTTTGCTCGCTCTAGTAAAACGCCGCTTTTTAGAATCAAAGCGCTTTAGGGCGCTTCGCCGCTTCTTCGCTTAAAGCTCGCTTTTGACTTCACTGGTCTCGGTATTTAGAATACATAGATGATTGTAACTTTGCTTCTTTAATGGGAATAGCTATGAGGTGACAAGGTTTTTGGATTGCGCTAGCAGGATATGTCGTGTATTTATAATGCACAGTTGGGTCAAATCCATGATATCGTTATGTTTTTAGTTTGGATATAATTGTGTATCTAAAACTAATTAGCTTTAAATGACATTGATGAAAAAATTAACAATTTTCTATGTGTGCTTTATTTTACACGTTCTATATGCACGAGTGTCGACTGATTTTTTTTGAACTTAGTCACGGTTTCATCTTATGCAAAACCAATCTTTGTTTAAAAGGACATTTGCCTATATTTGGAAAGTGATGTGAATTTATTGGCGTCTACATAGATTGAATGTGGTGCAGTAAGACTGCAACTAGAGAGGGAATAGTGTCTAGAGTTGAAGGAGATTGCTTATTATATTCATAATCAAGCTTATTACAAAGATAGGAAAAACTTGTTGTCTGCCTTCCAATGCTGATATCAGGTCAATTTATAGACCAAAAAGAACCAACAGACCCTTATTTATTTTAAACCGACTCTTAGACTACTAGAACTTAAGACAAACCACTTAGACTACTGGAACTGATTAAGTAATAAATTTATGCTGCATCAGAATGACATGTCATTCTTTTGTTTATGTGGCTTTTATTCTTCTATGGATTGAATGACATGACATTCTTTTGTTTATGTGGCTTTTTTCTTCCATGTCATCAGTTTAAAACCCTCTTTTATTTATATATATATATATATATAGGTAGACAAGCTGATAATAAGCGACTAAAAATCGCTGAGCTCATGATAAAAGAAAAGGAGTTGAGGACACAAGTAAAGAAGAAGAAACAACAACTTAATCAAAAGAAAGTTAATTGGGCACCAACACCAACCTCAAAGGGCTGTTTTTTTTACTTATATACCCTTGCCTATTTCCCTAATCCTTTCTCGCTTGTTTTTTATTTGATTGTCAAAACCACAATACACCAGAAAACATTCCTGTTACAGTTACTAATTTCATGAGAGAGCAATAGAACAATCTTTTGACAAGAGTATAATTTCTCTGTGATCATTGATGTTATAGATTTGTTCTTGTTTGTTTAGACCTTCCCTGGTGTAGTGGTGTATTCTTCTTATTTAAGTGTCCAAATTGAACTTCCTCATAAGGTTTAAATGGTGAAAATTGCCCATCACAAAATAGTCTCAAAATAACCCATTATTTCTCAGTGATGTGCTAAGTTAGTTACTCCCTATAAGAGAAAACTTCAAGCGGTTATGTAAATTTTCTTGTGGATTCTCATATTTTATATGTGTTTAGATGGCTGACAGCATATAGATTATATATGTATAAATGTATATTGAACTTTTTTGGTGGTAGATTTGGTATGAAATAAACTAACAGGTGGGTCTAATAGTTTACTGAACAAAAAGTAGGGTTGGGGTAAAAAGAGACAGGAAGATGACAATGGGAGGTTAGGCGAAGATAGGTAAGGGTATGAAAGTCATTTTAACTAATTATTTTTATGTGCAAATAAAAAGACTGTAGATATCAATTCCCCTGTTTTTTACATACAATATCATGTTTTGTTTAGTGTTTTGAAAATTTGACAACAATACATTTGAGTTATATTTTATGTCTGCAGTTGTCTCAATCAAAACTCAAAAGTGGTGATGCAAGTCTCAAGGAGTAGATGACACCACTTCCTGACTTTGAGGACAAGCTTTAGTGAGGGAACACGATTTATCTTTTTCATTGTTTTACTATATTCTGATATATATGATACTGATGTGAAACTTGGTTATGTTTTGAATCTTTTTTATCTCTTACTTCTATCACAATATGTTGCAGTAATGACCTATATATACCAAGGCAGTAAATGGTAGTTGATATTGTGCATCTGCAGGCGGTTTTATAGATCTTATTCATGCTTGCTGGAAACTATATATAGCATTGTAGCAGGGTGGGCTACTATATTGCCTTCAGAATAATATTTGTGATGTTTTTAAAATACAATAGGTACCATGAAGAGTTTGAGTGAGTGATGTTTTCGAATCATACGTGCCATGTTGAGAAAAGTGGCGGTTGTATCATATAAGTAGCCTCGATGTCACTATTAAAAGCGGCATTAACCGTGCGTACTGTGATCATAATAATTATCCGTGAGTGAGTTTGTAAGAAACCTTAGGCATAACTCCAAACTTCTTTAACATATGCAGTGACATTTAATTACCATTTGAGCTGGTACACTTTGCAATAGTCAACATAACACAAGTCTAATGCTGATTGATATTGCAAGTTGATTGATTACCTGGACATATTTGTTAATAGATTAACTTTAGTATATTCAAATTGTATGAAAATGATGTGTAGGGTGCGTTTGGTATGAGGGTTTAACAAGAGGGGTAAGAATTGGATTTGTAGCACAATGTTTGGTTAGTAGGTTCGGGTTAAAAAAGGCATGTGCAAATCATGGGTGGGAAGCCAAGTTTTGATGGAGATTACTAATTCAAGTGAGACTTTTGGATAAATGCAACCTAAATTCTACATGAATCCAAATTATTTTTGTCTTTTTACATATATGGGCCCTTTTGATCAAAAAATAACTTTTGGAATATATTTTTTACATTATTATTTTTAGAAAAATTTACGTTTGGTCCTATGGTTTGCTCATATTTCAAGTTTAGTCCTTAAGTCGTTTTTATTACACCGTGATGTCTAATTTTGAAACTATGCGCTTTTGGTCCCTATTTTGGATGGGCGTTAGTTAAGTCCGTTAAGTATTTTCTGTACCGTTAGTCATTCGTTAATAATTTTGCACCGTTAGTCCTTAAAGTTATTTGCATAAATCGTCCTTGTGGTTAGCCGGTCAACGGCCGGTCAACGCCACGTGTCACCAACCGAGTGGTGCCACGTGGCATCGGGTCAGTCGCCACGTGGACCAATGAGGTGGCGCAACATGGCGATGGAAAATAAAACCAAAATTTTCCTCCCCGGTGGGTTGTGGGGAGGCAAGGTGATACCCATCCGAGATGGGCATACCTTCATGTATTATAGTCTTTTGGTTCTATTTAACCCTATAATGAGGTTGGTTTTATAAATAAAAAGCCAAATGAAAATTTGACTGTCATTTTAAAGGGGTTCGGGCGGTTCAAAATTGAGAAAAATACCGTCGGACTCGTTTTTAGTGCTCTTTCCAATGGTATGCTCGGGAATTTTTCGACTTCAAACGAACCTCGAAAATGCGAAAATAATCGTTTTTCTTTGTTTCGCATTTTCGAGGTTCGTTTGAAGTCGAAAAATTCCCAATATACCATTGAAAGAGCACTAAAAATCGAACTCGATTATCTTTCGATGAATTTTTCGACTTGGTTTGGACCTCGAAAAATGCAAAAACAAAAAAAAATGAAGATTTTCGCATTTTTCGAGGTTCAAACGAAGTCAAAAAAATTTCCCGAGCATACCATTGAAAAGAGCACGAAAAAACGAGTCCGACGGTATATTTATTTATTTTTTTACGGTCCATATAACTCCGTAAATTAATAGACCAAAAACTAAATTGAACATTTTAATAATATAATTTTAGAAAGGGTTATGTATTAAATTTAGATAAATATAATTGAAGCTATGCTTAGCCCAGTTGGGCAAAGCATTGCTTCCCACCCAAACAACCCAGGTTCGAATCCCATGCGTGACAAAGTGGTGGATTATATTACCAATGCCACGTGGCACCACCTCATTGGTCCACGTGGCAACCCGACCCTGACCTGATGACACCTGGCACCACTCATGTGGTGACACGTGGCGTTAACTAACGGTGCAAAAAATAAGGACTAACGGTGCAAAAAATAAGTAACGGTGCAAAAAATAAGGACTAACGGTGCAAAAATTATTAACGAATGACTAACAGCGCAAAATACTTAACGGACTTAACTAACGCCCATCCAAAATAGGGACCAAAAGCGTGCATAGTTTCAAAATTAGATCTTCTTGGTGTAATAAAAGCGACTTAGGGACTAAAGTTGTTATTTGGGGTATACCATAGGGACCAAACGTGTAATTTTTCTTATTTTTATTTTTACTATACCAAATTTAAATTCAAATTCTAAACCTATCTACAAACTAAACGGGTTTCTTAAATTATTTTCTTCTCTCATATATTAAATTCAAATCCTAATCCAAATTCAAATCTAAATCCAAATCTAAATCCTAAACTCGCTCACAAACCAAACGGCCCTTAGCTTCTTCCTTGTTTGCCTTTTATCATTCATCACCATAAATGACCACCGGTTATCCATTAATGACTTTTTCTAGGTCAAGAGCGCACACAAGATCGTTGTGTTCCATCACACTAACACACAAGTATATAGTGACTACTCGAACTTATATGGTTTAACGTTTTATCGTTTGATTGTGAAACGTAAAATAGGGATCTTTGCATTAGTTGTGGCCGAAAAGACTTTTGTATGTGGTAGGAAAAGCGTAAAATAGGGATCTTTACCACCGGTTTCATATGATTTGGGAAGTGTTTGTATTTAGAAAAAATTACACGTTTGGTCCATGTGGTTTACCTCAAATAACACGTTTAGTCCTTAAGTCGTTTTAATTACACCACACATACCTATTTTTAAAACATGTTGCCAATTTAGTCCCTATTTTGAGAAATAAGGATTATCCGTGTAATAAAAAAAAACTGTAAATAGCTACACGGATGATCCCTATTTTTTAAAATATGGACTAAATGGGCAACATGTTTCAAAAATAGGTATGTGTGGTGTAATTAAAACGATTTAGGGACTAAACCTGTTATTTGAGGTAAACCACAGGAACCAAACGTGTAATTTTTTCTTGTATTTATGAAAAAAGTGACAACAAAAATACCAAACTAATTGGCGAAAACCTCACTAACAAAAAAAGTGACAACAAAAAAATCTTTAATTTATTTTTCTCTCTTAAGCGGATTTTACGCTATGAACCATAGGACATTAGACTATGGCTTACAGTTATTTTCATGAGAATTGATATCTACACCACTTTTTTATGCATGCACATAACTTGTGCATTACAGTTTGTACTGCATATCATCAGAATGCATAAATGATGAGTGTCTAAATACTCATCATTTTGTACCATCTAAACGCAAAATCATCGAAAACACTCAAAATGCATCAAAATGATGAAAATATCACAAATCGGTGTTTTAAATGCAAAATATCAAAATCGATGAAAACGCATATCAAGTTTGCAAAATTGGCGCTTTAGTCCCCAAGTTTCAAAAGTTGTCAAAAGCAGGTCCTCGGTATATCAAAATAAAGAAAAATATCATTCAAGGTCCTTGAAATATTTTAAATTGTCAAAACGGTCCTTGAATGAATATTTGGTCAAATGGCGGAAAAAGTCCTCAGTTTCAAATTTGGCAAAAATAGTCCTTGGAATTTTGAAAATGTCAAGTTTGGTCCTTGAACTATTGAAGCTTGTTACTTTTGGTCCCTTGAAACATCTTTGATGAATTGGCGACTTTGGTCCTTGATTTTCATAATTTACAACATAAGTCCTTGTGTTTTAAAACCCTTTCACCATTTAGACCTTGTCGATACCAGTGACCCCCGCCATAGCTTTTGACCGCCACTTAAACCTTTTGACCCCCTTCTATTATTAACACTGGTCACATCTTGGTCAAACAAAGACCCTTGGCGCCTTTTTCTTCACCTCCCAACCACCATATCCGCTTACTCCATCTCCCACACCTCCACCTCAACCCCTCATCTCCTTGTCCCCCACCTCAAAACAACTCCAAGAAACATTAAATGCCCTCCTCCACCTCACTCAACCCACATCCTTATACACGCTTTTGGCGCCAAAATGAATCAAACGGCTAGAAATTATCCAAGTCATCCAATGGCTATTATTATTGGTGGGAATTATTCAGAGTGGAAAGAGAAAGACTTTGGGTATAAAAAGGAAGAGGAGAGAAGCTTGAAGAGTAGTAGCTAGTTTTATTTTTTTTTCCTTTAATGTCGTTTTTAATTAAATGTTCTTAGTTTTAGTTAAAATATTGTAATTTCAGTTTCTTGGTAACATATTTATGTTAAAGTATCTTTGTAATCAGTTTTAAGAAGCAATTCTCAAGTTTAGCTAAAATTTATAATTTGTGTTTACTGATGAAAATTTCCTTCTCAAAGTATCATTCAAAAGCTTCAAACAATCTATTTTCATGTTCAAATAAGTTTGTTTAAGCTTGTTAAAGCTTTCATAAGCTCTCATTCTGATTTCAAACAATTTTCTATTTTAGTCAACAAAAGTCAACGGGGCTCAAATTGGAATGGCGATTGATAATGGGTGTTGCGGATCCGTGAATTGGGTTAGAATAGCTTCATTTAGATTAGGTTTGGGTTTGGTATTGGTCTGCAAACAAGATGGACTCATTTGAGTAAGTTCTAGATTTTCATATTTCGAGCCAAAAATTTGCATTATTTGCTTGTGGATGTATCTGTGGTCAATATTGGTTTTGTGTGTTTATTAAGGTGTATTTAAGATACTTAAGCTTAGTTGGATCAATGGCTTAAGACAGTTTAGCGAATAGGATAGTTTTACTTGCTTGTCGGTTAGAATAGGGTGTTTGGAATTGTCATCAATCCACGTCCACTAGGCTTGCTCGATGATTAGTTTCATTGTTTCATTCTTGTGTAACTATTTCATGCTCTTATCATCTTTAAATTGAGTCGCAAATCAAGAAAGTCAAATTCTCTTGAATCGTCCTAGCTTGACTCCTTTGTTGGAGTTTTAGCAAGTCCAAATCTTGTTTTGTGCATCAAATTTATAGAACTAGCTTGATTCGGTCTTAATTCATCATAATATACCATTTTCAGTTCACAATTCAAGATCAAATCTCACCATAGTCAACTTTTCGGTTTTGATCAAAAGTCAATTGCAAAGTTTCGGTTTGAGCCCAAATGGAAAGATTTTTCATGCACTCGGTTCTAAGTCAATGCAAGTGAAAATTGTTGTTTTGAAAACCTCACCGGTCTTGTTTCTTATAAGCAATTTTTCGATTTTACCAAATTTTAGAAGCTTCAAAAGAGCTTTTCAAATGACCCGGATGCCCTGTGTAGAATCATTGCTACTGAGGTTTATGCAGATTTTGCTTGGATTGCACGAGCTCATTTGAGCTTGTGTAGGTCTGAAATTTGGCTCATGTGTAGTTACCGTGTCTATTTTAAGATCCGACTTTTAGTTTTAGTTTCGCTTATTCTAGTGCTCATTTCTACCCCAAAGTAAGCACCGAATTGCTTTTAGCCAAAAGCTCACAACATTAAATCGAGCTTGTTGTTTCAGAGGTTAGGGCTTGTTGAAACTTGTGCCATTTATGTTCCTTTAGCATATCAGAGCTTCTCTTTTGGTTTGGTAGCCTTAGGATTCCATTTGCTTATTGAAGTGCTTATTTCAATAAGCACTTCCTCATCAGATCCTTATTCCTCCTAACAACCTCCTGTTTTTTTATTTTTCCTTTATTCCTTATAATGTTTTAGACTTTTCCTGAAATTTTCAGATTTTTCCAAGTTGTTTTGCTATTTTTCTTAATTTAAATTAGTTCTTAAGCATTTTTTAATTAGCTTTTAATACAAAAAATTCAGAAAAGTATCAAAAAATAATTTTTCATTTTATTAAGTTAAGATAAATATAAAAAGCCAAAAACATATTTTTCCATATTTTTCTTAGTTAAATTTGTATTTTTAAATATTTTAATTAGTTTTAAATAGTTTAAAATTCATAAAAAATAGAAAAATAATCAGAAAAATACAAAAATAGTTTTGAAAATTCTAGATTGTTATTTTAGACTTTTCTAAGTCTTAATTTTATTTTTCTAGCTTTATTTACTATTTTCTTGTATTTTAGGTAATTATTAAATAGTTAAAATAGTTTTTAATTAATAATAATTAGATAATTAGTTATAAAAATAATTTTATTTTTCTATAAATTTTCTTTTATCATTAGGATTGTGGAAATGTATTTTTCATATTTTTAGGATTTATCTTGTGTAAGTTTCACGTTTTTATTTGTGCGTTACGTAATTTTTATTTAAACGTAAGTTTTAGTTTTAGGTTTTAACGTTCATCACTTTAAATATAGTGATAGCGTTTATTTAATATCTTTATCTTTTAATTTTCTTAATTTGTATTTAAGTCGCTTTAATTTATAAACTTTTTCAAGAGTGTAATTATCCTATCCAAATCTTTTCGATCACTATCATTAGTGATCATTCTACCGTCGATCAGTGTTTACACACCATTGAGTCTCCGTGGGACATAACGACCGGAATTCACTGTATTCTCGATCTTCATTGTATTTGTGCTTAACTGTTTTAAGTCTCATTACGTCGACCATTCATGAGTGGCTAGCTTGTGTGATTAGACTTCATGGACTTGACCGGTTTAGCACAGATCAAATTTTACGCCACGGGGGGGCTTTAGCGTGTGTTTAGCCTTTTCGGATCCATTCTTGCACATACCCCATCTTTTGTAAAAGTTTTGTAAAGTTATAAGAAAATCAAAAGTTCATTAACACTTTTCACAAGTGTTTTTAACGCCAAAAATATTTTCATTCTTTGTTTTTGCAAAATGTTTTCAAAATGCCAAAAATATTCCTCTTTACCCTCTTACCCTTTTGATTCTTTATTCCTTTACCCTCTATCCATTTGATTCTACCTTCTCCTATTCTCATGGAATCGTTTATTCCTTGTGTCGGTTGTGGTGAGCCTCTTTATGGTTCACCCGTCATTTGTACGTGTGTACGGTGTGGTAATGATATTCAAAGCGGAGTTGTTTGTTTTGTGGTTCGAGGAATTCATTTGATTATGATCCTAATCCGAACTCATTTAACGACCCTCAAACTTTTCCAACTACCCACCACAACCCGACTTTTCTAACTCATGAGTATTGTGGAGGTCCTCACCCGAGTTTTGAGTGTCAAACAGGGAACACGCTTGTCTATGAGCATAATCCTTGTAACAATTATGACTACTCTTATCATGACCAACCTCCACAAGGTACCAAACGATTCAAACACAACCTCTGCAAATTCCTCATGAACTTCTCCAAAATTGTCTCGATACACTCAAAGATTTAAAAGAATTGATTAAAGAAGAGTCTCGCCGAAAATTATCTTTGAAGAACAAGCGACTAGAGTAAGCTCCCAATATTGGAAACCTCTCGCGCGATTATGATGACAACGACGACGACGATGATTTTGATGAGGAATCTACAACTCGAGTGGCAATCCCACTCCGCTTCAAAGCTTTTCATTTCGACTCTTCCCTTCACTCACGCCGGTTGAGAAGTGAATTCCTTTGGAAGAGGTCGATGATCCTATTTCTTTGAAATTCTTTGATCCCGAGGACTCTCTCATAATGGAGGATGATCATCTCAAGACTATTTCGGAAACGGAATCATCGAGTGTTGAGGATCTTGTCCTAATCCCAAGTGAGTCTCGAGGATATATCCAATAGTGATTGGGATTTGCATGTTTGTGATTCTCTCGACATTTCGAGGTTACTTCCGGATTTTCTCAAATCCTCTTTTGAATTTAATGATGACTACACTTTTTGGTAAATCCTCTTCGATGAAATGTCGATTGATCTGAGACCATCACGGAAGTGGTGGAAATTGCTAGCTCTCGAGCACACCACTTGTCCCACCTATGTATTCTATCTTCTCTCTTCCATCATGTGATGATGATTTTATCCTCACTAATGAGATTCATGATCCAAAAATCATGAATTCCCTCCGATAATGAGGAGTTAGTCATGATCATTATCATAATTCTCCTTCTTTTCTTCACCTACCGGTGACTTCTCTCTTCTTCACTCCTTCGGAGTGAGGACACTATCTTTGACCGCATTTTCATTTATCATCGTGAGCCGGTGCGTCTCTATATATCTCATCGGTGTGGAACTTTCACGTGCTTCATATGTTTGTCCAAACATCTTGAATGAAAGTCCGATGGAGATTGTATCTTCCACTTGCTTCCCATGAACCAATGAATGCGGGTCGAGTCAAGCTAGCGACTCGAAATCAAAAACAATGCACACACCATATGGGTTTTCACCCATATTTCGACTTCTCACCCCTTTCTACCATCTAAGTGTGGGGTGATGCCCCATGTTATATATATATATATATATATATATATATATATATATATATATATATATATATATATATATATATATATATATATATATATATATATATATATCTCTAAAAAAAAAAAAAAAAAAAAAAAAAAAAAACCTTTTAAATAATGGCCGTAGTATTTCCCTTTTACGTTCTTTGTTTGGCATAACCGCGGTACTTTGAATATTGAGGGCAATATTCATTTCTAAGTGTGGGGAATTCTCACAATTTCATATATTATCTACCCAATTCCCCGTTTTGGCCAAATTTTTTTTGGAGTAAGTGTTTTGCACTTACTCATTTGGTTATCGATCCGCTTTGTCTCAGTAAGACAAAAGGATTAGCTAATCCAGAGCAAACGGCTCTTGGTAAAGATTTCTCAAATCCGTTTATATGGCTTGCAATTTTCCCAAAATTGTATGGTTCTCAACTCACCATATCCTAAAAAGTGAAGAGTTGGCTAGCCCGCAGGTTATGGCTTGTGGTAAAGGCGATGGAAAATCCATAATTGGTAATCGGCTCACCAAAGATAATTCGATAATTTATCTAAGAGTTGGCTAGTCCGTAAGGTACGACACGGTAAAGACACATCAAATCCGTTTACGACTTATGATTTGCTCAAAATCATTTGGTTATCGATGTACCAAGGTTCTTACTTGAACCAAAACAATTGGCTACTCGAAGTGATGGCTTTTGGTAAAGAGTTTTAAAATCCATTAAAGTTCTAAAACATTGCTAGGGACTAGCAATATCTTAGTGTGGGGATTGATGAGTGTCTAAATACTCATCATTTTGTACCATCTAAACCGCAAAATCATCGAAAACACTCAAAATGCATCAAAATGATGAAAATATCACAAATCGGTGTTTTAAATGCAAAAATATCAAAATCGGATGAAAACGTATCAAGTTTGCAAAATTGGCGCTTTAGTCCCCAAGTTTCAAAAGTTGTCAAAAAGCAGTCCACGGTATATCAAAATAAAGAAAATATCATTCAAGGTCCTTGAAATATTTTAAATTGTCAAAACGGTCCTTGAATGAATATTTGGTCAAATGGCGGAAAAAGTCCTCCAAGTTTCAAATTTGGCAAAATAGTCCTTGGAATTTTGAAAATGTCAAGTTTGGTCCTTGAACTATTGAAGCTTGTTACTTTTGGTCCCTTGAAACATCTTTGATGAATTGGCGACTTTGGTCCTTGATTTTCATAATTTACAACATAAGTCCTTGTGTTTTAAAACCCTTTCACCATTTAGACCACGATACCCAGTGACCCTGCCATAGCTTTTGACCACCGCCACTTAAACCTTTTGACCCCTTCTATTATTAACAACTGGTCACATCTTGGTCAAACAAAGACCCTTGGCCCTTTTTTCTTCACCTCCCAACCACCATGTATGCGCTTACTCCATCTCCCACACCTCCACCTCAACCCCTCATCTCCTTGTCCCCCCACCTCAAAACAACTCCAAGAAACATTAAATGCCCCTCCTCCACCTCACTCAACCCACATCTGCTTATACACGTTTTGGCGCCAAAATGAATCAAACGGCTAGAAATTATCCAAGTCATCCAATGGCTATTATTATTGGTGGGAATTATTCAGAGTGGAAAGAGAAAGACTTTGGGTATAAAAAGGAAGAGGAGAGAAGCTTGAAGAGTAGTAGCTAGTTTTATTTTTTTTTCCTTTAATGTCGTTTTTAATTAAATGTTCTTAGTTTTAGTTAAAATATTGTAATTTCGGTTTCTTGGTAACATATTTATGTTAAAGTATCTTTGTAATCGGTTTAAGAAGCAATTCTCAAGTTTAGCTAAAATTTATAATTTGTGTTTCTTGATGAAAATTTCCTTCTCAAAGTATCATTCAAAAGCTTCAAACAATCTATTTTCATGTTCAAATAAGTTTGTTTAAGCTTGTTAAAACTTTCATAAGCTCTCATTCTGATTTCAAACAATTTTCTATTTTAGTCAACAAAAGTCAACAGGGCTCAAATTGGAATGGCGGTTGATAATGGGTGTTGCGATCCGTGAATTGGGTTAGAATAGCTTCATTTAGATTAGGTTTGGGTTTGGTATTGGTCTCAAACAAGATGGACTCATTTGAGTAAGTTCCTAGATTTTCATATTTCAAGCCAAAATTTGCATTATTTGCTTGTGGATGTATCTGTGGTCAATATTGGTTTTGTGTGTTTATTAAGGTGTATTTAAGATACTTAAGCTTAGTTGGATCAATGGCTTAAGACAGGTTTAGCGATAGGATAGTTTTACTTGCTTGTCGGTTAGAATAGGGTGTTTGGAATTCTTGTCAATCACGTCCACTAGGCTTGCTCATTGATTAGTTTCGTTGTTTCATTCTTGTGTAACTATTTCATGCTCTTATCTCGTCTTTAAATTGAGTCTCGCAAATCAAGAAAGTCAAATTCTCTTGAATCATCCTTAGCGTACTCACCGTTGGAGTTTTAGCAAGTCCAAATCTTGTTTTGTGCATCAAATTTATAGAACTAGCTTGATTCGGTCTTAATTCATCATAATATACCATTTTAGGTTCACAATTCAAGATCAAATCTCACCATAGTCAACTTTTCGCTTTTGATCAAAAGTCAAATGCAAAGTTTCGGTTTGAGCCCAAATGGAAGATTTTCATGCACTCGGTTCTAAGTCAATGCAAGTGAAAATTGTTGTTTTGAAAACCTCAATGGTCTTGTTTCTTATAAGCAATTTTTCGATTTTACCAAATTTTTAGAAGCTTCAAAGAGCTTTTCAAAATGACCCGGATGCCACAATGTGAAGACATTTGTTGCTACATGGTTTATCTGATTTTGCTTGGATTGCCAGAGCTCATTTGAGCTTGTGTAGTCTGAAATTTGGCTCATGTGTAGTTACCGGTCTATTTTAAGATCCACTTTTAGTTTTTAGTTTCGCTTATTCTAGTGCTCATTTCTCACCCCAAAGTAAGCACCGAATTGCTTTTTTAGCCAAAAGCTCACAACATTAAATCTGTTGAGCTTGTTGTTTCGAGGGTTAGGGCTTGTTGAAACTTGTGCCATTTATGTTCCTTTAGCATATCAGAGCTTCTCTTTTGGTTTGGTAGCCTTAGGATTCCATTTGCTTATTGAAGTGCTTATTTCAATAAGCACTTCCTCATCGATCCTTATTCCTCCTAACAACCTCCTGTTTTTTATTTTCCTTTATTCCTTATAATGTTTTAGACTTTTCCGAAATTTTCAGATTTTTCCAAGTTGTTTTGCTATTTTTCTTAATTTAAATTAGTTCTTAAGCATTTTTAATTAGCTTTTAATACAAAAATTCGTAAAAGTATCAAAAAATAATTTTTCATTTTTATTAAGTTAAGATAAATATAAAAAGCCAAAAACATATTTTTCCATATTTTTCTTAGTTAAATTTGTATTTTTAAATATTTTAATTAGTTTTAAATAGTTTAAAATTCATAAAAATAGAAAATAATCGAAAAATACAAAATAGTTTTGAAAATTCTAGATTGTTATTTTAGACTTTTCTAAGTCTTAATTTTATTTTTCTAGCTTTATTTACTATTTTCTTGTATTTTAGGTAATTATTAAATAGTTAAAAATAGTTTTTAATTAATAATAATTAGATTATTAGTTATAAAAATAATTTTCTTTTTCTATAAATTTTCTTTTATCATTAGGATTGTGGAAATGTATTTTTCATATTTTTAGGATTTATCTTGTGTAAGTTTCACGTTTTTATTTGTACGTTTACGTAATTTTTATTTAAACGTAAGTTTTTAGTTTTAGGTTTTAAACGTTCATCACTTTAAATATAGTGATAGCGTTTATTTAATATCTTTTATCTTTTTAATTTTCTTAATTTGTATTTAAGTCGCTTTAATTTATAAACTTTTTCAGTAGTGTAATTATCCTATCCAAATCTTTTCTGATCACTATCATTAGTGATCATTCTACCGTCTGATCAAGTGTTTACACACCATTGAGTCTCCGTGGGACATAACGACCGGGAATTCAACATATTCTCTCGATCTTCATTGTATTTGTGCTTAACTGTTTTAAGTGCATTACGGTCGACCATTCATGATGGCTAGCTTGTGTGATTAGACTTGATGCACTTGATCGGTTTAAGATGGATCAATAAATTATAGTGCATGCATCAAAAGATGTGATGTGAGTATCACCCCCTTATTTTCATCTATTAATGAGATGCTGATCGGGCTGGTAGCCCGATCTACTAGACGGTCTATTTTAGGATATTGTGTTTTTTTTGCAACAACTTACTCTCATAGTCTCATGGTCTTTTAAGCGTCAGTTGACGTTTTCTCGTTTTAGGGCAAAGGCTGAGTATCATGGTGTTACTAATGATGTTGCTGAGACATGTTGGATCTGGAATTTACGTCGTGAACTACATACTCCTTTATCTTCGACTACTCTTGTTTATTATGATAATGTGAGTGTTGTATACTTGTCTTCTAATCCGGTTAAGCATCAGCGGACTAAGCACATTGAGATTGATATTCATTTTGTTCGTGATTTGGTTGTTGCTGGTCAGGTTCGCGTTTTACATGTTTCTTCTCGATTTCAGTTATGCTGATATTTTCACCAAGAGATTACCTACGACTTTGTTTCATGAGTTTCGTGACAGCTTGAGTGTTCAGTGTCCTCCACTCAAACTGCGGGAGAGTGTTAAACATATTAATGGGCCAGTTTTGGCATGTATGGGTCATGGCCCAATAGTTGTGTGTATATACATTATGTACTCCTTGTATTCATCATTAATTCAATATACAGATAACGACTTATAAACACAATGTAAAAAAACAAGTATCCGTAGGCATTTGTAATGTTTACAACAACTTAACTAGATAATATTTGGACATTAGAGGATTATACATATCTTACTGGATTTAGATGTTCACTATATAATATACAAAAAGCAAAAGATGTTAGCTATTGCGGTTTTTAAGGTTGAAAATTTTGACTTTAGATATGTTTTTGGTGATGACAAAAAGAAAAATCAATACTATAAAATAAAATAAAAAATCATGTGTATTATGTTAATTGAGGAAAATCAAGTCTTGCATGCAAAATTATGCGTATAACCATTTGCATTGCTATTGCTTATCGTTATTTTAAATAAAAGTTGTCATTATTCGTAAAGTTTTTTTGGTGCAAAAGGTGAATTATATTAAACTTCCAAACTTTCAACATAAGGATAACAATAAAAGATTTGGACAAGTCCCAAATCGAAACAACATACAAACAAAGAGAATATTGTGCGATATAACTAGGCGAGCGAGCCAAAGAAACATGTCTGATGATGATCTCTGACAGGCTGCTCCAATTCAGATACCATCTTATTCCATCAACTCAGAAAAACCAACATATATTCCAATTCACCTTAAAAGCACCTACCATCTAGCTACATTTCCATCTCTATTCTACTACACCACTCAACCTTCCACCACAAGAGCCATAGTAGAAAATAGAGGATGGCTTCACTAGGAACCATAACCTATCCATGGGAGGCTCTTCCAAACAACCTACATTTCTCTCTAAGAAGGCTTGGTTGCTTGGAAACACTCTCCTCCATGATGACCACCCTTACCTCCTATGGGAATGTAAAGTATGGACCATGAAGTGTCATCTTTCACTACTCTCAATTCCATACTACTTACATTCCCCTCCAAGACCATTTACTCTTCACAAAGGAAGCCCTACTTTATGGTACATCCATACTTGAGATAGAACTCCTACATAGTCAAACAAAGCTCACTAGTTCCCTCCTTAGGCCAAACCAGACAAGACTAAGAGACTAAAGTATGTACAGTCACTCAGTTAGGACTCCAAGATACAAGGTACTTCACATTTGCAATGGCCTGAAATCAGAAAAATAGCCAACTTTATATGTAGTATTAGGCTAGATAAACAACACTGTATCAGCAGTCCATCAACCTTATCCAAACACTCCTTAATGCCTTTATTCAGTGCAATGACTTGACAAATCATTCACCTTTATACAACCAACTTCATTAGTTCCTCTATTATTGAACAATCTTAAGTTGAATACCCCATTCAGTAGCCACAACTCTAACTTGAATGGAACTTTTAACTTTGATGCTTAACAGTTGTAGCTTTACACTGTCTTCAATTTCTTTAAGGATAACTTCAAAGTCTTTTCTTTCATTTGAAAACAATCTTCTATTCCTTTCTCTCCATATACAATAGACACTAGTAGACAACACCATTTTCCTCACCACAGTTCTGATATTATTATTACATGGTAAATCAGTGAGTTTATTGATGTTCCTCCATTCATTATCCACACCCTTGACCTTCATTTTATCTTTCATAGTTACCCATATCTTCTTAGAGTAATCACAATTGAAGAACATGTGACTATGTGAATCATTGCATGTACAACAAAGGGGACATACCATATTTGTATTTTGATTCCATTTCATTGGTCTGTCTTGTGTTTGAAGTCTTTCCCTTATAGCTAGCCAGAGAAAGAAGGAATGTCTAGGGACACCTTGAGAGTACCATACCATGTTATACCATTTTACCTGTTGATTCTTTGTTCTCATATCTTCCCACATTATCCTTGTGCTGAACTTAGATATAACTCCACTATCTTTTTCCCACATCACAATATCATCATTATTTTCATTCACCTCTCGAACTTGAACATTCAACAGTTGAGGAAAAAATTGGCACCACCCATTAGGCCACATCCATCTCCCCTCGTGTATCATATATGCAACTTTCATATTATTTCCCAATCTAGTAGCATTCCTATAGCAAGTTGGGACAATGTTTCCTACTAATTCATGATTTCCCCATCTGTCATACCACATAGAAGTATTTCTACCATTACAAATTCTATGAATCATGTAGAAAACTAGAAGGGGGGTTGAATAGTTTACCAATTAAAAACTTTGTTTTGAAACTTAACTTAAGATCAATTGATATTGATCTTTGATAAGTTAGTGAAATATACAATCAATATATAAAGAGTAGATAAGGAAAGAAACAATCAAACCATGACAAGTTGTTTATAGTGGTTCGGTCTAAAAGGACTCTTTTCCTTGCCCTACTTCACTCCTCGAGTCTCACACTCGAGATTTTCAACTTCACTAGTCAACAAGCTCCTTTCACCGTGGAGAAAACCTTTACACTTAACACACACTATTTCCGACACTAAGCTAAATGTCGAGTTCTTTTCAAGGGTACAACCACTCCACACACAAATGTATTTTAAGAACTAAAATACTAACCACTCACACTCACAAGATTATGATGGTTTGGTACAACAATGAAGTATGAATCAACACAAGATCATATAACAACTAACAAACAAGACTTCCAACTTCTCGTTGAAGCTTGAATGAGACTTGATCTTCTTTGCTACAAAAGAGATCACTAATATGATATGAAACTGAGTTAGAAATGTTAGAGAGAAGAAATGTATGAGAGTATGATGGAAAAGGATGAAAAACTACTTGGTTTGGCTTTGCTATTTATAGCCAAAACCATCAGCAGGCACCACGGACCGCGGACTGACAGCAAGATATCAAAATCTTGCCAAAGTCAACCATATCTATGCAAGATTGTGTAAGATATAAAGAGTCCAAATCTACACAAAATATCTAATGAAATCTTCCAATGATTTCCATGATGCATCACATGATGTCATGTGTTTGTTTTTCTATTTTTAGAAATATGCAAATACATAAGTAATGTTTAGTTTTTAAGAAACTAAAACATTCTAAAAACTACTATCATACATTATGGTTAGAGTCATATCAAGATATGATTAATCACAATGTAAATGCTTGAGTGATGAAGATATTATTTGAAAAAGCTTGTTTTAATATCTATTAAACTTGACAAGCTTTAAGCTTTATAAAAATTAAATTTACTTTTGTCGTTAACAAAACTTAGGTAAAGATCAAAAATATAAATAACGTTTAATGACGATATTTGTATTAACAATCTCCCCTTTTGTTGAGGACAAAACATAAATTTATTTTATAAAAGATGTAAAGATTGTACAAGAGTTATAAAATATTAGTTTTAGAACTTGAAAGAGAAATGATAATGCAAGTATATGATGTTTGACTTTTTCGAGAAGTCAAAGTCTTCACTAATTGAAGCATGATGTTGACTTTTCGGAAAGTCAAAGTATACTGATTGACTTTTTAGAAAGTCAAATATTATCAATGAAGTGTCATATTGACTTTTCGAAAAGTCATGTATGCGCTTGACTTTTCGAAAGTCAAATGTAACCAAGTTCTATATATTCTCCCTTTTGTCTCAACAAAAGAAGATACGAGGCGGAATGTGTAATGAGCCGAGCCATTATCTCCCCGACCAATGCTCCCCAAATTGGGTGCCAATGGGAGGATACATGAATTGTGAAAAGCTACAAAAGATTTGTTAGTAATAATCATCATTCACAAGCATTTCCATACACTATGTAATAAGCACCAACAATATAGAAAACACCATTCATTAGTTAAAATTTTTCATGATTTAAAAACCATGAAAAGGAACACAATGAAGTGTTTAGTACAATAAAAATAATCATAGAAAAGTAAAAAATGCTTATAAGAGCTAATTTGGGACCATTCTAATGAGATGGTGGATGAGAAAAGCGTTGAGTCGCTCAGTATGTGATTGAGGATGAGCGTCATTTCCTCTTGGAACTCATGGACCATCACCCCGTCCGATCAATGGTTTAGGCGGTTTGCTCACAAATTGAGCAACCATCTTTATAACGCCGCATTTTCGGGTTACTTTTCATATTTTGAAAATTTACTATTCACATTACTACTCACTTTCACTATTCATCCCGTAAAATTTTAATCCACATTCTCGTAAGATAAATTATTTTAGTAATAACACGAGAGTTCGACCATCGTTAGATCATTTTCGCAAAAGTTATTAAGTAAACATCGTTTTAAAGTTTCGTTTTAGGCGTCCACCGTTTAAACATCACGCGCATAACAAATCCAACTCGACAATTTTCCTCGCATCGGATAAATTTTAGATCACTCATGATTAATTTGAGAATTTTTAATATTTATTATTTTAATATTACCAAATAAGCCCAGTAGTGAGAACAAAACTAAACTTACGTTTTAAACAATTCTACTTACACCCAGCTTAACGATTCTTGCCTTTGTGTTTCTAATATGTTTTGACACTTTTACATTTTTGGAAAAGTCAAACATATTTCCCTCCTCCTTTGACCATAAAGGAATTAACCTTATCGTTCTACATTTTGCATAAATCGCGTAACTTTTAAACTTCACAAATAAGCATTAAGTTATCCAGCGTATGAAGAAAACCACATTTAACATCTCATATCACTTTTAGACTAAATTTAGTCTACTCTAAATAAATTCACGGTCGTTTCCACGAAATTTCGTTCTTTTCCGATAAGCTGCAATTCGTGTTTTTGACCGTATTTCGACTTTAAGCGGCGTTTTGCACCCAATAAGACTTATCACCCATTTTATATTTTTATATGGAGTATAATGATGAGTTTCATCATTCCTGCAAGTTTCATATTTTTACGATACCGGTTTTACGTTTTATGGCTTGGTTAGCATTTAGCGGAACCAAAACTCACTCCGTAATCAAGATAATACCAAAACTATCCACCTAAGTCATCTTATCTCTATATGATCGAAATTAGGAGGATTCATCACCTTGGTGTCAAAATCCTAAGCATGCTTCCTTTAGATCATTTACATGTTTAAATTTAACCATGGTTAGTTTTAACCCAATATATAGTTAACTAAAATCTTTAGCCTATAAATACCAAGCATAAACCTTCATTTATTCTTGCACCACCCCTTCTTAACATCTAAAGTCCTAAACCTAAGGCATTTCTTATAAATCTTGTAAGAACATTCATGTGTTCTTGAAGAAAAACTAGCGTTTGATCTTCGTTCTTGGAAGTTTTCAAGAAAGAGTCGTTATAATCTTCAAATAACTTCAAGTCTCCAAAAGGCGTTGTTATAATCTTCATTTCTTCTTGGGTTCTCAAGAAGGCGTTGTTATAATCTTCTAATAGCCTCGGGTTTTGAAGATTGCAAATTCTCGTCGAAGCTCGCTTATATTTCTTTTTCCGTAATACTCAAGCATTCTATATTAAGGTAAGTATTTATAAAACTCAAACTTATATAAATACTTATTAACTTTGTTAGTTTATTTATTGTATTTATAAACTCTTAATATATCATAGAATCAAGTAATTAAAATACATGTTTTACGTATTAAGTGCTACAATAGTAGGGAGCTTCATGTGAGGGGTTTCATTTGAGTAAAATGTATCGACGAGTTCTTTGGTTCACGAATTAAAGTGTCCTAGCTCCTCGACGTTCTTGCATGACCTACGAATTGTGATGGCCCGAGCGGTGTCTGAGTTATACAAACTAAAACCATTTCTATAAACAAACATACAAATACTACATCACGATCAATATAGAGACGTATATAGTTTTGTTATTTCTTTCGCATCATTATTTCAAACCTAAGTCGCAACATCCTATTCTAGGTTGCTCGTAGAAGTTCTCACGGCATATCCATCATTCTCATTATACATTTGCTATCATTTACTTTGAGGTGAGTTCATAGCCCCACTTTCTATTATTTAATTGTTTTACAAACCCTTGGGGGAGATACATGCTTTATTTTTAAACCGAACACATTGCTTTGAAACTATATGTTTATCTGAACTGAATGTTTATTTATGCTAAGTAACAAGATATTGCTATCGTGAATTGCATTTATATAATTATGTGCATACATAATTGTATCAAACCAAAGCGGGCTCGAGTATCATATACTTGAGGCGGCCGTATCAAACAAAAGCGGGCTCGAGTATCATATACTTGAGGCGGCCGTATCAAACAAAGCGGGCTCAAGTATCACAACGTATTGAGGCAGCCGTATCAAACAAAAGCGGGCTCAAGTATCACAACGTATTGAGGCAACCGTATCAAACAAAAGCGGGCTCAAGTATCACAACGTATTGAGGCGGTAGTATCAAACAAAAGCGGGCTCAAGTATCACGTGTTGAGGCACCCAACATATCTTTGGGTATAGGCACCCAACATATCTTTGGGAATAGGCACCCAACATAACTTTGGGTAGTGGCACCCAACATAATTTGGTTTCATCATGAGCTTAGTGCAATAATAAGCATTTTGTTTTCAAACCATTGGTGTGAATTTATAACTCACACTACAAACATTATGTGTTCAAGCGATTTTCTAAACTCTATGAATTTCACTCAACCTTTGTGTTGTGAGTTTTAAGCATGTATTTCGGTCCATAATGTCGGAAGGCGCGGGATGAGCAAAGATCTTGAAGAAGGCTATAAATTTTATTATCATTCGAAAACCCATTTAATGTATTTTGTAAACTTGGAACCATCGGGACCTCATTTTTGTAAACTCGATATTTATATAAATCGAATGATAAATCTTTTAAAACGACTCCATTAGAGTCGTTTTCTATTATTATATTTGTTGTGCCATGAAGTAACACCCGGTTTGAATTCCAGCTGCGTATCACGAAGTTGGGGTGTTACTGATTGGTATCGAGCCACGATTATAGAAAGGTCTAATTGAGACTTAAACTATAACTACTTTTACAAGCAAAAACATTTTATAGCCTTCCGTTCTCCGTGCCTTCCATCCTCCGACAATTATGTGACTTTTAGGCTTTTAAGCTATATAAACATACTAGTATATTGATATATACACTTGACATAATTTCAATCATAAACAATGTACTAAACATATATGCGTATGCTTATTCTAAGGCATTACGGCATAATCATATTTTCCTAATCTCCCGATCATGCATCTACTCGTGCTTTTTAGGATTACGAAACTTTATCCAAGACATTATGGCGATTACAATGGTCTTTCCTACTTCTAGACATTGTGAGATACAATGGTCTCTATTACATTCTCGAGACACCTTTGTAAATCCTACGGTGGCCTCTATTACATTCTCGAGACAACATAAATCCTCGGTGGTCTCATTTATTTCTCAAGACATTGTGGGTTACACAATGATCTCTCCATCCTTTCTCAAGACATTGTGAGTTGCACAATGGTCTCAACTACTCCTCGATATTGTAAGTTATACAATAGTCTCTAAAAATTATCTTATAAATATATTTTCCTAGACACTTCAACATTAGTAACACATTGAATTACGTGACGAATTCCTATTAAGGTGGTGAGGCTGTAACAACGCGCATTTTCAAGTTACTTTTCATATTTTGAAAATTTACTATTCACATTACTACTCACTTTCACTATTCATCCCGTAAAATTTTAATCCACATTCTCGTAAGATAAATTATTTTAGTAATAACACGAGAGTTCGACCATCGTTAGATCATTTTCATAAAAGTTATTAAGTAAACATCGTTTTAAAGTTTCGTTTTAGGCGGTCCACCGTTTAAACATCACGCGCATAACAAATCCAACTCGACAATTTTCCTCGCATCGGATAAATTTTAGATCACTCATGATTAATTTGAGAATTTTTAATATTTATTATTTTAATATTACCAAATAAGTCCGGTAGCAGAACAAAACTAAACTTACGTTTAAACAATTCTACTTACACCGGGCTTAACGATTCTTGCCTTGTGTTTCTAATATGTTTTGACACTTTTACATTTTTGGAAAAGTCAAACATATTTCCTCCTCCTTTGACCATAAAGGAATTAACCTTATCGTTCTACATTTTGCATAAATCGCGTAACTTTTAAACTTCACAAATAAGCATTAAGTTATCCCGCGTATGAAGAAAACCACATTTTAACATCTCATATCACTTTTAGACTAAATTTAGTCTACTCTAAATAAATTCACGGTCGTTTCCACGAAATTTCGTTCTTTTCCGATAAACTGCAATTACAGCGTTTTGACCGTATTTCCGACTTTAAGCGGCGTTTTGCACCCAATAAGACTTATCACCCATTTTATATTTTTATATGGAGTATAATGATGAGTTTCATCATTCCTGCAAGTTTCATATTTTTACGATACCGGTTTTACGTTTTATGGCTTGGTTAGCATTTAGCGGAACCAAAACTCACTCCGTAATCAAGATAATACCAAAACTATCCACCTAAGTCATCTTATCTCTATATGATCGAAATTAGGGAGGGATTCATCACCTTGGTGTCAAAATCCTAAGCATGCTTCCTTTAGATCATTTACATGTGTAAATTTAACCATGGTTAGTTTTAACCCAATATATAGTTAACTAAAATCTTTAGCCTATAAATACCAAGCATAAACCTTCATTTATTCTTGCACCACCCTTCTTAACATCTAAAGTCCTAAACCTAAGGCATTTCTTATAAATCTTGTAAGAACATTCATGTGTTCTTGAAGAAAAACTAGCGTTTGATCTTCGTTCTTGGAAGTTTTCAAGAAAGAGTCGTTATAATCTTCAAATAACTTCAAGTCTCCAAAAGACGTTGTTATAATCTTCATTTCTTCTTGGGTTCTCAAGAAGGCGTTGTTATAATCTTCTAATAGCCTCGGGTTTTGAAGATTGCAAATTCTCGTCGAAGCTCGCTTATATTTCTTTTTCCGTAATACTCAAGCATTCTATATTAAGGTAAGTATTTATAAAACTCAAACTTATATAAATACTTATTAACTTTGTTAGTTTATTTATTGTATTTATAAACTCTTAATATATCATAGAATCAAGTAATTAAAATACATGTTTTACGTATTAAGTGCTACAATAGTAGGGAGCTTCATGTGAGGGTTTCATTTGAGTAAAATGTATCGACGAGTTCTTTGGATTACGAATTAAAGTGTCCTAGCTCCTCGAGCGTTCTTGCATGACCTCGAATTGTGATGGCCCGAGCGGTAGTACGAGTTATACAAACTAAAACCATTTCTATAAACAAACATACAAATACTACATCACAATCAATATAGAGGCGTATATAGTTTTGTTATTTCTTCGCATCATTATTTCAAACCTAAGTCGCAACATCCTATTCTAGGTTGCTCGTAGAAGTTCTCACGGCATATCCATCATTCTCATTATACATTTGCTATCATTTACTTTGAGGTGAGTTCATAGCCCACTTTCTATTATTTAATTGTTTTACAAACCCTTGGGGAGATACATGCTTTATTTTTAAACCGAACACATTGCTTTGAAACTATATGTTTATCCGAATGAATGTTTATTTATGCTAAATGTGATGTTGCTATCGTGAATTGCATTTATATAATTATGTGCATACATAATTGTATCAAACCAAAGCGGGCTCGGTATCATATACTTGAGGCGGTAGTATCAAACAAAAGCGGGCTCGAGTATCATATACTTGAGGCAGCCGTATCAAACAAAAGCGGGCTCAAGTATCACAACGTATTGAGGCGGCCGTATCAAACAAAAGCGGGCTCAAGTATCACAACGTATTGAGGCAACCGTATCAAACAAAGCGGGCTCAAGTATCACAACGTATTGAGGCGGCCGTATCAAACAAAAGCGGGCTCAAGTATCACGTGTTGAGGCACCCAACATATCTTTGGGTATAGGCACCCAACATATCTTTGGGAATAGGCACCCAACATAACTTTGGGTAGTGGCACCAAACATAATTTGGTTTCATCATGAGCTTAGTGCAATGATAAGCTGTTTTGTTTTCAAACCATTGGTGTGAATTTATAACTCACACTACAAACATTATGTGTTCAAGCGATTTTCTAAACTCTATGAATTTCACTCAACCTTTGTGTTGTGAGTTTTAAGCATGTATTTGGTCCATAATGTCGGAAGTCGCACGGATGAGCAAAGATCTTGAAGAAGGCTATAAATTTTATTATCATTCGAAAACCCATTTAATGTATTTTGTAAACTTGGAACCATCTGGGACCTCATTTTGTAAACTCGATATTTATATAAATCGAATGATAAATCTTTTAAAACGACTCCATTAGAGTCGTTTTCTATTATTATATTTGTTGTGCCATGAAGTAACACCCAATTTGAATTCATTGCGTATCACGAAGTTGGGGTGTTACACATGTATAGGAGGGTAGTATGGTTGATGAGTTTGTGGTGGTGGAAAGGTAGATGTGTTGATGTTGGTGTTGGTGTTTGGGGTGGTGATTATGGAGGCTAGCAAAGCACTTTGCATTTGCATAATCTCACTTAGGTGAGAATCCACCATGTTGGAAAATTGGTGGAGATGTTGGAGTTCGGCTTGAATCTCCTCTCTTGTGGGATGATCTTCCCACATGGACTCCTTAATGTCCTCTATGTGAGGAGACATTGATTTAGGGAGTGGTTGATCCCCATATAAAGGACCATGGATGTCTTTGTGGATGGGGTGGAAGAGAAGAGGTCTTGGCCCTAACGGGGCGTTTGGGTCAAAGGATGGTCTAGAAGACTCATGAGCAATACGCTCTATAGTGCCAAATGATGGCAATGGTGGTGGATGATTTGGCCTAGGAGGTAAATCTTCCAAGTCCTCCAAGAAAGGATTTGGTGAAGTGGGTGGTGTAGAGAATAACTCCAATGGGATGAGTGTTGGAGATTTTAGAGGTGATGGTATTTTTTATGTTTGGATGGGAGCCGGTGGTGGTGAGCTTGGAGTCTTTGTTGGTGGTGGAGTAGTGATGATGATGGGTGGTTGTAGAGATGGTGTAGGAGTAGCTAAAGTTAGGTTAGTGTCATCCCTTATGGGTGATGAGATGGTGAGTGGAGATGACTCGGAGGAAGAGCTCAAGTTGACGAAGCAACAAGGTCTTACGCTAATCCTAGTGGTTTTCTTGCAAGGCTTGGTTGAAGGTGTGAGGATGATCATGGTAAAACCTCTTAATTTATAGAAGTGAAAAATTATGGAGAAATGTGTTTGATTTGATGTTAAACCATAGAAGGAATTAGGTTCCTAATGATTTGGAAGTGGGTTAAATGCTAGTCATATCACCCAAGTCAATCCATACAAGAAGGATGGAGTGAAGAAGCAAAGATTTGCAATAAATGTGTTCTAATGATTGTGAGATCCTAACAATCGAGTTACCCAGATTTCAAGGAACCAAATTTTGGTTCCTTCCTTTATCTAAAAGGGCTCCTTGGGATGATTTTTCAAATTTTTGAATTTTGGTGGGAGATGGATTTCTACATGCCTAAGTATGGTATACTAGTTCTAAAATGGATAATAACTAGTTAAGGTTAACTTACAAGCAATAAATGGTAATTTGGAATGTCAAAATAAGCGAAATTTAGAAAATTACACGGAGGATCCACGGCACCAAAATTTTACAAGCGAACCAAAAAATGGTGCACTTTGGTCCACTGTTCGATGCTGGCGGTACCAAATGCATAACAGACGGTACCAAATTTATGGTGCCGTCTGATCCGTGGAGACCAGAAAAACAGACAGAACACAATTTTAAGGGTCGGCGACTTTTCCGAAACCTGAAATTTCGCTCAAAACATGTGAAATTAATTACTTCTAGTTAGGAAAAGTAAATAACACATACACAAACACAGTGGAGCATAGATTTTGACCAAGGGCTAACGATTTTCACATTAAAGTGAAAACGGGTAAAATTTGATAACACGCTTGTGCTATCCCCCTGCATAAAAAAGTTAGTACACATCATTGTTTTAAGTTATATTATCATCCTACAAAACAAAAACAACCAAATTGTATCATACACCAAAGTTATTGTCTTGTTCCAAACACTCCTTAAATGGACCTTCACTTGTCCAACTTCTTGTAAATCTTGCTCATCATCCTACCAAGGCACTTGAACATCCCTTGGTTTGCTTGAACTCCGATTCATTCTCAATCTCGGAAGCGATGCATAATACTCATGAGGTGGAAGGCGAGAATTTGGAAGACCATCCTCGAGCTATTGATGATGATGATGATGATGGAGTTGGGGTTTTCTCTTTTCCTTTTGTCTTTGCCACTCGTTGGTCACTCAAAGGCAGAAAGATGTGAGGGATGAGCTCATAGTGGAGATGCAACCCTTTTGGGCTTGGTGAAATTGGTGCATAGGCTCTATAAAGACGGGTGAGAAGTATCCCATAAGGAAGAGCAACCGAACCTTGAGTTGGAATATCAATCATTCTCCTAGCAATGTAGTAGGCTAGATTGAATGGTTGACGGGTGGACAAGTTGTAGAGCATGTGACAAAGGCAAGCGTTGATATGATCCCTATTCCTATGGTGCTAATGACGTTGGCTCTAATTAGTTCCTCCTATTTCTTAAATTCGGGTTTAAGTTCATTGAGCTCCATTCCATATGGATCTCGATTCACCTCCTTTCCTTTTCGGGTGACTCGGGTTGTATCAGTCTTTGGGACAAATAGGTGTTCACGGATGACATCCTTATCCGCCAAAGGAGTTTGGTAGGAAGAGGCGGCCATTGATTGCATCAAGGACGGTGGTGACCACTTATCCGAGTAGACACATGTCCCTCGGTTGGGGATTCCTAGCACTAAAGCAAATTGGGTCAAAGATATGGTGTAGTCATTTTGATTGATCTTAAAACTAAGGCTAAACTCATCGTCATCATCAATGAATCCAGTGACACTAGCATAAAACTCTAATACAAATCTAGGACAAATAGGCTCATCAATGTCAAGGAGACAATCGAATTGAATAGCGGCTAGCTCTTCACGAAGATTGGTATTTTCAATAAAAGATGAGTGAATGGTTCTACCTTCATGGGAGTACCTAGTTTCTAGACTTTTAAAGATTTCGACTTGTTCCTTGGAAAGTCCTTTGGTTTTGTGGTGTTTGGGAATGTAGTTAACGGTATCCTTGTGATCATAGAATCTTGCGGCTACCATGGTTATTCCTATGAGCAAGAATTCACATGTTAAAAATAAGAATTAACTCAACGTTTTTGATTCTAGTGTGTGCCTATATGAAAGCGATTTGGAGTTGCGGTTATCTCGACTCATTTTATGCATAAAATAGTCTTTAGTAGGGGTGTTTGGCAAACATTTTGAGATAACCAAACGCTCCTAATTCAATGTGGCTTCGTTTGAATATACCCGAGAATGCATATTAGTTATGCAATACCTTTAGTATTCAAGAGCATGCAAGTGATGAAAATTTAACGTTTCTATTTGTATTAACAATGAAAAATTATTTTCCTACATGTGAGAAACTTTTCAAATTTTTTGACATGGGGTGTTTGGTTATTTGAATAACACCTTATAGTTATTATCTTTTGATTAGTGGGAAACATGATTTATTTATGCAATATGACAATGTAGTACCTAATTTCAATGACTAATTATGCAATTTGCCAATTGAATCCATGTTTAGTACAAGAATATACACATACCCCATGTAATGATTTTGTGCACAAATTAGAATCCTAGACTCAGATTAAAGAGATAAAATGTAGTTAGAATACTTACAATGATGTTATCTTTGGTGATTAGTGGGTAAGAAGATGTCAACAATGAGTTAGGTTTAATGTTTACACGTTTTGGTAAAGTGGGTTGTGAGGAAGAAGATGTTTTGTAGATATCATTTTTAACATTGCTATCACTTGCGGACGAGACGGTACCATATTTTGGTTCCGTCCAGTGTTATCGTTTAGTCTTAGTGGCTACGATGGCAGGGTTCAAACGAAATTATTTTGTTTTGTTTGTTCTAAGGTTTAGGCTATGTTTATCCTACATGTTTAGTTCCGTTAACCCCAAACCAAGTCTGAGAAGATTAAATGGTTCTCGTTTGAGAGGCTTAGTTAGAATGTCGGCAATGTTGTCTTCGGAGGATACTTTCTCGATTGAGATGTGTTAGGAATTGGAAATTCCATATTAAAGTATCGGTCACCCCAATTATGGTCTAGCATATTTTAGCTCGTAGACTTGTAGTTATTTACGTTATTTAGTAGTTAATTAGTTAGTTTGTAGCGTAGTGTAATACCGTGGAGGAAGGACGGGTCTTTACCCACTGTATACCTGATCCACAGGCCGTCAGGAGGTCGTGTAGTTTGTAACTATAAGTACCCCTCCCATCCATGCAAGGGGTGGTGCTTCTAAATCTAACCTTTCATTTTTTACAAAGCAAGTCTCTAACTAGAACACCCTCTCACTCTTTCTCTCTCTAAAACATGGCTAACTTGTATTTCCATCATCCAAGGCCACCCGAATCATCAACACAATAATATTTACGATCCTACAAGTGGTACCAGAGACAAGGTTGTTGTGTTGTGTTGATTTATTGTGGTTCTTGAATCATGTTTAAGCTGTTTTATACCATGTTTTTGGTTCGGAAAATGTTTTTATATTATTTTGGTACAACAGTTTTAAACAGATCTTCATGTGTCTGTTTTGGTCTAAAAATGTCATCTAGTCTTTCATGTATTCATCTTTACATATCTGTCTTTGTGTCACTTTTGTCCAATGTATTTCTGTGACCTTTTGTTGTACCAAACATGATGTCTAAGTTGGTCATCCGGACATTTCTGCTTATTTTAACAAGGTCAAACTGTGGTAAAAAGGGTCAAAAATGATTACTCATAGCAATTTTTCTGGGTTGGTATGAATATGGTCGGAAAACTCATCGGAAAAAAGTCATAATAACTGCTAGCGACTTATCTTTACAAGTTAGCAATTTGTAAGGTCAAGAAAACTGATAGCGACTTGCCATGAGTCTTTACTCATGGTAGCAACAGTCTAGCGACTTGGTCTAACGACTTGAGCTAGCGACTTGACATAAAGAATGAGATTAAGATGAAAGATTGACTCAAACAAAACCATGATCAACATCTTACTTTCATGTCTAGCTATATTTGTATACTGCATAGGTACTGTAAATTAAGTCGTTGTTATGTAAAAGGGATATAGAAAAAGGTATATCATGTAAGCATAGGTATCTTTATTTATATCAATATACTCTTTATATTATCTATTTACTTTACTCACATTGTCTTCATAATTGTTCAATTACGTGTTGCTATGTCGTATGTATAGATACACTTTGCTTACATTCTTTTGCACCATTACTATTTGACTCTCTTTACGTTAACTATCAAATTTATAAACATAATAGATATTAAAAATAATGCATCTAACACTCGATGTCGTAAAAATTACCTTGATGCCCAAAATGCTAACCGCCGCCCATCTACAACCGACTAACCATAATGTTGGTGAAAACATCACCCACCTATTGGTTCGCAAAATGGAGAGGTGATTTGTGCAAACCGCAAGTTTTCTCACGCAAGCTAACCACTTGTGAATGGCCAACCGTAAGAAACTTAAAACAGCTTAAGCACAAATGCAATGAAGATCCGGGAGTATAGTGTTTCCCGGTCGTTATGTCCCAATGAAGCTATGCAATGGATCACCCAACGAATAGTGATCGAGAGATTCGAACGGAAAGGGATTTGAATAGATTATAACTACGTAAAAGCCAACAAATTACAACGGCTTAAATGCAAATTAAAGGAAATTAAAAGATAAAAATATTAAATAAACGCTATCACTATATTTAAAATGATGTTTGTTTAAAACTTAAAACTTACGTTTAAATAAAATTACGTAAACGCACAAAATAAAAAGTGAGATCTAAAAAATAAAAGTCCTAAAAATATGAAAATGACATTTTTACAAACCTAATGATAAAATAAAATTTATAGAAAAGGAAAATTATTTTTATAACTATTTATCTAATTATTATTAATTAAAAACTATTTTTAACTATTAAATAATTACCTAAAATACAAGAAAATATGAAACAAAGCTAGAAAAATAAAATTAAGACTTAGAAAAATCTAAAATAACAAAAAAGAATTTTCAAAACTATTTTTATATTTTCTGAATATTTTCTATTTTCTAGGAATTAAAACTATTAAAACTAATTAAATTACTAAAAATTACAAAATAAACTATGAAAAATCTGAAAATTACTTTTTTACTTTTTATATTTATCTAAACCTAAGAAAATGAAAATTATTTTTTGAAACTTTTCTTAATTAATTGTATTTAAAGCTAATTAAAAGGCCTAAAATCAATTTAAATGCGTAAAAATAGCAAACCAACTTGGAAAAATCTGAAAATTCAGGAAAAGCTTAAAATAATATTATGAAACTATGAAAATGGAAAACAGTAGGTTGTGTGGAGGAATTTGTAATCGTGTAAAGTGCTTATGAAATAAGACTTCAAATAACCCAAGTGCCACAAAAGCCACCAACCGATAACAAAGGCTATAAACGCTAAAAGTACTCAAATGACACTAAGAACAACAAGCCTAAACCATAGAATTGCAATCTACAAAGATTTGAGTAAATGAGCTTAAGTCAAAAGCATTTAGTGCCTACTTTAAGCTTAAAAATAAGCACTTAGATAAGTCGGAGAGGAAAAAGTAAAGTGGGAACTAAAACTAGACCTGGTTGACTATCACTAAGCCAAGGATGAAACTCGACAAGCTCAATTGAGCTTTTCCCAAGCTCAGTAAAACCTCGCGCACTCACCATCGAGTCAATGCACAGGGCAAACAGGCCCTATGTTTAAGTTGTTGCATAAGCTAATCTAGGAAGCTGAAGTGAAAAACAGATATGTGGTCTTCAAGACCACCTAGCAAACTACAAATGGACCACATTTGAGACCCTAACTACTTAAAATGAACACTGCACAGTAGCTGCAAGATCTGCAAAAAAACTGTTTTTGACATGGTTGACTTTTAAGACAAATTGTAAAATGTTGACTAAAATGAATTTTAAAATAGATTTATGGAATGATTATGATGTTAAAAGCTAAAGTACAACTGAAATAAGCTTTTTTAACTACTTAACAACTAGTAAGCAAGATCTACACATCTAATCCTAACTGTATTGAAAATGAGAGCAGATTACAATCAAGTTTGACTGTGAGTGTGTATTGATGCAAGATAATGACTGATATGAGATAATGGAACCTAAACAAACTTAAACCACCCAAACTTAATCAGAAAATTAGCCTTCAGTACAAACTTGAGAACTAATCCAAACACTCTATAATGAGCAGATATGCAAGCTTCTACCAACAACCATCAAACTTAACCCATGCTATCTATCAAATCGATCCTAATATCACTTTAACAACGACAATGCAAGATCTATAATCAGAACTTCTAATGATGATGATACAGGTTTGAGCTTGATTTGTGCAGACTTAAAACAGTAATGTAGCAGTGATTATTTAAGATAAAACAATGATACTATCAATCAAACAAACAAGAGATCAATAACTATACTACAATAAACATCAACAAACAACAGTTACTAATAATTATTCTACTTATTAAGAACTTGAAACAGATGTGAACTTACATTTGTTCTGCCACCATGGCATGCTAACAAAGATCAGAAACCACTGCCTACAACCGATATCACCCCAAACCGTATCCAAAATCAACCCATTTCATCTTCATATCAAGAATCCGTAACAATGAAACCGCCACATTGACTTTTGTCGACCATCATTTAAAATTGCTTGAATTGAATTCCACTTATCAAAAGCTACAATGAGCTTAAGTGAGCTTGTATGAGCTTAAAAATAAACTACTAACACTTGTACCTAAGATTTTGAAACTGAAAACTGCAACAGTAAGCATGAACTTTGGAACTTAGATAAAAGACTTGGATTGATGTTCAAAAACACATTACAAAGATGATTTAACTAAAATTTGATACAAAGAAACTGAAATTACAATATGTTGAACTAAACTAAGACATTTAATTAAGAGACGACATAAAAGTAAATTTTAAAACTAACTACTCTTTTAATCTTGCTTTTTTCTTCCTTTTTATACACCCACATGTCTTCTTCTCTCTCTAGCAAATCCCACCAATAATTTTGACCTTTGATGGCAAGAGAAGATCTTGGCCATTGAATTGATTTTAAGGAATTTTGGATATTTGGCGATTGAGGTTGAGTAAAGTGGAGTAGGGCACATTTAATGTATCTTGGAAGTATGTTGAAGGTGGAGTGATAAGTGGAAAAGGTGTGGTGGGGATGGAAAAGCCCGGTGTTGCAGGTTTTGATATGATGAAGGAGGTATCTCGTGAGTGGGAGGAAAGTGAGTCAACCGTGGTTTGATCGGATTATTAAAAGGGGTCCAAGTTGGAAGGGTCCAAAAGGGTAAAAGGCAGGGGTCACTTAGGGTTTAGACAAGGTCCAAAGGTGTATTAAAGGGTTTAATATCACAAGGACTAGTTGTGTAAATTCTGAAAATCAAGGGACCATAGCTGCCAATTTGCAAAGATGTTTCAAGGGACCAAAACTGACAAGCTTCCATAGTACAAGGACCAAATCTGACATTTTCCAATTTTCCAAGGGCCATTTTTGCCAAATTTGAAACTTGGAGGACCAAACTTGTAATTTTCTCAAACTTTTTATATTTTTCACCAAAGGACTAATTTTGACAAGTTATGATTTAAAAGGACCTTTGGTGATTTTTCTTTGAAATTAGGACTCGTGGACTATTTTTGACAATTTTAGAAACTGGGGACCTGAACCGCCAATTATGCAAACTTTGCTCATTTTCATCCGATTTTGAACATTTTGCATCCGAAACATATAAATGCAATTTTGAGATATTTTCAAGATTTTGATGCATTTCGAGCATTTTTAAACGCTTTTGCGCTCAGATTGATTTCAAAATGATGAGTATTTACACACTCATCAATCCCCACACTAAACTATTGCTAGTCCCTAGCAATCTTTTGAGAAAAACTTAATGGATTTGAATCTCTTTACCAAAAGCCATTACTCGGAGTAGCCAAATGTTTCAGTTCAAGTAAGAACCATGGTACACCGATAACAATGTGATTTTGAGCAAACCACCGACTTTCAACGGATTTGATTTTGTCTTTACCGAAGCCGCTTGCTCGGACTAGCCAACTCTTAGATAAATTATCAATATTATCTTTGGTGAGCCGATTACCAATTATGGATTTTCCATCGCTTTTACCACAAGCCATAAACTTGCGGGCTAGCCAACTCTTCATTTTTAGGATATGGTGAATGAATACCATACAATTTTGGGCAAATTGTAAGTCGTCAACGGATTTGATATATCTTTACCAAGAGCCGCTTTGCTCTGGATTAGCCAATCCTTTTGTTTTTAGACATGGCGGATCGATAACCAAATGAGTAAGTGCAAAACACTTACTCCAAAAAATATTTTGGCCAAAACGGGAATTAGGCGGTGTAATTACATGATAAAATTCGTGAGAATTCCCCCACACTAGAAATGAATGTTGCCTCAATATTCAAAGTACCGCGGTTATGCCGAAACATAGAACGAAAAGGGAAATACTACAACCATTATTTAGAAAGTTTTTTTTTTTTTTTTTTTTTTTTTTTGAAAACTCATATATACAACATGCGGGCAACTCCCCACACTAGGGTGGTACACGGTGAAAACCCATGTTTAGATATCGTTTTTGATTACCGAGTCGCTAGCTTGACTCGACCCGAATTCATTTGTTCATGGGAAGCAAAGTGGAAGAAACAATCTCTATCGGACTTTCATTCAAGATGTTTGACAAACATTCAAGCACGTGAAAGTTCCACACCGATGAGATATAGATAGAACCGCTCAAAATGATAATTGAAAATGCCGGATCAAAGATAGTGTCTTCATTCCCGAAGGAGTGAAGATGGAGAGTATCACAAGATATTTGAGGAAAGGAAGAAAGATTCGATAACAATCGTGATCCATTCTTCATCCTCAAATGTAGACATATCGGGAGGAAGGGTGAGGGTAGTATCATTGATAAGCAAACTCGTATGATAGAGTACACCTTCCTCCGAGCTAATATCATCCTCAAGATCAAAATAGAAATGATCATGTTCCGGAGGAGATATGTCATGAGAGAGTTCATCGGAGAACTCTTCATGAAGAGAATTATTCACATGAAGTGATGTTGTGAACTCTTGTTCCATTGTGGGCTCATCATTATCCTCGTTCTGAGTATCAAAGAGTGGATTCTCATAAATTGAAGTGAATTCATAATCGAATTCAAATAGAGGATTGGTGAAAGTAGCTTTGAATGTTTCGGGAACAAAGTGATCAACATTCTCTATTGGACTGTTGGGATAAGAAGTGAGTGAACGATCATTATCAATGAGACTTTCGCCTCCCGATCGGCTTCAAATCAAAGAGTGGATTGATGTGAGCGAGTTCATCGGAGAACTCCTCAAGAAGAGGTCGACGCGGGAGTGATGCCTCAACATACTCGATGTTTCCATAGGAAGCACAATCGTCGCTACAATTGGAGAAAGTTTCAAATGATCATTTGAACACTCAAGAGGGAAAGAGAATCACATATGCTCGAAAGTTCCCCGTGACTCTCTCGGATCGGGACAAGGTTCTCAACACTAGACTTTATGAATTCGTCCGATTCCTTTTCGTGAACAAGGTCAAGATGCTCGTCCCCATGTTTAGAGAGTGAGTGGGAGCTTGGGTGTGATAGCGCTTGTTTGAGATGGAATCTCAACTGGATATCAACCGATGAACTCGATGAATCTTTATAGAATCAAGGATATCAAGTGTATCCTCATCATCACCGCTATCGTGAATGAAACAAAATTGAGAGCTAGATCCGTCGCTTTTCTTTTGCAATTGATTCCTTAATAGATTTTTCAAACGCAATTTGGGAATTTAATTTAGCAACCGCTTTCACCTAACAATTCTTCCATGGATTTTGGATTATCTTGGAATGTTTACATTCCTTCAAATCTTTCACTAAATCCAAAAGATCAAGGAGAAGATTTTGAGGAAGTGGATCAGCCGAGGTGGTGCACGATTCATTTGGTAATCGTAGAGGTTGGTCATGATATGAAGAGTCGTAATTGTTACAAGGAAATGGATTCCTTGTTTGACAATCGAGCTAAAGTGAGGACCTCCACAATACTACAACAAGAAACTGATGCGGCCGCGAGTCACAAGTGTTGTAGTCATAATTGTTATCGTGAACCCGCTCATAGACAAGCGTGTTTCCCAATGGACAATCGAATCGAGTGTGAACCACCACAAGACTCACAACAAGAAATCTACGAGTCTCACAAAGGTGGTAGTGATGGAATAAATCGCTTGTGTTATGGTAGGAATAGGGATCTTGGTTATAGATGCACCCGCTTCCTCGACTCCACCATGCCACAACCGGGGCAATTGCCACCATTATAAGGACCACCACACCATTGACAACCAAGAGGGTGAGGATAAGACATAGAAAGAATCAAAGGTTTTCGAGAGGGGTAGGGATGAAGAATCAAAGATGTGAGAGGGTAAAGATGGATATTTTGGATTTTGGATAAACATATTGTAAAAATAAGAAAGAAAATCTTTTGGGTTTTTGATTTTTAAAAGAAAATATAAACACATACAGATGGTATAAACAATGAGTGAATATCCAAATCACTAATCTGCTAGACGGAAGATAATCAAGACTGCCCCCAAGCAAGGCGCCTAAAATTTGATTTGTGGTAAAACCGCAAGTTTTCTCACGCAAGCTAACCACTTGTGAATGGCCAACCGTAAGAAACTTAAAACACTTAAGCACAAATGCAATGAAGATCTGGGGAGTATAGTGTTTCCCAGGTCGTTATGTCCCAAATGAGCTATGCAATGGATCACCCAACGAATAGTGATCGAGAGATTCGAATCGAAAAGGGATTCAATAGATTATAACTACGTAAAAAGCCAACAAATTACAACGGCTTAAATGCAAATTAAAGGAAATTAAAAGATAAAAATATTAAATAAACGCTATCACTATATTTAAAATGATGTTTGTTTAAAACTTAAAACTTACGTTTAAATAAAATTACGTAAACGCACAAAATAAAAAGTGAGATCTAAAAAATAAAAGTCCTAAAAATATGAAAATGACATTTTTAAAAACCTAATGATAAAAGAAAATTTATAGAAAAGGAAAATTATTTTTATAACTATTTATCTAATTATTATTAATTAAAAACTATTTTTAACTATTAAATAATTACCTAAAATAAAAGAAAATATGAAACAAAGCTAGAAAAATAAAATTAAGACTTAGAAAAATCTAAAATAACAAAAAAGAATTTTCAAAACTATTTTTATATTTTTCTGAATATTTTTCTATTTTCTAGGAATTAAAAACTATTAAAAACTAATTAAATTGCTAAAATTACAAAATAAACTATGAAAAATCTGGAAAATTACTTTTTTACTTTTATATTTATCTAAACCTAAGAAAATGAAAATTATTTTTTGAAACTTTTCTTAATTAATTGTATTTAAAGCTAATTAAAAGGCCTAAAATCAATTTAAATGCGTAAAAATAGCAAACCAACTTGGAAAATCTGAAAAATTCAGGAAAAGCTTAAAATAATATTATGAAACTATGAAAATGGAAAACAGTAGGTTGTGTGGAGGAATTTGCAATCATTGTAAAGTGCTTATGAAATAAGCACTTCAAATAACCCAAGTGCCACAAAAGCCACCAACTCGATAACAAAGGCTATAAACTGCTAAAAGTACTCAAATGACACTAAGAACAACAAGCCTAAACCATAGAATTGCAATCTACAAAGATTTGAGTAAATGAGCTTAAGTCAAAGCATTTAGTGCCTACTTTAAGCTTAAAAATAAGCACTTAGATAAGCTGGAGAGGAAAACAGAAAGTGGGAACTAAAACTAGACCTGGTTGACTATCACTAAGCCAAGGATGAAACTCGGACAAGCTCAATTGAGCTTTTCCCAAGCTCGGTAAAACCTCGTGCGCACTCACTTTCATCGAGTCAATGCACAGGCAAACAGCCCTATGTTTAAGTCAAGGCATAAGCTAATCTAGGAAGTCAAGTGAAAATGATATGTGGTCTTCAAGACCACCTAGCAAACTACAAATGGACCACATTTGAGACCCTAACTACTTAAAATGAACACCGCACAAGAGTCGCAAGATCCGCAAAAAACTGCTTTTGACATGGTCGACTTTTAAGACAAATTGTAAAATGTTGACTAAAATGAATTTTAAAACAGATTTATGGAATGATTATGATGTTAAAAGCTAAAGTACAACCGAAATAAGCTTTTTAACTACTTAACAACTAGTAAGCAAGATCTACACATCTAATCCTAATCAGATTGAAAATGAGAGCAGATTACAATCAAGTTTGACTGTGAGTGTGTATTGATGCAAGATAATGACTGATATGAGATAATGGAACCTAAACAAACTTAAACCACCCAAACTTAATCAGAAAATTAGCCTTCAGTACAAACTTGAGAACTAATCCAAACACTCTATAATGAGCAGATATGCAAGCTTCTACCAACAACCATCAAACTTAACCCATGCTATCTATCAAATCAGATCCTAATATCACTTTAACAACTGATTAATGCAAGATCTATAACTGTAACTTCTAATGATGATGATACAGGTTTGAGCTTGATTTGTGCAGACTTAAAACAGTAATGTAGCAATGATTATTTAAGATAAAACAATGATACTATCAATCAAACAAACAGGAGATCAATAACTATACTACAATAAACATCAACAAACAACAGTTACTAATAATTATTCTACTTATTAAGAACTTGAAACAGATGTGAACTTACATTTGTTCTGCCACCATGGCATGCTAACAAAGATCAGAAACCACTACCTACAACTGATATCACCCCAAACCAGATCCAAAATCAACCCATTTCATCTTCATATCAGCAATCCAGAACAATGAAACTGCCACATTGACTTTTGTTGACCATCATTTAAAATTGCTTGGAATTGAATTCCCAGCTTATCAAAAGCTACAATGAGCTTAAGTGAGCTTGTATGAGCTTAAAAATAAACTACTAACACTTGTACCTAAGATTTTGAAACCGAAACCGCAATGAAGAAGTATGAACTTTGGAACTTAGATAAAAGACTTGATTGATGTTCAAAACACATTACAAAGATGATTTAACTAAAATGTGATACAAAGAAACCGAAATTACAATATGTTGAACTAAACTAAGACATTTAATTAAGAGACGACATAAAAGTAAAATTTAAAACTAACTACTCTTTTAATCTTGCTTCTTTCTTCCTTTTTATACACCCACATGTCTTCTTCTCTCTCTCTTAGCAAATCCCACCAATAATTTTGACCTTTGGATGGCAAGAGAAGATCTTGGCCATTGAATTGATTTTGGCGGGAATTTTGGATATTTGGCAGTTGAGGTTGAGTAAAGTGGAGTAGGGCACATTTAATGTATCTTGGAAGTATGTTGAAGGTGGAGTGATAAGGTGGAAAAGGTGTGAGCTGGGGGGATGGAAAAAGCCTGGGTGTTGCAGGTTTTGATATGATGAAGGAGGGTATCTCGTGAGTGGGAGGGAAAGTGTGAGTCAACTGTGGTTTGACTGGATTATTAAAAGGGGGTCCAAGTTGGAAGGGTCCAAAAGGGTAAAAGGCAGGGGTCACTTAGGGTTTAGACAAGGTCCAAAGGTGTATTAAAGGGTTTAATATCACAAGGACTAGTTGTGTAAATTCTGAAAATCAAGGGACCATAGCTGCCAATTTGCAAAGATGTTTCAAGGACCAAACTGACAAGCTTCCATAGTACAAGGACCAACTCGACATTTTCCAATTTTCCAAGGGCCATTTTGCCAAATTTGAAACTCGGAGGACCAAACTTGTAATTTTCTCAAACTTTTATATTTTTCACCAAAGGACTAATTTTGACAAGTTATGATTTAAAAGGACCTTTGGTGATTTTTCTTTGAAATTAGGACTTAGGGACTATTTTGACAATTTTAGAAACTGGGGACTGAACCGCCAATTATGCAAACTTTGCTCATTTTTCATCCGATTTTGAACATTTTGCATCCGAAACATATAAAATGCAATTTTGAGATATTTTCAGATTTTGATGCATTTCGAGCATTTTAAACGCTTTGCAGCTCAGATTGATTTCAAAATGATGAGTATTTACACACTCATCAAGAGGTTTCACATGCCACCTTTCTTTGTCCCCGAAAAAATAAAACAAGGCCATGATTGGAAAATATCTAGGAACGCATAAACAAAAACCCCGATCGCAATTCCATATGTGTTACCAAATACAATGTTAAAAAGAAAAAGTGCCCATCGAAACAAATTATGTAGAGATACCAAAAGGCACAAAGGTAATCTCAACTCGTTATTTCGACACTTTTGTTAAATTAATTAAAACACAAGTACAGCTTTTTATTTTCTTTCCTTTTTCCCTCTTAAATGCAGTGGTCGTTCAAAACCTAACGATCGCTACGGAAATCGCTTTTCAAATAACATTACATGTAACCGTAATACATCTTCGGTCTTTGAAACAATGCATGCGATGCAACTACATGCTTTTGTAATTATTATCGCAACGAATACCATCTACCTCTTATAACAAACACGGTAAGTTTTTGATTAACATTCATACATTATTATAAGAAGGACAGTAAAACTTTTATAAAATAAAGGAAACCAACATACGAGAGAAACTAAATTTTGCACTAACTGCAGATGTTGATCCAACAAATTCACATACATTTACTACTCTTTAGTACCTTCCACATAAATGTGCCATTAATGCTCAAACCCTAGCAAACAAAGACAATTTGGTTTCGAAGAACCAATTGTCTTACCAGATTTTGCAAACAACAACAAGCCAATGATAAAGGTAATATTAGTTATCGCTTATTATAACTATCGTAATTTAGGCACTATATCATTACTTATCTTATATATAACAAGTTTTCCATTTAATCGCAGGTTTTCACAAATGTGTACATACCTCTTCTCTTCAACCACATTCGCAAGGATATACGGACATTAAAGGAAAAGTCTTGCTCCGAATCTACACCTACATACACAAGCCAACCGTAATTAAAAATCCTACTACTAAAATGGTAACATAACTTATGAATAACAATATACGTGATCCTACACCATGGATTCTACTTTTTAGCAAATATTTATACCACAAAAGAAAGTAGATTTCTAACATATAGTGAGTCCGTTATTATATAGTTGTTAGTTAACATTTACAATGATCGAATAATGTGCATCACAAAACAGACGGAGTACTAACTATCATCAAAACATGAATAGTCCCGGTTACAATACTAGGAAAAGGTCAAAAAAGGACATCAACACTTTCAGCAGATGATACACCAATGCATCGTAAAAGGAAGAATGAAGATAAGCGTATAAGCATTATTGCAACCACAAATAAAGGTAAATTTTTCACATATATTATTTCGCTATTACATTGTTGTGGCCTAACATTTGCAACCAATGAATGACAGCTTGCATCGTATAACAATAATGGAAATAATAAGTACCATGAAAACATGGCTCATGCCGACAATCAAGACACGAAAAGGAAAAACGAAATGACAAGAGGTTTCAATGGGTGACACAACTAGAGGTCATAAAAGGAAATGTCCAGACTTACGAAACAACAAAGGATATCGCAAAATCTACAGTGTAAACTTAGCACATGCACCATTTCTTAGTAATGCAAAATGCTTTCATTTAAATATTCTTTAAAATATGTTATGCTTCATTGTCAACTTACCAGCAAGAAAAGGAAAATGAAAGACCATAATGTGTTTGCCACCAAACGGTCTTAAAATCAATATATGTAATACCATTATACCTTACATCAAGGTAATAATGATCATTCATAAAATCGCTTCCTACATTTTATGTGTTCTAAAATTATTAAACACAAAATATTAATGGATCACTTATTTTCACAATACGACGTATCCGGCTTATATATTGATTTAGGAGATCGTGACCGAAATGCCAATATTGTCATGCAAAGATTTTGGTATGGAGAAAGATTAAAGGAAATACTTCACACACCAAAGTGAGGTACCATCATCAAGTAGCGGAGGACAAGTATATCTCGCCTAAAGAATTAGAACCCCACAATCTTTGAAAGAACTCCTAAATGATAATGATAAGGTTTCAAATGTACCTTTTGAGTTGTCGCTTAAGCCCTTATTTGATCACTTTGTATCCGTTATTACTTAATATCGCTCCTTTTCACTTTTAGATCTCTTGAAGGCAAATTGTCGTAATGGCACTTATTTGGACGAAAAGGCGGATATACGAAGAAAATGGCCAAAGTCAAGAATCAAGACACTCAAGTCAAAATATAAGACGGCCCACGGCTTAACCATGCGACGCCGTCGAGCATTTTGTGATGGCACGTAAGCCAAATTTCTTATTCTCAAGTGACGGTGTCAAGCTTTAAAAGAGTAGGCCGTCGCAACTCGCACGGCCTAAATTTGATCCAGACGGCGCCAGAGATCGAAGGGACGGCCACAAGCACAAGGTGACGCCGCAAGACTAACGTGCCAAGACGAAACCCTAATGACGGCGACCTGACGGCGTCACAACTCATAAGGTGACGTCGTCGCACTTGTAATATTATATATAGAATCCGAATTTTTCAGTATTAGTGTGTAGTCTTTTGGAGTAAAAACCTAAACCGAACCAAGGTTGTCTTGTATAGTATTTTAGGGTTCCAAACCTTATCTTACATCAAGATAAGTGTTTTACTTCATTAATTCAATTATGTCTTCATATATTTGTGTGTATGCTTGCATGTTCTCCATGTCCGGCTAATTTACTTGTGTGTTTGCTTAGGGAATATGAAACTTAATTATTAAATATGGATTGGTTGTCTCTTATCTTAATTGATTAATGATCTAGTAATGCGATAGGTCATTCGTTGTGTAGTTAATGCTTGATTAATCTTTGCGAACCTTAGGCTATAGCACTTAGAGCGGTTGTAGGCTAAATCACCCAAAGAGGGCCTTAGAGTTAGAGTTTATAATCCCTAGAGGGCTTTGTAGATGAGACCCTTTGGTAAGTTCAAAGAGTTAGGGATAAACGCATAACCTACTACTTTAGACACATAACGCGATTAAGAATAAGGACGTGACAATTCAACTATCAATAGGAGATAATTAAGGAGTAATAAAACCTAAGTGAACACATCTTTAAACTATCATACGAGCACACAATAATTAGACATAGACTACATACACCTAGATTAGATAATTAGATAAGTAGAGTAATCGGTAGAAATACCAACCCCAAATCCAAACCCCGAGATTCGCACCTTTCCATTTTCTAAAAACATAAAAGATAAAAAATAATCTTCCTCAACCCCAACCTTAGCGTAGTAACTTCTCACTAGCATTCCTATTCCCCAGAGAACGATATCAATACCGTGGCTTACCCTAATACTACACTACAACGATTAGGTTCACACCTAGGTGTTATAAAACTTGCTCAAGAAAAGGAAGTTCCTTTGACCCCGAACGACGCGTGTAGCGTTATCAAGTTTTGGCACCGCCGGAATAGAATAGTCAAGTTAGTAGTCCACCTCGCTTAGGTTTCTTTGCTTGATTCCTATCAAGTAAATTTTTTCTTATTTTTAGCTTCCTCGTAGTCTATCCCCCTTCTTCGTGACCTTTGTTCGTAAAACCTATACCTCACCATGATACGTGTCTTCCACCCGCTCCCAATCCTCTTCCCAACCCCGAAATTGAGGACGCAATCCCACAAAACCCCTCACCCGTTCACCACTTTGGAAATCACCTAGGGCATAATGAAATAAATTGGCAACAACATAGTCCCTTCTATGACTCGGATGCCGAAGAGGAGTTTGACTATGGTGAAACATTCGACAACGGGGAGATCATTAATGAAGTTAGTTTTGAAATGGAAGAAGAACCCTCCCAATGTTTTGACCCTAGGTGTAGAATCGAGAAAGATGGTCCCTTTAACATGCAATTCCCTTGCAAAATAGGATTAGAAGGATTCGATGCTTACTTGAATTCGTTCTTGCCGTTAAACTTAATCTCAAGGAACCTATACAATAAAATCAAAATCAATGAGTTAACTTATCAAGGGAACAATGTTGTTGAAGCAGTCACTCATTTGCACGTGTTTGTTGGAAGCTTTGCTTATTTGGTAGAGTTCATGGTCTTAGAAGACTTAGGAGAATTTATTGATAAGGACCTCACGCAAGTAATTTTTGGAAAACCTTTCAAAAGAATGACTAGGTTGAATGAACGGATGATTGATGGTCTAATTACATTCTCTGATGAAGTTGAAGACTTTATCTACCAAATGCCACGCTACCATCCTAAGTTTAAACATAAGGATATTGAGGCTTGTAATAGAATGACCCCTATTCCATTGCTTAGTGAAAGGGATAAGCAAAGTGGACTTAGGTACCCATATGAAAAACTAAGCGGTATTACAAAAATGCCTTGAATTAAGAGATGATTACAAAAGAATGAAAGAACGTTGAATGGCTTAAGTATGAGCACGTGAGCGTGCACGAGACAACGAGGAGCACGACTACGAGTCTAGCTACAAGACTCTTAAATAAAGAAAAGCGCTTGGGAGGCAACCCATGCTTAATTGTTTGCTTGTTAGTGTCATATATCTTTTATTGATTGTTTATTCTCATGTTTAAATTTGTAAAAATGCTTTATTTTGTTTTTAACCTAGTCTTAATTGCATATAAAGGTATTTTACATAAAGGATAAGTGTAGGAGGATTACACATTTTCAAAAGAAACGTAAACATGAGAATAGCAATTCATTAAAAGATATATATGTGTGTTTGTTCGAGTCAAATGCTTGTATCGAGTCATAATGGATGTTTTGCGTAAATTTTCCAAATTCTAAAGATGTAAATTTTCCGTAATTTTTCAAGAAAATCGCACCGCTTTTGTCGGATAACCGACGGTCGAGATCGCAACCTAATGGCGTCGAAGGAGTAAAACAATGATTACTTTTTTCTCGCTTTTCGAGCTACTTATAAATTTTTGGAATTTTCCGTGTCTTAGATGAGTGTCTAAATACTCATCATTTTTGATACTGCTTAATGCCAAAACATCCGAAAACACTCGATGAAATGCATCAAAATGATAAAAATATCACAAATAAGTGTTTTATGTGTTTTAAATGCAAAATATCAAAATCGATGAAAACGATCAAGTTTGCATAATTGGCGCTTTAGTCCCCAAGTTTCAAAAGTTGTCAAAAAAAGTCCTCGGTAAATCAAAATAAAGAAAAATATCATTTAAGGTCCATAGGATTCAAAAGTTGTCAAAACAAACCCTTCAAAGTTTAAAATTGCAAAATTACAACTTTGGTCCCTCAAGTTTGAAAATGTCAAAAATAGTCCTTGGATATTTAAAATGTGAAAATAATCAAATATGGTCCTTGTACTATTAAAGTTTGTCAAGTTTGGTCCTTGTGATAACTTTGGAAATTGATGCGTTTGGTCCTCAAGTTTGCGAAATTACAAGATTGGTCCTTATGATATTAAACAAACCAAACGGACCTTTTGTATTTTGAACCCCACCCAAATCAAAAGAACCCTCGCCATTATGCCTGTGACCCCATTTTTGAACCCCCACTTATTAATATCTTGGTCAAATAAAGTCAAACCCCGCCAAACCGCCTCCACTGCTCATCTCCCTCTCCACAAGCCTCGAAAACCAAAACCAGAGTGGTTTTCCACCTCAATTTCCACCTTTCCACCTCACCCACTTGTATACATCTCCTCCACCTCCACAATCCCCAAACTTTTTAATTGCAAAAACCTATAAAGACTATTTTGGCGCCAAAACTCCACATGGACGATTCGATGATTTTGACCAATCCAATGGTTGGAATGAGTGGGAAATGTTCGAGATGTCGACAAGAGTCTCAAAAGATCTATAAAGAGAGAGGAGAAGCAATGTAGTAAAATATCTAGAGTAATTTTAATTAGCTTATGTCGTTTTAGCTTAATTTTAAATTTCCAGTATGTTTTAGCTTTTGAACTTTGTATTTCAAGTTTCCAATATATGTAAAGCTTTTGTGATAATCAATTTCAAGTTTAAGTCTTATTCTCTGCTTATGCAAAATCTTACTTTTGTTCAAAATCTCAAAATGATCAAATGTTGTTAATAGTTGTTATCTTGGACCGATAAGCTCACTTAAGCTCCTAGATAGCTTATTTAAGCTATTAGAAACCTTTAAAATCGCTTTAGAAGCAAAAGCAAAAAATCACCAAAAATACAAATAAATTAGTTAAAAATAAAAATCAATGGAAATGAAGATCAAAGTCGAGCAGGGGTGATATATGGATTGCTCTTGGTTTAGAAGCTTAGTGGTAAGCTATATAGGAGTGATCTTTGTTCTCCTTGGTTCTCGGTTTTGCATAAATCCAATTTGTAAGCCTTTTAATCTAATTTGGCATTTCACCGCTTAAGTGTTCATAAGCTTAAATCTTTGTGTCTTTATGTTTCTTAGTTGTAGTTAAGTATAATCAAACAATAAAACAAATACTTGTTCTTTTTAATTTGTAGTTAATAAAAATCTTGTTTTAAACAATTAAATTAGCATAAGTGTAATTTCTTGGTTTTATGTTGTTATTATTGTTATTTTGTGTTTCTTTAGTCTTATTAAATGATAATATAAGGTCTCAGAATCAATGGTATGGTTTTAATCTTTGAAATCTTTGAAAATCACCAAAACGCCTCTCATAAAGGTTGTTTGGATTTGCCAAGTTAACTGTGTTATAACGTTGTTTGTGTTGTTGTTTTGTTTGTTTCATGTTACACTAGGTCTAAATAACTCAAGACAAGCAAAAAAACCAGTCCTTATTTGTTAAAAAGTCAAAATCACTCTTAATCTCACCTTAATTTCATAATCATGTTAGGATTTAAAAGGTAAAACTCATCATATTAGTTTAAAACTTGGTAACTTAGCTTAATTCAATCTTACTTTAGGTTAATATAACATAATCATTAAGTAGAATCAAATTAAAGTTCACTTAAGTCAACTTAGCTCATTAATTAAAAAAGTCAAAACATGCTTTGTGCACAGATTAGCTACCCTATTTCACAAGCTCTCACAGAGCTTATTAGTCAGCTTTAGCTTGTGCATTTTAGCTTTTTGAGAAGCTCACCTAGCTGACTCTCTAATCCAAAGCTTGTTTTCCAATTCCTAGCTTATTTGGTAGGGCTGCACTTAGCTTTTTGTTTGTCCAAAACACTCAAAGATATACCGAGTCTTTACTCGATGGTTTTTCGCTTTTTCTCAAGCTTGTCATAAGCTTATTAATGGAAGCCAAACCTTGAAAATTAGCTTTTGGAAAGCTTAACCGGTAAACTTGTTAGTTCCAAAGTTCTTTTCATTTTCTAGCTTATTACGTTGCTTAAAATTTAGCTTAAAGGTGCCTAGGAAACCCAAAAGTGTCCTGTGCAACCAGTTAAGTTTAAGCTTATTTGAAGCTTATTCAAGTGCTTATTTCTTAGTTATTGTGCTTATTCGCTTTCATTTTAGCTTATTATCATTTATCTAGCTTGTTTTCGCTTAACCTTTTGCTTATTTTTAGCTTATAAGCCATTTTGGCTTAAACTTTTGCTTATTTCCAATTTTTGTTTAACTGTTAAGATAAATAAGCTCAAACTGAGCTTATTAGTAGATTTCATAAAAGTTGTAGTTATAAAAGTTGCTTATCTTCATTGGCTTAATAAGTTTGTAAAAGAAAAAGTCCAAAAATAAAATAAAAATAAAAAAGCCATTGCTGGGATTCGAACCCTGGCCACCCAGCTCACCACACACACACCATACCAACTGCCCTTGGGTCTTTGACTGGTTATGGTTTGCACTATCTAATACATAACCCGCTTTGTCCATTTTAGCTTATACGAGCTTTTTAGCTTATTTCTAGCTTATTACAATAAGTTGTCACATCTTTTGTATTTTTCCTAGTTTTGTATTAGTATAAAGTATTTTACAAAAAGTTTCGATTTTTCTTAATAGTTTTAGTATTTTTAATCATTTAATTAGTCTAAAATAGTATTTAATTCATAATAAAAATATAAAAGTCAAAAAATATAAATCTTTTTCTAAAATTTTCTTTTGTCATATATTAAGTAAGAAAATTGTTTTTACACTTGTAGGACTTTTATTTCATAAATTTTACGCTTTTGCTTATGCACTCGCGTAATTTTTATACATAACGACGCTTTCATTTTAAGTCACGCTTTTAGATAATTTAAGTTTACGCTTTTAATTAAAATAGTTTATTTAAGTTATTTTGTTTTATAAATCAAGAAAACATCATTGTAAAAATAGTGATAGCGTTTATTTAATATATTTTAGCTTTTAATTTTCTTTAATTTGCATTTAAGCCCTGTAATTTACAAAACTTTTCTTTAGGTATAAATATTCCAAAATCCTTATCGATCACTATCCTTAGTGATTATTCGACATCCGAATTTGTTCAAACACCATTCATCCTCCGTGGGACTTAACGACCCGTGAATCCACTATATTCCTCCGATCTTAATTGCATTTGGTTCTAGATCGCTTTAAGTTTATTACGGTTGACCATTCACAAGTGGTTAGCTTGTGTGATAAAACTTGACTGTTGGGAGCTCAATCAAATTTTGGCGCCACGGGGGAGGTCAGAAGCGTGTTTTAAGCATTTTCGCATCCATTCTTGCACATATACCACCGCTTGTAAATGCTTTTTGTAAAGTTATCAAAATCAAAAGTTCATTAACACTTTTCCTAAAGTGTTAACAACACCAAACAAAATATAAAACAACAAAACAATCGTAACGCTTTTCTAGCTTGTGTTTCCTTTAAGGTGATTCTTAAAGAGATACGATTTGGTTAAACGAGACGATACCAAAAATATTGTCCAAAAGTTTTAAACCCTTAGCACAAATCCATACCTACGCCTTTTCAAAGGGTACTTAATAAATACATAAAATCAACCACCGCAAATCAAGGCAAGACACCTACCAACCTGGGTGTGACCATTAATAAGTTCCCAACAATGATTTAAAACTTGCCTTTGTGTCCTTGTGATTTGGTGTACCTTTTTCAAAGAAGCCATTTCATTTGTGATTATTGGTTTAAGTTCACTTGTCGCTTTGCCTCGCATTTGTTTTGAAAACCGATTTTATACTTAGTGCATGCGCACTGCTCTTCCGCTTCTACAAGTCCACTTTCGAGCTTGCAAATATTCCTCGAGACGAGAGGACGCTCGCTCCTTCACCGTGATCGAGGAACGCCTACCACCACCACCCCCGTCGAATGGCGTAAGACAAACCTATGAATGAGCTTCTCCAAGCACCCATCGAGGGTTACGGAGATGCCATTATTGTCCCAACCATCGTGGTCGATACCTTTGAGCTCAAAACCGGTTGCTTAATCTTGTAACCCAAAGCCAATTTTATGGTTTTGAGCGGATGATCCTCATGCACATATTCGATGGTTTAACAAGATTGCATCTACCATCAAATACAAGAATGTCCCACATGAAGCAATTAAGCTTCTTCTGCTCCCATTCTCTCTGAGGACAAGCCCGAATTGGCTTGAGAAACAACCCCTCGCTCCATTGAGACATGGGAGGATCTAGTCACCAAGTTTGTTAACGAATTCTATCCTCCATCCCGAACTACAAGTCTTAAGAATGAGATAATGAAATTTTCTCAAAGATTTGATGAATCATTCGGGAGGCATGGGATCGTTATAAAGAATTGCTCCGCAAGTGTCCGCATCATGGTTTTACCGAGTTAATGCAAATGGATACTTTCTACAATGGTCCGAGACAAGTCGACCAAGACTCTTTAAATGCCTCCGCTGGAGGTAATTTCTTGAGCAAGACCACAAAAGAAGCCTTGCAAATCATTGAAAACAAGTCCCAGTGTCCGCCTTTTCCGCACAAAGACATATCGATCTCGCCTAATGCCGGACCTTCTACTTCATCTCCCGTGAGTACATCTAGCACCGATGCTAAGATTGACAAACTCACGGATATTGTTCGAGCTTTGGTTCTTGCTAACCAAAGAAAGTCACTTTCACACGCACACCATCACATGGTGAAGTGAAGAAAGTTGAAGTTTGTGTTACTTGTGGTGGTCCTCATGCATACTACAACTCAGATCGCCACCGATGGTAGTCCGTTTGAAGCCAATGCTATAGCCGGTACTTCACATCGTGGAGGTAATCAATACCGCCCTCAAAATGAACCAAACTACCGAGCTAATACTTATCGTGCACCACCCGGTTTTAACCGTAATCCTAACATACAAAACCGAATCGAAACCAACCTAGAATGAACCAAGGTTATCAAAACCAAGGTAATTTCTATCCCGGACCAAATCAAGGTTTCCAACATCAAGGAAACCTTAATCAAAACAATTTCAATCGAGGAATCAATTTCGTGGAAATGTGAATCCTAACCAAGGAATTTTCAACAACAAGGTCATAATCAAAACATCCGACCTCAAAATTTCCTCCACATCCTCCAAGACCATCATCCGATGAGTTATTGAAGCAATTCATGAAATCCCAAGATGAAATGAACAGTTGTTGGTCACCGATCACGATCTAAAGAAGTCTTTAAATGATCAACCCTCGGCTCGTGAAAACTTCCGAGCAACACGATCGCTAACCCGAGGGGCGATGCAAAGGCGATCACAACCGTAGTGGTGTTTCATACAATGGACCCGCTATTCCTACTACCTCTTCTTCTTCTCTCCCGAAGGTAGTGGAAAGTGAACCCGAGGCAACAAAGGACAAGGAACTTCCTACTAATAACGGAGGTACCAACGATGTCCATCCTCAAGTTGTCCAAAACCCAAATCCAATCCAGAGTTGTTTTTGAACCTCCAAGAGCTCCCGCTGAAAACCCCAAATCCAAAACTTCTATTCCTTACCCATCACGCTTGAATGAGCAAAGCTCCGCGAAAAGCTACCATCAAATGGACAAATTTTTCAAATTTTCCAAGAACTACATTTTGACATAAGCTTTATGGATGCTATCATGCCGATGCCCAAGTTTGCATCAACTCTCAAACACATGTTAAGCAACAAGGAAAAGTCGTTTGAAATGGCTAAACTCCTTCGAACGAGAACCGCTCTGCAGCTTATCTTGAAGAAGCTTCCAGAAAAGCTTGGAGATCCCGGAAAATTTCTCTTACCTTGTGTATTTCCGTGAATGGTTGAATGCTTTGCCTTAGCCGATCTTGGTGCAAGCATCAACTGATGCCTTATTCAAGATGGAAGAAACTTTCTTCCGGAACTTACTCCTACATGCATGACTCTCGAGCTTGCAGATCGACAATATCCCGTCCTCTTGGCATTGCCGAGGACGATTTGTGAAAGTAGGAAAGTTCCATTTTCCACCGACTTTGTGGTTGTTGATTTTGATGCCGATCATCGGGTTCCTCTCATTGTTGGACGAGGATTCCCGAGAACGGGCCGTGCTCTCATTGATGTATTTGAGCAAGAAATCACATTACGTGTTGGTAATGAAGTCGTCACCTTTAACCTTGATCAAACTTCGAGGTACTCCGCAAACTATGATTCCGAGTCTGTTAACCGAATAGATATCATTGATGTTGCTTCAAGAGTACTCTCAAGAAGTTCTTGGTTATGATCATAATTCTTCGAGTGATAATCTCACTCATTCATCTCAACCCATCATTGCCAATTCTACTCCTTCTCTCACCCCGCTTGAGGAAAGTGACTTCATCTTGGAAGAGATTGAAGCATACTTGTCTAGTGATTCTGCTCCATGGGAAATTGATCACGCCCCATCGACATCGAGGGGACATACTTCTCATTGAGAAGTTGCTTAATGATGATCCATCATCACTCCCTCCCGCCGAGCTTCATAACAAGGAAGTCAAGTCGCTTGAGAAAATCAAGAATTTCAAGTCGAACTTAAGGACTTACCACCTCATCTCGAGTATGCATTTCTTGAAGGTGATGATAAATTACCCGTCATTATTGCTCGAGATTTGAGTAAAGATGAAAAGATCGCTCATAAAGGTCTTGAAGTCACACAAGCAAGCAATTGCTTGAAACTCTCCGACATTAAGGTATCAACCCCGAATTTTGTACTCACAAAATCTTGATGGAGGATGACTTCAAACCAGCAGCTCAACATCGAGAAGAGTAAATCCAAAATCCATGATGTTATCAAACAGAGGTTATCAAACTTCTTGATGCGTGATTAATTTACCCGATCTCGATAGTCCTCGGGTTAGCCCAATTCATTGTGTTCCTAAAAGGGTGGCATAACTGTTGTCACAAATGAAGATAACGAGTTAATTCCAACTCGATTGGTTACGGATGGCGTGTTTGCATTGACTATCGTAAGTTGAATGACGCCACCAGAAAGACCATTTTCCTCACCCTTCATGGACCAAATGCTTGAGAGATTAGCGTGGAACGAATACTATTGTTTCCTTGATGGTTTCTCGGTTATTTTCAGATCCCCATTGATCCAAAGGATCAAGAAAAGACCACATTCACCGCCCATACGGAACTTTTGCCTACAGACGATGCCTTTTGGCTTATGTAACGCTCCCGCACGCTCCAACGATGTATGATGGCCATTTTCCACGACATGATCGGGAAACAATGGAGGTGTTTATGGATGACTTCTCGGTCATTGGGGACTCATTTCAAACATGTCTCTCCATTTAGATAAAATGCTCAAACGGTGTGAAGACACCAATCTTTGTCTAAATTGGGAGAAGAGCCACTTTATGGTCAAAGAAGGCATAGTCCTTGGCCATAAGATTTCAAAAATGGGATTGAGGTCGATAGAGCAAAAGTCGATGTTATTGCTAATTGCCTCATCCTACTACCGCCAAAGGTATTAGGAGTTTTTAGGTCATGCCGGTTTCTATCGCAGATTCATACAAGATTTTTCTAAAATCGCCTACCTATGACCCATCTTCTTGAAAAGATGCTCCTTTTATCTTCTCACCGAGTGCATCAAGCTTTTGAAACATTAAAGAAAAAGCTTATCAAGCACCCATTCTCGTTGTTCCCGATCGACTTGCCTTTTGAGCTCATGTGCGATGCAAGTGATTTTGCTATCGGTGCGCTTAGGGCAACGAGATCTAAGCATTTTCACCTATCCACTACGCAAGTAAGACTATGATCAAGCTCAAACCCATTACACCACCACGTAAAAGAGCTATTAGCCGTGGTGTATGCGTTTGAGAAGTTTCGCCGCACTTAATCTTGACCAAATGTGTGGTGTATACGGATCACTCGGCTCAAATATCTCTTTGCAAAACAAGATGCAAAGCCGAGATTGCTCGCTGGGTTCTCCTCCTCCGTGAATTTGATATCATTATACGTGATAAAAAGGAGCCGAGAACCCGTCACGATCATCTCGTCCGCCTAGAAAACCCTCACCAAGATGTTTTCGAGAAAAGGAAATAAATGAAACATTTCCTCTCGAGACACTCAATGCGGTTTCTTTTCGTGGAAACTCTACTACCCCATGGTTTGTCGACTTCGCAAATTACCATGCGGTAACTTCATAGTGAAAGGGATGTCGACCCAACAAGAACAAATTCTTCAAGGATGTTAAACATTACTCGGGACGACCCTACTTATTCAAAATCATGCGGATCAAGTCATCCGACGGTGTGTTTATGGACAAGAAGCTATGGACATTCTCAAAGCTTGCCATGCCGACCCACCGGGGCCATCATAGTCCAAACTACACCGCCAAAAGGTGTTTGATTCCGGTTTTATTGGCCCACAATTTACAAGGATGCCCACGATTTTGTCAAAGCTTGTGACGCTTGTCAACGCCACGGAAATATCTCTCAAAGAAATGAAATGCCGCAAAATGCCATTCAAGTTTGTGAGATCTTTGACATCCGGGCATTGACTTTACGGGCCATTTCCATCATCTCGAGGAAACAAATACATACTCGTGGTCATTGACTATTTGTCAAAATGGGTTGAAGCGAAAGCTTTACCTACCAATGATGCCCGAGTTGTTGTAAAATTTTAAAATCTCTTTTGCTAGGTTTGGAACTCCACGAGCTATAATCAGTGATCGTGGTACACATTTCGCAATGACCAATTTGATCGTGTCATGCAAAAGTATGGTGTAACCCACCGCCTCTCTATCGCATACCACCCCAAACAAGTGGGCAAGTGGAAGTTTCCAACCGTGGTATTAAAAGAATTCTTGAAAGGACAAGAGGCGAAAATCGTGCATCCCGGTCGGATAAACTAGATGACGACTGGGCCTTCCGTGACACTTACAAAACACCCATCGGTGTACTCCATACAAGCTAGTGTACGGAAAGGCATGTCATCTTCCGATTGAGCTTGAGCACAAGGCATACCGGGCCTTGAAACATGCAAACTTCGATATTCAGACACCGGTGATCACGTAAAAGTTCAAATGAATGAATTAAATGAACTCCGTGATCAAGCATACGAGAACTCTTTGATCTACAAACAAAAGACAAAGAAGATTCATGACTCTAAAATCAAGAACCGCTTTTTCAACGTTGGTGATCGAGTCCTTCTTTTCAATTCAAGATTGAAGATATTCTCGAAAGCTCAAGTCCCGCTGGTCCGGTCCATTTACTATTGCTAAGGTTTATCCTTATGGTACCATTGAGTTATCTCACCGATGGTCCAAATTTTAAAGTGAATGGTCATCGATTAAAGCATTATTTTGGAGAGGACATTCCACCCGTGATTGTCCCGGATCTACAAACTTTCCCCATGAACCAATGAATGCGGGATCGAGTCAAGCTAGCGACTCGGAATCAAAAACAAGAGCACACACACATGGGTTTTCACCCGTGAGTATCACCCTAGTGTGGGGAGTTGCCTCACGTTGTATATAAGTACTCTCTAAAAAAAAAAAAAAAAAAAAAGTATATATATAAAAATAAAATAATGGCCGTAGTATTTCCTTTTATGTTCTATGTTTCGCATAACCGCGGTACTTTGAATATTGAGGGCAATATTCATTTCTAGTGTGGGGGGAATTCTCACGAATTTTATCATGTAATTATTCCACCCAATTCCCCATTTTTGGCCAAAATTTTTTTGGAGTAAGTGTTTTCACTTACTCAAAGAAATGGTAATCATCCGCCATGTCTAACCCACATAAGGATTGGCTAATCCAGAGCAAACGGCTCTTGGTAAAGATATCTCAAACCGCTTATGGCTTGCAATTTGCCCAAAATTGTATGGTGTTCAACTCACCATATCTTTAATTAGTGAAAAGTTGGCTAGCCCGCAAGTTTATGGCTTGTGGTAAAGGCGCTTGAAATCCATAATTGGTAATCGACTCACCAAAGATAATATTGATAATTTATCTAAGAGTTGGCTAGTCCGTAGCAAACGGCTTTCGTAAAGACAAATCAAACCGTTTACACCGGTGATTTGCTCAAAATCATTTGGTTATCATTGTACCAAGGTTCTTACTTGAACTAAAACAATTGGCTACTCCGTAAGTAATGGCTTTTGGTAAAGAGATGAAATCCATTAATTTTTCTCAAAACATTGCTAGGGACTAGCAATATCTTAGTGTGGGGATTGATGAGTGTCTAAATACTCATCATTTTTATACTTGCTTAAATGCCAAAACATCCGAAAACACTCGAAATGCATCAAAATGATAAAAATATCACAAATAAGTGTTTTATGTGTTTTAAATGCAAAATATCAAAATCGATGAAAACGATCAAGTTTGCATAATTGGCGCTTTAGTCCCCAAGTTTCAAAAGTTGTCAAAAAAAGAGTCCCTGTAAATCAAAATAAAGAAAAATATCATTTAAGGTCCCTAGGATTCATGAAGTTGTCAAAATTGGTCCTTGAAAGTTTAAAATTGCAAAATTACAACTTTGGTCCCTCAAGTTTGAAAATGTCATAAATAGTCCTTGGATATTTAAAATGGAAAATAATCAAATATGGTCCTTGTACTATTAAAGTTTGGCAAGTTTGGTCCTTGTGATAACTTTGGAAAATTGATGTTTCATCCCTCAAGTTTGCGTAAATTACAAGATTGGTCCTTATGATATTAAACAAACCAAATGGACCCTTTTGTATTTTGAACCCCACCAAATCAAAAGAACCCCTACAATTATGCCGTGACCCCCATTTTGAACCCCCACTTATTAATATCTTGGTCAAATAAAGTCAAACCCCGCCAAACCACCTCCATCTGCTCATCCCCTCTCCCACAAGTCAAACCAAAACCAGAGTGGTTTTCCACTTTTTCCACCTTTCCACCTCACTTTCCACTTGTATACCCACCTCCTCCACCTCCACAATCCCCAAACTTCTTTAATTGCCAAAACCGCTCTTGACTATTTTGGCGCCAAAACTCCACATGGACGATTTCGATGATTTTGACCAATCCAATGGTTGGAATGAGTGGAAATGTTCGAGATGTCGACAAGAGTCTCAAAAGATCTATAAAGATGAGAGAGAAGCAATGTAGAAAAATATCTAGAGTAATTTTAATTTCTTATGTCGTTTTAGCTTAATTTTAAATTTCAAAGTATGTTTTAGCTTTTGAACTTTGTATTTCAAGTTTCCAAGTATACAATAAAGCTTTTGTGATAATCAATTTCAAGTTTAAGTCTTATTTTCTGCTTATGCAAAATCTTACTTTTGTTCAAAATCTCAAAATGATTCTAATGTTGTTAATAGTTGTTATCTTGGACCGATAAGCTCACATAAGCTCCTAGATAGCTTATTTAAGCTATTAGAAACCTTTAAAATCGCTTTAGAAGCAAAAAGCAAAATTCACCAAAAATACAAATAAATTAGTTAAAAATAAAAAATCCATGGAAATGGTGATCAAAGTCGAGCAGGGTGATATATGGATTGCTCTTGGGTTTAGAAGCTTAGTGGTAAGCTATAGGTTGTGATCTTTTGTTCTGGTTCTCGGTTTTCACTTGGAATCCAATTTGTAAGCCTTTTAATCTAATTTTGGCATTTCACTGCTTAAGTGTTCATAAGCTTAAATCTTTGTGTCTTTATGTTTCTTAGTTGTAGTTAAGTATAATTAAACAATAAAACCAGTTACTTGTTCTTTTTAATTTGTAGTTAATAAAAATCTTATTTTAACAATTAAATTAGCATAAGTGTAATTTCTTGGTTTTATGTTGTTATTGTTGTTGTTTTATGTTTCTTTAGTCTTATTAAATGATAATATAAGGTCTCAGAATCAATGGTATGGTCTTAATCTTTGAAATCCTTTGAAAATCACAAACCGGTCATATAAAGGTTGTTTGGATTTGCCAAGTTAACTGTGTTATAGGTTGTTTGTGTTGTTGTTTGTTTGTTTCATGTTACACTAGGTCTAAATAACTCACACAAACAAAGAAAACCCAGTCCTTATTTGTTAAAAAGTCAAAATCACTTTTAATCTCACCTTAATTTCATTAACTGTTAGGATTTAAGTTGTAAAACTCATCATATTAGTTTAAAACTTGGTAACTTAGCTTAATTCAATCTTACTTTAGGTTAATATAACATAATCATTAAGTAGAATCAAATTAAAGTTCATATAAGTCAACTTAGCTCATTAATTAAAAAGTCAAAACATGCTTTGTGCACGCATTAGCTACCCTATTTCACAAGCTCTCACAGAGCTTATTAGTCGCTTTAGCTTGTGCATCTTAGCTTTTGAGAAGCTCACCTAGTCATCTTTCTAATCCAAAGCTTGTTTTCCAATTCCTAGCTTATTTGGTAGGGTCGCACTTAGCTTTTGTTTGTCCAAAACACTCAAAGATATACCGAGTCTTTACTCGGTGGTTTTCGCTTTTTCTCAAGCTTGTCATAAGCTTATTAATGGAAGCCAAACCTTGAAAATTTAGCTTTTGGAAAGCTTAACTAGTAAACTTGTTAGTTCCAAAGTTCTTTTTTCATTTTCTAGCTTATTAAGTGCTTAAAATTTAGCTTAAAGGTGCCTAGAAACCCAAAAGTGTCCTGTGCAACCGCTTAAGTTTGCTTATTTGAAGCTTATTCAAGTGCTTATTTCTTAGTTATTGTGCTTTTTCGCTTTCATTTTAGCTTATTATCATTTATCTAGCTTATTTTCGCTTTTCCTTTGCTTATTTTTAGCTTATAAGCCATTTTGGCTTAAACTTTTGCTTATTTCAAATTTTTGTCAATCGTTAAGATAAATAAGCTCAAACCGAGCTTATTAGTAGTTTTCATAAAAGTTGTAGTTTTAAAATTTGCTTATCTTCATTGGCTTAATAAGTTTGTAAAAGAAAATCCAAAAAAAAATAAAATTTGCAAAAGCCATTGCTTGGATTCAACCTCGCCACCCACCACCACACACACACCATACCAACCGCCTTGGGTCTTTGATCTGTTATGGTTTGCACTATCTAATACATAACCCGCTTTTTCCATTTTAGCTTATACGAGCTTTTTAGCTTATTTCTAGCTTATTACAATAAGTTGTCACAACTTTTTTATTTTTATTAGTTTTGTATTAGTATAAAGTATTTTACAAAAAGTTTCGATTTTTCTTAATAGTTTTAGTATTTTTAATCATTTAATTAGTCTAAAATAGTATTTAATTCATAATAAAAATATAAAAGTCAAAAAATATAAATCTTTTTCTAAAATTTTCTTTGTCATATATTAAGTAAGAAAATTGTTTTTACACTTGTAGGACTTTTATTTCATAAATTTTACGCTTTTGCTTGATGCACTCGCGTAATTTTTATACATAACGCACGCTTTCATTTTAAGTCACGCTTTTAGATAATTTAAGTTTACGCTTTAATTAAAATAGTTTATTTAAGTTATTTTGTTTTATAAATCAAGAAAACATCATTGTAAAAATAGTGATAGCGTTTATTTAATATATTTTAGCTTTTTAATTTTCTTTAATTTGCATTTAAGCCCTGTAATTTACAAAACTTTTCTTTAGGTATAAATATTCCAAAATCCTTACCGATCACTATCCTTAGTGATTATTCGACATCCGAATTTGTTCAAACACCATTCATCCTCCGTGGGACTTAACGACCCGTGAATCCACTATATTCCTCCGATCTTAATTGCATTTGGTTCTAGAATGCTTTAAGTTTATTACGGTTGACCATTCACAAGTGGTTAGCTTGTGTGATAAACTTGACCGCTTGGGAGCCAATCATGATGTTTCGGTTTTTCCGAATATCAATGAAGAGCATTGTTTACACCCCACCCCAAATATACACCCAAATCGCCTTAGCCTACCTTGTATGCACTCACTTTTAGTGCATTATTGTTATTACCCTAAACCCTTAGTTCAATTATCTAGTTGCTTGCATGAGTTGCTAAGTCGAGTCATATCCTTTGTATACAGTTTTGGGACGATTGAGACTCATGGGAAAAAGTTAAAGTTTATGAAATGAATGGAAGGGAACGTTAACTTCCCTTATTTGCGTAATAACATACCCTAAGTGTTTTGATCTTTTCAATTCGGGTCAAATTAGTGTAAGAGTAATAAAAACTCAAGTGTAGGGATGTGCCTATAAATCTCTATCATTTTGATGTTACCGTAGAGGATGGTAGAGTAAAAGTGTATGAAAAAAAATAATAAAAAATATATAAAAAAAAAGAGTCAAAAAAATATAAAAAATAAAAAATAAAAAAACATACGGGCTACCATCCTACATCTATCTTTAAATTTATATTTGTTTGTTTCAGTTATCTAGAGTTTAGAGTGTCGAGTCTTGGCTTAGCAACGCCATTCTTCGTATGCTTGTAACAATAAGATTTTTGACTTGCCACCACTAAATAGCCTATCCCACCAAACCCTTGGTTTTCCTACCGTAAGCCTAACATTACAACCCTTTAAAGACCTCTTTGATAGTCTTTCCTAGGTGCTTACGCCAAAGCGATGGAGGTTTGATCTATTCTCAAGCCTATGGTAATCTATGTACTAGGACCGGTTAATGAGTGTTTATCTTCCATTTCCACTTTAATATATTTCATATACACCCGAGAGAGATGTGAGTATCCAAACACCCCATGTGAGGTGCTAGTATGTAATTTCCGTGCTTGTTATGACTTTTGCGGCTTATATGTGTTGTGGACTGTTTTAAACCAATGCTTCATGACCCCTAACTTATAAATTAATTGGTTAAAGTACATTTGCTTGAGGACAAGCAAATACCAAGTGTAGGGATATTTGATAAGGTTTTAAATGTACCTTTTGAGGGTCGTTTAAGCCCTTATTTGATCACTTTGTATCCGTTATTACTTAATATCATTCCTTTTCACTTTTTAGGTCTCTTGAAGGCAAATTGTCAGAATGGCACTTATTTGGACGAAAAGGCGCGGATATACGAAGAAAATGGCCAAAGTCAAGAATCAAGACACTCAAGTCACTGAAATACAAGGTGACGGCCACGGCTTAATCATGACGCCGTCGAGCATTTTGTGACGCACGAAGCCAAATTTCTTATTCTCAAGTGACGGTGTCAAGCTTTAAAAGAGTAGTCGTCGCAACTCGCACGGCCCAGATTTGATCCGCACGTCGCCGAGAATCAAGGGACGGCGTCACAAGCACAAAGTGACGCCGTCGCAAGACTAACGTGCCAAGACGAAACCCTAATGACGGCGACCGACGGCGTCCACAACTCATAAGGTGACGCCGTCGCACTTGTAATATTATATATAGAATCCGAATTTTTCAGTATTAGTGTGTAGTCTTTTGGAGTAAAAACCTAAACCGAACCAAGGTTGTCTTGTATAGTATTTTAGGGTTCCAAACCCTATCTTACATCAAGATAAGTGTTTTACTTCATTAATTCAATTATGTCTTCAATTATTTGTGTGTATGCTTGCATGTTCTCCATGTCCGGCTAATTTACTTGTGTGTTTGCTTAGGGAATATGAAACTTAATTATTAAATATGGATTGGTTGTCTCTTATCTTAATTGATTAATGATCTAGTAATGCGATAGGTCATTCGTTGTGTAGTTAATGCTTGATTAATCTTTGCGAACCTTAGGCTATAGCCCTTAGAGCGGTTGTAGGCTAAATCACCCAAAGAGGGCCTTAGAGTTAGAGTTTATAATCCCTAGAGGGCTTTGTAGACAAGACCCTTTGGTAAGTTCAAAGAGTTAGGGATAAACGCATACCCTAGGACTTTAGACACACAACGCGATTAAGAATAAGGACGTGACAATTCAACCATCAATAGGAGATAATTAAGGAGTAATAAAACCTAAGTGAACACATCTTTAAACTATCATACGAGCACACAATAATTAGACATAGACTACATACACCTAGATTAGATAATTAGATAAGTAGAGTAATCGGTATAAATACCAACCCCCAAATCCAAACCCCGAGATTCGTACCTTTCCATTTTCTAAAAACATAAAAAGATAAAAATAATCTTCCTCAACCCCAACCTTAGCGTAGTAACTTCTCACTAGCATTCCTATTCCCCGAGAACGATATCAATACCCGTGGCTTACCCTAATACTACACTACAACGATTAGGTTCACCGCCTAGGGTGTTATAAAACTTGCTCAAGAAAAGGAAGTTCCTTTGACCCCGAACGACGCGTAGTAGCGTTATCGATAAGCACTTTCGATAACATACGCGCATATAATCGATGTTTAGCATGACATCTTTTGCGCGCAGATAGATGAATCAATAAACTATGGAAAAGGGCCATACGTTTTCAAGATTTCGCCAAATATATCATTGATAGGCACATTATTGCCCAAAGAATAATGATGACCCATGATTTCGCAACTTTATATTTATGATACGTAAAATGAAGTCGTAAATAGAATGAAACCCTTTGGTGGTGAAAGCGGACCAATCTAAAACCTCAAATTGTTCAGAGGTTAATAGAAATCCTAGATAATCATAACGAGTTGGTCCAAATATTCGTAATGCCGAGAGATAAATACAACGGGTGAAATACCGATTTCATAATCCGATTTAGAATGTTGTTGGTGCAAAGAATATGCACTTCCTTCGAGCGGCACCCTTGGAGCAATTGTGTTTGAAAATAGTTCGAATACTAAAACCGACTACGACGTCATCATAGAATATAAAGACAGCACCCTAAGCGAATCAACAAGCTTCATACCTCATATATGTCTCTTCAATTTCCTATTCTCTTTGTATATGGTCACCAAAGCTATAGTACAAAATGAAGCTCACATGTGAATACACAAAGGAAAAGGAAGAAACTAACTATGAATGACTACTACATGTACCAACTACATGAACGCTTTGACGAATACGGTTACATATTCGAATCGGCATATTATTTCAACAAGATGTTGTCTCAAGATATCGTATACTAGAGCAGATGACTTGATTACATACGGGCTAAGCAAAATAATATAAGAAGCGAATGTTTAGCAGAAATATGTGATGCAATATCACAAGGAGACCACTTGGTTCGAGATAGGAAAAAGATTATCCTCCCATCAAGCTTTACAGTGGACCAAGATACATGTATAGTCATTACCTCGACGCCTTGCCATATGCCGCGTTCTTGAAACCCGCAATTCTTCATTACATTAACATGCAACATTAATCGCCGTAGATCAAAAGGCACATGAAAAGTATCCGGACTTACTTCTCGATAGAGTCGACGTCGTGGATCGCGTGTTCCAAAGAAAAGGTCAAGATTTTATACAAGTATTGAAAGAAAGCAAAATTTTGGACGATGTACGGAGGTATGTTATGAATTTAAATTTTTTACACATAAATGCATATATGATTAATTAGGTTTCTAATTTTGTTATTTTTTCCAGCTTTACACAATTGAATTCCAAAAGCGTGGCCTTCCACACCGCCACACACTCTTATGGATAGACTCCAAAGACAGGATACAATGTGCGTAAGAAGTCGATAAGTTCATTTCGCATAGTTACCGATAAAGTGTCGATCCCGACGGTTCTGAGTTGTCGCAGATCCGATGATGGATGGCCCATGTGGAAATGCTAAACCATCCGCTCCATGTATGGAAGATGGTACCGCAAAAAATTCCCAAAAAATATAATCAAACAACCTACTTTGATAAAGATGGGCACATACATTATAAGAGAAGAAACACATCGACCACGTGCCAAAAGGTGAGTTCAAATTAAATAACACTTATGTTGTCCCTTATAATCGGTGCTTTGTCTCATCTTTCACGCACATAAACGTCGAGTATCGTGGATGGAGCATGCTTATAAAGTATCTCTTCAAATACATCTCTAAAGGCACAAATCGTATTGCGGCCAATTACTGCACCGATCGGTGGTGATCCAAAGAACAACATCATCTCGCACCTAAAATACATATTGACGAAATAAAAATTTCATTGATGGTCGCTTTATTTGTCCTCATGAAGCTTCTTTGGAGAATACTTAAATTTCCTATTCATCATAGAGAACCGTGGTGCAAATCCTTGTCAGACACCGCAAAACATGCAGACACTCACTTTTGTGATAAAGAGGCTTTAGGAAATGTGGTGGCGGATGAAAGCGTAAAACTTACGACATTGTCGGAATGGTTCACATACAACCAACTCCATGAAGACGGAAAGCACCTAACATATTTAGACTTCCCTTCCGAATATGCCCGGTATGAACAATCAAAGACATGGAGGCGTAGAAAGCATAAAGAAGATACTCAATCGGCCGGTTAGCATATGTACATCCAACCGCAGTGAGCTTTTTATTTTCGAATATTACCGCGCACCAAAGAGGTCATGATCGTTTGTCGACGTCAGACGGTCAATAATCGTGTTTCCAAACCTATCGTGCAGCGTGCAAAGCCTTAGGGCTACTAGAAGACGACAAGGAATGGGATATAGCCCGGAAGAAGCATCATTGTCGAGATCCGCTACGAAATACGCACATTGTTTGCTCATATTCTAATTTATTGCGGTTGCGCACCAAAGACAATTGTGGGAAAACAATGGCGCCATGGCGCATTTATATTCCAAAAAAAGTTGCGCAAATGTCTCATGTTAAAACCTAAACATTAATGAACCGGAGCTAAACAATACATTATGTATGAAATATAGTTCATACTCAATGGATGCTCAAAGTCGCGCAAGATTATGGTTTCTCATTGCCTCGAACACATTTACTCGCCGACCGGAAAATAGGCTTTTGATGGAAGAAAAAATTACAACCGTCCATAATTAAAAGAAGATGTCATTGTCTCGTATGCAAGTCGAACGAAGAATGTAAAAGGATTTACGATCTCATTCTTTCTCGCATCAAACAACAAGCAACAAGAATTGGTATTTGTTTACGGACATGGTGGAACAGTAAAACTTTTTATGGAAAACAATAATTAATACCTTACGCTCGGATGGGAAAATTGTACTTGTTGTTGCATCGTCGGTATCGCATCTTTGTTGCTCCCAAATGGAAGAACGACTCATTCAAGATTTAAATTGTTTAGAATTAACCGGCGATCGATCCAGTAACATAAAAAAAACACGATGATGGCAAAGCTCCTAAATGAAACTAAATTAATAGTATGGGATGAGGCACCGATGAACGACCAACGTTGTTTTGAAGCGCTAGACAGACACTTAAAGATATACCCAACAACTCAACCAAACTATTTGGTGGCAAAACAATCATGTTGGGTGGTGACTTGTGCAAACACTTCCCGTGAAAAAAAGGGTTCGAGAACGAAATTATCAACTCATCAATAGCATAATCATACCTTTGGCCATACTTCAAAGTATTCAAGCTTAAACGGAACATGAGGTCTGCAAAATCACCCGAACGAAAACCAAAAAAAGAAGTTCATGAATTCTCTTCATGGTTACTCGATATAGGTGATGGAAAAATTGGAGAACCTGATGAAAGCAATACAGAAGACGCTGCATGGGTCACGATTCCTCCTCAATATCTAATCCCAAATAATGAAGATGGAGTAGAAACACTGATCAATTTCATCTACGACATTGAAAAAACCAACGGCGTCCCTGTTACAAGAGAAACTATTGTTTGTCCAAAAAATGAAACTGCGGATATTATAAACGAAAAGATATTATCAATAGTCAAAGGCGAGACTACAACATACATAAGTAACGATGAAGCGGTTCCAGTTGGAAAAGATGGCGCCGCAACTGAAATGTTGTATCCACCAGAGTACTTAAATACTTTCAAGTTCCCAGGTTTACCGCCAAACACTCTTCACTTAAAAATTGGAGCTCCAATCATGTTACTCAGAAACGTCAACCTAGGCGGAGGACTCTGCAATGGAACAAGAATAATAGTCAAGAATCTCATGTCAAAACTCATTGAAGCAGAAATAATTACGGGCACAAGAATTGGAGAAAAAGTCTATATTCCAAGAATCCCTTTGACTCACAAAGATCCAAACTTGTCACACCCTCGCCGGAGGCGGAAATACGAGGTGTAACGGAAGGGAACATAAGCACAAGATAATAGAACATACCAACGTTAAGATTAAAAAGAAATAATACGCCATTACAATACTAGTTTAGCCGTCATCGGCAAATATATTACAAAGTTTAGTTCCCAAAATATTATGTTCTATTACATAATGATTTGTAGTAACAAGTGAAAACTTCATTATGCAAGACCAGTAGAAAAAGCTTACTAACGATCACCGAAATGCATGAGAGAAAACGGGTCAACTATGAAAATAGTTGGTGAGTAAACATGTTTGGTAAAATAAGAAAACTCGTATGAAAGAGTCAAAGGTTTCGGTCATCGAAAATAGTCCACAAAGCAAAGGCATTGTGTATCCACTCGCCCAAGTTCCGCCCATACAAAACTTGCAACCTGTGTACACAACCCATTGCACAAAATATATCGCGTCAAGTAGTCAAGTATAAGTGGTCATAATAGTTCACAATATAGTACCAAGTATATAATAATTCGAGATGCTCCGAACATGGGAGACTTTACCTCGCTCCGAATGTGGGAGACTTAAATTGAAAATGCTCCATTCCCATAGGGAGACATTCTCTCCCGGACCGGGAGGCTTTAAGTTGATGCTCGAACATGGGAGACTTTATAGTGATGCTCGAACATGGGAGACTTTGTACGCTCCACCAATAAGGCGAGACTTTTAGGGTCATAGCATGCATGGTTCAATAAGTTCAAATAAGTAATGTGTTCGTAATTAAGTTCAAGGATTTGATTCAATTCACAAGTTCTAGTCAAACAAGTTAATAAAAGTAGTAATCAATTTAGCTCAAGAAAGGTTCATGCATTTCGCCCCAAAATATAGTAAAACGGTAAAAGGGGTTTGTGATTACTCACTTGATGAATAGATGCGATGACAAAAGTGGTTACACCGAAATGTAGCGTGAGTCTCGGCCGACCTATTATGAATGATATGATATGTAATGAGTTATGATGTAATGATATGCATGCATTTCAGATGTTATTTATACCATTTGCGAGTTTTGAAAAATAATACTTATCGTCGAAAATACTCTTTTGACGCCTTGACCAATCATAATTCACTTTACAAGTATTTACGCCAAAATGTCATCCTACAATGGTTTCGTAATAATTTATAATGAAATTATCACTTTCGTCAGAAACAATGTCGTCGGAAATTTCTTGAAATTGACAAAAATGGCTTCGAAAAACTAGTCGTAAAATGGTGTGCGTCGATCGTTAGGAAACGAAATCGACAGTTTTAGAAAGTTTGTATCGAAATCTAAAAGTTTCAGTTCATGAGTTTTCGTCATAAAGGTCTCGAACATAAAGATAATAAGGGTTAAAGATGGTGATTTTGTCTAATTGTTGTGTAAAAAGTGAGTTTCGGCCAAGTTTGAGCAACCGTAATTAATTTATTAAAACTCCGCTATACAAACGGTTGATTGTTTTGAAAAATATGCTCGGTGATCTTGATTTTACTAGAAGACATTTCATTCCAAAAAGTTCTACATCATAGTTAAAAACAGCCTCAAACATGGTCGTTTTAGTTACCGTAACACTTGTCTCGTAAAAATAATATAGTTTTTCTAAAAATAATAGTTACGGCAATTTTATGAAAACGTGCATATCTTTGTCGTTTCAAATACGTTTTCTACGTATAATACGTCCTTAGCTTCGTATCAAAGTATACTAATATATTTTTGATAAGTCGAAATAATTTGTGAAGCTTAGGACTCGCTTTTGACCGAATAGAGTAAAATAGTATGTGAAATTTCGAAAATAATATATTTCGTCGCCAAACTTTAAAAATTCATAACTTCTTCGTTATAACTCCGTTTTTATCCGTTCAAGCGGCCACGGATTCGTTTTAAAGTATATTTTCTAAATATCAAGGCCAAAAAGTCGTGCCTACTGTCGGATTTTCCAGAAAATCAAAACAAGGACAGAACACATTTTATACGTATCGAAAATAGTTTTTCTCGTACTAAACCTATTCTAATCCCTTCAAATCAACTCCAAAGCTAATCTAATCCTACCATACACCTTCTTAGGGTGTCATGGGTTCCTAGACATCATCAAGACCAACATATATCAAGGGGATAATTATAGGATGACCTTATATATATATATATATATATCTAAAAATCATGTAAAAATGGTATAAACAACACAAATCATGCATGCTTGCTCCAAAATGAAGAGATACTTATGAAATGAAAAGGAGATATGAAAATAAAAGAAACATGCTTACAAGCTAATATGATGAGGTGATAAGAACCAAGGTTTAACTTAATCACTCTTGGTTTTATTTCAAAACCTTATAAAGAGTGTTATCTAGATTGTATACTTGAACTTGAAAAATAAATTTTGATCCTTGGAGAACCCTCTTGATGGCGGTTTATGGAGAACCAAAGAGAGGAGAGAAACTTTTCTAACTTGGTGAATTATTAAGATTCATGTATGTGAAAATGAATGAAAGTGTAAGACTTATGTTTATGTATATATCTAAGAATTCAAACACCATACCAATCACATTAATACCACCTCCCTTGTCGGCCAGGGGAGGATTGGTAAACTTTTTTTTTTTTTTTTTTTTTTTTTTTTTTTTCATATCTTGTATATACTTGTGTAAATATTGATAAAATGTATAAGTAAAAGGTAATTGGTAGATTTTGGTACAAGTAAGTTTTATTTGATCAAAATAGAATGTAATGAGATAATAAAATTGTAAAATACATTCCTTGTGAAATTTGAGTGATATAAAAATTTTAGGTAGTTTTAAGAAAACGTCGTAATAATATAAATTTAACGATTTATATACAAAATAAATTTAGAACACTAGGTAAACTCAAAATATAGTTTTTATAAGCTAAATGTAAGTATAAAAATATGTCGGGATCATTTTTGAAAGTAATGGATTAAATGTTCAAAATAATAACTCACGCGATAACGTTTATTTAATATAAAATTTACGCGTTTAATTGTGAAATGCAAAATCATGATTGAACTAACATGATGCATATTTAATTTAAGAAATGACCGGATTTTGAGAATTGTGACATTCTTCCCATGTCAGCGGAATCACGTCCTCGTGATTCGATTAACGATACTATGGTCCGAACCTCGACAAGAGTTCTAAAAGTTCATGCTCGAACGAATAGTCTAAATGATCATGTCAATGCTCATGCATAAGGGTTCCTCATCCAACTAATTACATGCCCGTGATTTGATTTGATGGGGTAAACTTACCCAATATCGAACGTGGCCCTCAAAGACCTTTAGGTAGTCGATTCAAATTAAATCTCACAACTCATCAAACAAGAACCACATGAGATTAAACTAAACCGACTTGAATAAACTTGTCTCTTAGCTTGATTTTCGCAACTCATCAAACAAGAACTGTCACTAGATCAAGCTAGGAAACAAGTTGTTAGAAAGATAGGATTCAACATCCTTGAATGAAGTCTTTTGAAAGATTCGCTCGATATTGGATTTGCTTACACAAATCAAATCAAATCAACAAAATATATAACAACTAAGGTCGATATCAATAGGTCTCAAATTAATCAATGTCGTGAACGTGATATGAATCGGAAGGAAGTTATGCACTCAAAAATCATGTTGTACAGAAATAAAGTGGTTGCTCAAAAGAATGTACCCGTTACGCGTTGCGGGCTTCCTCGGTACCCAGATAGAATGCTCGACCACGTGCGGGAGGAATTTCAATGTTCTGATCTTGTGGGCCTTCTATTGCCAACGCCAGGTTTGGACGATTACCTCCTTGATTGGGAGTTCTTTCACTTTGGATAGGTATTGCGAAGGTGATCTAGACTTCCACACTCGTAACATGCTTTTCTCGTCCTTGATTTCCGATTCTGCTTGAGCAATTTCGCTGAAGTGGCCCGTCTGTCCACATTTGTCGCACCTTGGCGATCTCCTCGAGTGATGATAATTACATCGAGTACACAAAGGATGTGGACTGCGATATCCTTTGCGCTCTGGTAGTCGCCCATAGTTCCGAGTTATTCGTTGCCTCTTGTTTTCTTGATTACGGTCTCGGCTCGCATCCTTGACCGCGTTTGAAGTACCTTCTCGTTGTTGGTTCGTCTAGCATCGAGATGTGTTATAATTTGAGTGAGTAGATCCGCTATTCCAGCAGTTGTTGTTTGGATCGTCATTGTTGTTTGGGTTGCCGTTGTTGCTACCTCCCGAGCGTGTGTTTCTTGCACCATGATCCCACAAAGGACCAAAACATCGGGTTGAGTAAACGACATTCTAACGAAGTCGGATGAGGTGCAGAACGGTGGTAATGTGTGTTATAGTGATCGAAACATGACAGAACAGAGGCATGCTATGTCTAACAAGTCGAAAGATGGAAAAGAGAAGATATGAACAAGGTACGGTAATGTAGACGTGAGCGTAAAACATGCTATGCATACCCACCCGACCAATGCAACTTCGGTGACCGGACTCAAAAGACTCGACTAAACATGATTTAAAACTACCACTCTTATCATTGTATGGTTCTTCATAAATTAGACATAGTTGATCGGCTATGTATAATTTATGATTAACGATGCAACGATAGGACTAGCTGACTTGGATGATGTTCAATGTTTAATAAAATAAATAAAAATTATTCGGTTATAGTGTGATTTTTATTTTTGAAAATCGGCATTCTCTATAACCTTTGGCTCTGGTACCAATCATGCTCACACCTCTGGGGCGGAAATACGAGTGTAACGGAAGGAACATAAGCACAAGATAATAGAACATACCAACGTTAAGATTAAAAAGAAATAATACGCCATTACAATACTAGTTTAGCCGTCATCGGCAAATATATTACAAAGTTTAGTTCCCAAAATATTGCGTTCTATTACATAATGATTTGTAGTAACAAGTGAAAACTTCATTATGCAAGACACGGTAGAAAAAGCTACTAACGATCACCGAAATGCATGAGAGAAAGCGGGTCAACTATGAAAATAGTTGGTGAGTAAACATGTTTGGTAAAATAAGAAAACTCGTATGAAAGAGTCAAAGGTTTCGGTCATCGAAAATAGTCCACAAAGCAAAGGCATTGTGTATCCACTCGTTCAAGTTCCGCCATACAAAACTTGCAACTGTGTGTACACAACCCATTGCACAAAATATATCGCGTCAAGTAGTCAAGTATAAGTGGTCATAATAGTTCACAATATAGTACCAAGTATATAATAATTGAGATGCTCCGAACATGGGAGACTTTGCCTTTACGAGCAGGGAGACTTAAATTGAAAATGCTCCGTTCCCATAGGGAGACATTCGCTCCGGACCGGGAGGCTTTAAGTTGATGCTCGAACATGGGAGACTTTATAGTGATGCTCCGAACATGGGAGACTTTGTACGCTCCACCAATAAGGCGAGACTTTTAGGGTCATAGCATGCATGGTTCAATAAGTTCAAATAAGTAACAGGTTCGTAATTAAGTTCAAGGATTTGATTCGAATTCACAAGTTCTAGTCAAACAAGTTAATAAAAGTAGTAATCAATTTAGCTCAAGAAAGGTTCATGCATTTCGCCCCAAAATATAGTAAAAACGGTAAAAAGGGGGTTTGTGATTACTCACTTGATGAATAGATGCGATGACAAAAGTGGTTACACCGAAATGTAGCGTGAGTCTCGAAACTGACCTATTATGAATGATATGATATGTAATGAGTTATGATGTAATGATATGCATGCATTTCGTATGTTATTTATACCATTTATGAGTTTTGAAAATAATACTTATCGTGAAAAATACTCTTTGACGTCTTGACCAATCATAATTCACTTTACAAGTATTTACGTCAAAATGTCATCCTACAATGGTTTCGTAATAATTTATAATGAAATTATCACTTTTCGTCGTAAAACAATGTCGTCGGAAATTTCTTGAAATTGACAAAAATGGCTTCGAAAAACTAGTCGTAAAATGGTGTGCGTCGATCGTTAGGAAACGAACTCAACAGTTTTAGAAAGTTTGTATCGAAATCTAAAAGTTTCAGTTCATGAGTTTTCGTCATAAAGGTCTCGAACATAAAGATAATAAGGGTTAAAGATGGTGATTTTGTCTAATTGTTGTGTAAAAAGTGAGTTTCGGCCAAGTTTGAGCAACCGTAATTAATTTATTAAAACTCCGCTATACAAACGGTTGATTGTTTTGAAAAATATGCTCGGTGATCTTGATTTACTAGAAGACATTTCATTCCAAAAGTTCTACATCATAGTTAAAAACACCTCAAACATGGTCGCTTTAGTTACCGTAACACTTGTCTCGTAAAAATAATATAGTTTTTCTAAAATAATAGTTACGGCAATTTTATGAAAACGTGCATATCTTTGTCGTTTCAAATACGTTTTCACGTTATAATACGTCCTTAGCCGTATCAAAGTATACTAATATATTTTTGATAAGTCGAAATAATTTGTGAAGCTTAGGACTCGTTTTGACCGAATAGAGTAAAAATAGTATGCTGAAATTTCGAAAAATAATATATTTCGTCGCCAAACTTTAAAATTCATAACTTCTTTGTTATAACTCCGTTTTATCCGTTCAAGCGACCACGGATTCGTTTTAAAGTATATTTTCTAAATATCAAGGCCTAAAAGTCGTGCCTACTGTCGGATTTTCCAGAAAATCAAAACAAGGACAGAACACATTTTATACGTATCGAAAATAGTTTTTCTCGTACTAAACCTATTCTAATCCCTTCAAATCAACTCCAAAGCTAATCTAATCCTACCATACACCTTCTTAGGGTGTCATGGGTTCCTAGACATCATCAAGACCAACATACAGTAAAACCTCTATAAATTAATAGTGTTGGGACCGAGATATTTTATTAATTTAGCGAGATATTAATATATCGATAAATTAATAATTTATTAATTTAAAGAGGTTTTACGTATGACTATTAAATTTTCAAGTCTAATATACTAGCTAGTTACAATGTATACTCATTATAGACGAAATAAATTTGAAAAACAAGTTCCAATTAACATTTTATGAATTAACATTCACACTTTATGAAAATAAAATGAACACTTTTGTTGCGATACGAGAAGACAACGAACCAAATCTTTGGTGCAATAAAGAGATTTTAAGATCAACTCAATATAGATTTGAAGTTCAACAAAAAACAAGTGACTATGGATTCATTTTTTACTAAACAATCTTAGGATTTTGAAGTGTATCTCTCACACACACATACATATATACATATATATAGTAATTATTAATTTATAGTTTCATTGGGACTAATATATAGACAATGCGGTTTCAAAAAAGTTATTATCTTATTATTTTATCGATTGGGGTCCAAATTTGTCTTGGTCCCAAGTTGGGACCGGATAAATTATTAATTTTATCGAGGTTATTAATTTATCGAGTATTAATTTATAGAGGTTTCTTCAGATATCAAGGGATAATTATAGGATGACCTTATATATATATATATCTAAAAATCATGTAAAAAATGGTATAAACAACACAAATCATGCATGCTTGCTCCAAAATGAAGAGATACTTATGAAATGAAAAGGAGATATGAAAAATAAAAGAAACATGCTTACAAGCTAATATGATGAGGTGATAAGAACCAAGGTTTAACTTAATCACTCTTGGTTTTTATTTCAAAACCTTATAAAGAGTGTTATCTAGATTGTATACTTGAACTTGAAAAATAAATTTTGATCCCTTGGAGAACCCTCTTGATGGCCGGTTTTATGGAGAACCAAAAGAGAGGAGAGAAACTTTTTCTAACTTGGTGAATTATTAAGATTCATGTATGTGAAAATGAATGAAAGTGTAAGACTTATGTTTATGTATATATCTAAGAATTCAAACACCATACCAATCACATTAATACCACCCTCCCCTTGTCGGCCAAGGGGAGGGATTAGTAAATTTTTTTTTTTTTTTTTTTTTTTCATATCTTGTATATACTTGTGTAAATATTGATAAAATGTATAAGTAAAAGGTAATTGGTAGATTTTGGTACAAGTAAGTTTTATTTGATCAAAATAGAATGTAATGAGATAATAAAATTGTAAAAATACATTCCTTGTGAAATTTGAGTGATATAAAATTTTCGTAGTAGTTTTAAGAAAAAGCGTCGTAATAATATAAATTTAACGATTTATATACAAAATAAATTTAGAACACTAGGTAAACTCAAAATATAGTTTTATAAGCTAAATGTAAGTATAAAAATATGTCGGATCATTTTGAAAGTAATGGATTAAATGTTCAAAATAATAACTCACGCGATAACGTTTATTTAATATAAAATTTACGCGTTTAATTGTGAAATGCAAAATCATGATTGAACTAACATGATGCATATTTAATTTAAGAAATGACCGGATTTTGAGAATTGTGACAAAACTACCCTTTCATTTTCAAAAGGAAACAGTTCCCGGTTAAGCTTTGCTACGCTATGACAATCAACAAGAGCCAAGGACAATCTCTCAACAAAATAGGCGTCTACCTTCCACAACCAATTTTTGGTCATGGCCAGCTATATGTTGCTTTATCACGTGCTACATCACCTTATGGGCTAAAAATCCTTATGACGGCTCACGCGAACACCCCAAAATACAACCCTAAACATATTTTATAAAGACTTTTAAACAAAATTTCGACACAAAAGGGTTTTAAAAAGCAGTTAGTTAAAAAAATTATTTACCTCTTCTTCATTGTAAGAATGCATACCATTCTGCATTGCGACATGAGATACTTTTAACGGCTATCTATCTTTAAATTACACAATGTAACCATATATTATGCTTTTTCTTATAACATATATCCTAAAATTTCTCTTACATTACCATCTACGGGATGATGAAGCAACTATCAAAGATCTAAAACCAGCGATAGAGATAGGATCTTGGAAGCAAAAGTGTATCGAGCATGGATACATCGAGACCCGCCGACACAACAGATAAAGGTTTTCGCAATTTTATTGGACAAGCAGGTATTTACCATAGTATAATTTAAATTAACAAAAAAATAATCACAGTAGTTGCAAACACAAACACATATTAACCATTAGTATTATATGAACAGGGTGATGCGATACAATCTAACATGGAAGCCAGTGAGATTCAAAAGTTTACCCCGATTCTGATGGTTGGAAAAACTTATTGCATTTATGGGTTTACATGTATTCCAACAGAAAATTGGCAACAAACATTACAGAACATGACATCACTTTCATTTACTAGATTCACAAAGTTTGATGAGATTCAAGATCATGAATTTTCGGACCATTATTTTGACTTCATTTCTTACAACCAACTACCTGGCAGAGTCATTGACACAAAAGACAAAACAAAAAAACCACATCCAGTCCTAACAGGTAATAGATGCTGCCATTTTTATATCAGTACCAACTAGCTTTATTTACAAATTCTTTTTTTATCGTCCTTTAAACAGACTACATAGGCTGCTACATAAGATCTACTGAGAAATAAAAAATCGGCAACCCAAATAAAAACCAGGTCATCCATCGCAAAATCGAAATACAAAACCTGAAGTAAGTCTACATACTAAATCTGCTGTTAATAGTACACACTAAATACATAGCAACACTTTAGTTATTGTAGTTTTTTTTCTTTAAACAGTTGTAACTCTCTTGAGGTAACACTATGGGGTACTCTTGCCGAGACATTCAACAAGGAAGCCATTGATGCATTAGAAAAGCCTACTATAATAGTTGTAACATCTTGCAGAGTTTCACGGTACCTAAACAACTTACAGCTTTCAGCAACACCAGCAACATATTACTATGTAAACCTAAACATTCCAGAACTCGAGCAATATAAGTCAGAGTAAGTTGCATACCATATTTACTGTTAATACAAAATCATATACACTTTTTCTTTTAACAGCCACGCATGCGTGCAACAGGTACAGAGCTTTATTTAACCTAAATATGCCATTACAAATTGTAAGGCAACCATTCCAAGACAAGGAAAAAGAAAATTTTCGAAACAGGATTCTTCTTGCCGTGCTTCTCAAACAGAGTCGACAAACTTATGCAGTAAGTGACAATGACAAACCACTATTTACCTTAACTTATAAAAAGAAATTATACATTGTGCATACACCATAACTAATAAAAACAATTGAATAAAAACACATGCAGGGGGTTCGATTTACCTGCGAAGGAACTATAACTAACCTGAACACATCGCTTGAATGGTATTACAAATCCTGCAGCAGCTGCTCTATCAAGCTTACGAAGGAGAATAACGTCTACAACTGCAGAGTTCATGGACCCATTGCATCTCCAACAAACAGGTAACCAACCTGCTAAAGAAAACAAAACAAATTACATCAATATCTTTCCGTAACGAAATAAATTCATACAAGCAGGTACAATTTTAAAGGGTACATAACAGATGGTTAAGAAACAGTCATGATGACATTCTTCACACCAACAGCAGATGATATTGTTGGAGAAGACTGCAACACATTGCTGGCGTCAATCGAAAACCCTGATCCAAAAATATTTCCAGAAAAAGTTAGAGCAATTGTCGGGAAAAAACACATTTTTCAATTTCACTACAATACAACTTCCAAGCAAGAACCACCAGATTTTGTTCTCAACAGAATTCTGGACAAACCAAATGTGCCACAGCAAATTGAACCAACATCCTCAGGTAAACACTCACTAACTACTCAGAACAACATCAAACCTACTATCTTAACACATTCTTTTTTGTAACCAGGAACAACGATACAAGAACTTCACCATGAACGCATTGAAGATGCAGAGACCATACAACAATTAAAAAATGCAGACACATCTTCTTCAGGTAAAAACAAAAAGGAAAAAAAAAAAGCTCAAGTAAATTCACACACTCAATAGACTTCATAAATTTATATGTGCATGACCCCACCATATGACAACCTTAATTTTTCACGTTAAATATCTCGACAAAGACGCTTACTGACATACAACTTTTTTTGTTATCATAGGCACTAAAACACCACCACCAGCTGTCGTTACATCAGACATATTGACAACCAAAAGTTCAGACCAGCCAAGTCAGCAAACAAGCGCTAAACGAACACTTTTTGAAGACAAGGTAGCTGACAGCAAGAAAAAGAAAAAAGAGTAGGCGTCCCAACAAAAGTAAGTAAACATATAATGCATCATTCATATGAAAAAACTAACACAACTATGACTAATATTCCTTAATTATTATATGCCAAATTACAGGTTTTATCTCAGGACCACACTTTTGCTCATCCATCTAATCTCACAGCAGTCCCATATCAGCATCACTACTGTAAATATATGTATTATGTAATAATAATGTTGTAGTAATAACTATGAAAACTCAGAATGATGTGTCCGCACCTTTTATCATATGCCTACACCAACGGCATCAGCAACCACCTTTTTGTATCATCAGTGGACCAAACTCATATATGCAAGTAATTGATGCAATAAATATACATGTATGCATTCTAATATACATAACAATAGTTGTTACCAAATACTCATTAACAATAACTGTCTCATCTAAGAACACATACCACACACCATCCATATCATAAGATACACTGCTAGCACGAGTAACTTAAACACAAAACTACTTAAAATTAATACAAGTGACAATCTTTTTGTTTTTTTATTTTTTCATTTAAAACCCATACAAGATTTAGTTAAACTACACAAATAAACAAAACCCATAAGCATAAACACTTAAATTTCATTCATATTAATATAAACATACATTCACTTCCAACGACATGGTAAACAACATACACCGAACATCCATAACATAGAACAGACTACTAAAACACCTAACTTAAACATGTATCTACTCCACTTGACATCATCAGACCACTGAAAATTTAAGTTAGCCGTCTACAAAATACAAGTTACATACCAACAACAGTCTACTAGAGCAACTACACCGACAACTAACCCATCAAGACAGCTTACTTAAACAAAAAACTACCCCACTTCAGAACATTCTACCATACAAAACACAGTTAAAGTGGCATGATTATATTAGTTTCTTAAGCTTCTTCTTAAGCCTTGATTTCTCACCAGCACGTAAAGCTGCGGCATAGGTCCTCTGAAGCAACCACGAAACTTCTGCAAAATCCTCATGCTCGGCAGCCTTTAAACCACCAGCACTCATCAACAACCGAGTTTCTCTCAAGTTTCTTGATTCAAGTATTATACCGTGCACGTGATCAATACGACTGCACCTCCTCAATCATTTCACCGTAGCTCTTATGATCGATTTCTATGCCATTTTTCACGAGCAATCAAACATGAAGAATACTCTCAATCGATTGTCACCAATTTGTTGTGAAATCTTCGAAAGCTTAGGCAAACGAGGAGCCATCTACTGTACATAACGAAGTAAAGATTACCATCAGTCATGGCCCAAATTACAGAGAAAAAAAAATTAGGTAAACAAACAATCCAATGTGTAACAAAGACTGCGCCACACATAAAAAAACATCAAATATATGCAATTTTGCATGCCTAAATGGTACAGACAACAAGTTACAATATGAGCATCAATCCAAATGAATCAACGAACAACATCAACAAATATTTCAAAACCATTAAAGCAAAGCACAAAATAAACAACCGTAACTTTTATTCATATATGACACAAGTTACAAACATAACAACCCAGATGAATAAAAGTTACGCCTGCTGTGCACAAGAATAAAAAAAAAAGTCACAAACACACACGCACCACACACTAATACTACGTTTGAATTAACAGAAACAATAAAAAGCAAAAAAAATAAACTAAGAAATAAACAATTAACATTTAGCAGCCACACAACCATGCTATACACTTACCAAATTTGATAAACCTAAAGAAACAATTAACCATAATAAAACAACCTTTAGATCTATATACTATCATATGCAGACGGTTAATTACCTTAATCAGTTCCGAAGATGATTGACCAGTAAATATTAGCCTGCACAAAGAACAACCCTCGCTTGAAAAACGAATACCTAATTTCTTAAAGGGACAGTGAAAAGATAAGAGTGGCACCCTTTCTAGAAAAACAGGTGTATACATCTTGGGCTATCTAATTTCTCTTACGAAAAAAATAAAGCCCAACTCCATTAGTAAAAGCCCAATATTTTAACACAAAAAAACAAATTATTACATACTTATATATATGCTAAACACACAATATGCTCAACTAAAATAAGACCAAACCATGAAAATTTGTTGTTAATATAAATATTACTTTATCAAACATATTTAAGACGAATCTAAATATTCTAACCAAATAAATCCACTAACAAATTTTCCAACCAAATAGTATTCCACGGTAACAAAAACAACCATTTTTACACACTTAATATATAAAAAGTTACTAATCCGATACTTGACGTTTTCAAAAGCAATCCCGCAGCATCGCGCGAGTTACCACACTCGTTAAAAATAAAATAGACGCATGTACAAACTCTATTAATTAACACGACTAATATCAAAGCGGCACGTGTTTTGAAAACTAAGAGCCCGTTTGGTTTGTAGATGGGTTTAGATTAGAATTTGGATTTAAATGTAAAGTTGTATATTAGGATTTGGATTAGGAGAGATAAAATAATATTTAAAATATATTATATATTAAAATATAAATTAAAACTTATTTTATATTAATATATAAGAGAGAGAAGAATAAATAAAATAACTTTTTATTGTTTTATAATAAAAATAAAAAGAAAAGACAAAAATAGGATATGGAAAAAAAACAAAACATGGCCCATTCTCAGATATATTGTCAGAAAACCATTCGACATAGTCTCTTTTTCTGCAATACAAAGCTAAACCCAAGTCTTAAAAATACAACTAAACAATAGATTTAAACCTTTTTACCCAAAACCTAACCCCACCAACCAAACGGTCCCTAAAGTACATGTGCAATCCAAAACACCCCACCTCGGCTCACTCACATCTGATGGAAAGAATCTCTAAAAATGGAAGTGAATCACAAACCTTCCCCAAATATGAAACTGGTGGTATAAATTAAATTTAAGGTTTAAGATTATTATTTTTATTTATTCATAAACCAAAAAGGGTCAGGAGGAATCGAAAACTGGGTTAGGATTTGGAATCAAGTTTCGATTTTTCTTCAAGTTTAAGGTATGAATGAAGGTTTTTTATAACTTAATTATTATTATGCTTGTTTGGTATCACCAATCACTGTTATATGCTCCGATTATGTTTTTTACCTATTAATTCATGTCTTTGTGTCTCATTCATGCTTCATTTGCTCAAATACTTTATAAAAATTCTAACTTTACAGGTCTAGTGCACTCTTTATAATGTTTTTGCCTATTACTTTTTTTATTTATTTATAAAAATTCAAGCTTTTCATGTCTTGAGCACTATTTTGTTGAGAGCTCGATAATCCACACACATTCGCCATGTATTATCTTTTTTCTTAACCAGTAGAATCGGGCTTGAGAAAGGGCTATTGCTAGGCTGAATAAACCCCGCCGTCAATAATGCCTCCACTTGTTTTTCAATTTTAGCCTTTTGAGAACGGGGGTATCGATATGGCTGAATATTGGGTGGTCGGAATTTGGAAGTAGGGGAATAGAGTGGTTTTGTGAATGGGTGGGAGGCAGAGTCTTGGGTTCTTCGAAAACTAGGTTGTATTGATGTTTCACAGGTTGGCGAACATCGGGAATTTCTGGTTGAGTGCCCGGTTCAACAGCCAAATATTGAAAACTGGATGAACTTTGCGAACCAGTTGTAATACCCTCCCATTTATAACGTGTTCCATCTACGTTAAAAATCATGAACATTTCTTTCCAATTCGCTTGGACCGTATTAAGTGTTCCAACCATTGAATACCCAAAACCAAATCTGCTCCACCTAACGAAAAGGGATAGAAATCCTGGACAATGTTAAGTTCATTGATTTGAATTGGGAGGTTTTTGCATATGTGGCCACACCTAATAAAATCTCCATTGCCAATTTGAAGACCAAAACGTGCCACTGCTTGAGTATTAAGATGCGGGTCCTTTACCAATACATTAGAGATAAAATTATGTGTAGATCCCCCATCAATTAAAATAATCACTTCTTTGTAATGAAGCATACCTTGAACCTTCATGGTTCTGGGGTGGGGATTTCCAAAGATGGCATGTAGACTAATCTCAGCAACGTCATTAGTATCCCCTGCCATATATTCGACTTCACTAGTAGGCTGCTCTTTCGACCCTTCCTCCACTTCCAACACCTTGAGAGTACTTGTTTTCCAACACCTTGGAAGCCAGTGAGATTCAAAAGTTTACCCCGATTCTGATGGTTGGAAAAACTTATCGCATTTCTGGGTTTATATGATTGGTGTACTATTAACCCCACCAACCAAACGGGCTCTAAAGTACATGTGCAATCCAAAACACCCCACCTCGGCTCACTCACATCTGATGGAAAGAATCTCTAAAAATGGAAGTGAATCACAAACCTTCCCCAAATATGAAACTGGTGGTATAAATTAAATTTAAGGTTTAAGATTATTATTTTTATTTATTCATAAACCAAAAAGGGTCGGGAGGAATCGAAAACTGGGTTAGGATTTGGAATCAAGTTTCGATTTTTCTTCAAGTTTAAGGTATGAATCAAGGTTTTTTATAACTTGTTTGGTATCACCAATCACTGTTATATGCTCCGATTAATTTACTTACCTATTAATTCATGTCTTTGTGTCTCATTCATGCTTGATTTGCTCAAATACTTTCTTACAGGTCTAGTAAGTTTTTGCCTATTACTTTCCTGTCTTTTTCATGTTTGATTTATATTACTTTTTTTATTTATTTATAAAATTTCAAGCTTTTCATGTCTTGAGCACTCTTTATAATGTTTTACCTGTTTATTTGATGTTTGTGTTCTTCATATCTGATTTCTACAAAAGGTTTATGAATTTCCAAGCTTTACAAGTCTTATGCACTTTTTATTGAGGTTTTCGCCTATTAGTTTGGTATTTTTGTTGTCAATTGTGTCTTTTCATCATTGATTTGAATATGAGTTTTATAAAAATCCAAGCTTTACAAGTCTTATGCACTTGTTATTCAGGTTTTCGCCTATTAGTTTGGTATTTTTGTTGTCACTTTTTTCATACATACAAACACTTCCCAAATCATATGAAACTGGTGGTGTATAAATTAAAGATTTTTTATTTTTTTAATTCAAAAACCAAAAAGAGTCAGAATCGAAAACTGGGTTAGGATTTCGAACCAAGTTCGATTTTTCTTGATGTTTAAGGTATGAATTATGTTTTTTCAAAGTTAATTGTATTATTATGACCAATCACCGGGTAACTGTTATATGCTCCATTTCTTTATGTTTTCTGATACAGATACAAACATTACTAGTCTTATTATTATTAGAAGGTTAAGTATTGTTTTTGTTTGATTTGTTCAACTATTATATAAAATATGAACTTTACAAGTCTTATGCACTCTTTATAAGTATTTACCTATCAATTTGATGCTCTGTTGTCAATTTTGTATTTTTCACCTATTAGTTTGATATTTTTGTTGTCACTTGTGTCTTTTCATGTTTGATTTGTATAACTTTTTTATAAAAATTCAAGCTTTTCAAGTCTAGGCACTCTTTATAATGTTTTACTTGTTAATTTAATGTTTGTGTTGTCACTGGTGAGTTCTTCATATCTGATCTGTTCATCTGTATAAAAGGTTTATGAAATTCCAAGATTTACAAGTCTTATGCACTTGTTATTGAGGTTTTTACATATTACTTTGATATCTTTAATGTCACGTGTGTCTTTTTTATTGTTGATTTGAATACGAGTTTTATAAAATCCAATCTTTACAAGTTTTACGTACTTGTTATTGAGGTTTTTACCTATTCCTTTGATATATTTGTTGTCCTTTTCATGTTTTATATGTTATTGGTTTTCTTGCCAAGTAATTTCAGAATAATTTGCTTTTTTTTTTTTTTTTTTTTTTTTTTTTTTTGTCTATTTGTGCTGTTTTCTGTTATTCCATTATAAAGATTCATATTAGTGTTTTTGTGATATGTCATATGGCTTGAGTTCTTTAAAAGAATTGATATAAATCGACCCTTTTCAGATCTTTCTGCACTTTTTCTATAAGCTTTTGCCAACTAGTTATTCTTATTTGATTTCATTTGTGTCTAAGATTAGTTTGCTTCATTAGGTGTTTCGTGTTGGTACTTGGTAAGTTGGTATGCTATAATATCCCCCGTTCTTTCTATTTATTCTTTTATTGAAATCGAGCCTTTTTAGGTCATGTGCAATTTCCGATAAGGTTTTGCAAGTAATTTGAGGTTTTGGTTGTCACATAGCCCTCCTCTTACTTGATCCATGTAAGATTATTTTATCCATTAGGTGTCTGATTCATGGAACTTTATTATTCTTCACACATACATAAAAACAATAACTACTGATTTATTACAAAGCAACAATGACCCTTTCTATATGATTTACTGATTTTTGATATGCCAACATTGAATTTCTTATGTTTGATTGTTTCAAGATCATTATATCAACCATAACTAAATAATTGTTTATCTGTTAGATGAAGTATGAGGTGTTACCCGAAAAACTACTTTTGAAAGCTTTAAGATTCCTTGTTTTCTTTTCCGGCTATTAATGCTGAACTTATTAATTTTGAATTAATAATATTATGACACGTTGCAGGGGCACATTCATTTGATATAACAAATAACATCTTAAGATGGGACAAAAGCGTAAGGATATGCCTTGCCATTCACTAGTGCCTCCCTTATCTCCTAAATATCCATGGTTTGTTGCTCAGAACTTTGAAGCCGAGGACGACGACTCACAAGTCCAAATTTTCTACAACCTACATGACCCAATGTCTCATTATCGCTGCCAAATCCCGAGTTACTCGGAAAACGTATCCGAGGTTATTTTCATGGCTGTTGGGTTCTTCTCTCCTCCAACCGTCCACGTGGCGTCATGTGGTCTCTTTGGAACCCAATCACATCTAAGATTATTAATCTTCCTCCCTTGAATCGTAACGGATCATCAGGAGATAATGATCGTATCAGATATTATTGTTTGTCGGCCCCTCCCGAGCATCTCAATTCCGTTCTTTTGTTAACCATAGCTGGAAAACACAATTTTGTGTACTGTAGGCTCGGGAGAAGAAAGGATTTAAGATGGACCGAATCGACATTTGCTAAACAAGTTAGGATCATAACCGGTAGTGATGATTTTCTACACTCCCTAACTTGCTGCGATGGTACAGTATATGCGTGCATAACTGACTCCATTAATCGTAGATTAGTTATCGTAGAGGTTAAAATTTTGGTTAATGATGGAGAAACTGTGATTACTTTATTGCCATTTTCGGAATTCGCTTGGCCTAACTTCGTCGGTTGTTTCAACTATTCGTTTGGAATGCAAGGATCTTGTACAGAACTGTTCATCAAATTAATAGGCAAAAGGTACAAGCATAAAGTTGTTGTAGTGAATGTGTTTAAGCTGGACAAGAATAATATGACGTGGGAAGAAATGGAAGACCTCAAAAACACTATATTATGTGTGAACCTTGGCATGAATACATCAGGTTTTGCCAGCCCTGCAATTGCTTCATCAGAATTAGGGGGTTATATGCATATTTTTCGTGATGACGGAAGAGTCATTTACTCATACCACGTCAAAGATAAAACCATCTCTTTATCTTCCATGCCTTATTTAGCAGGAACAAACCACATATCACTGTGGGCAATGCTCGAATGCACCGGTATTGTATTGCTTATTTGCTTTAATATGTATTTATTTTGCTTTAGCTCGAAAACAGTTTCTTGAAAATCTTTTTTTATGTAGGTTAGTAGGTGATCGCTTTCATGTTGATTGTAAACAAGAAAAAGAGGCGATAAGGAGGATCAGATAGTCATAAGATCAGTTGATCCATTTCTTGTTTTGAAAATGAAGGAATATTGTGCGGTGTTGAGCGAGTCAAGTTGTCACCCTTCCATATTCTGGATATGAATACAGGTATTGTATTGCTTTTAGTTATTTAAAGTACATTGGGTATTTGTTAAATTTATAAATTTGCAAAACTCGAAATTGCGAATTTTACACCGATGTCTGAATTTAGGATTAGCCCTTTTAAAACTTTTGGATTTGATTGTAATTTCTATTAACCAATTAGAAAAAAGGAGCTTCAAGCCCATGCATATTTTTGTTTTTAAAAGATCAATATGATTCGGTTTTGACTAAAAGATCTAATTTTGATTTTTATTGGCCAATCAGGAGGCTTTATTTTGCCATGTGGCAAAATCGAGCTCTCGTATCGGCCCAATCCGGTTTTTCTCACATATTGATTTTTCTAAGTTGGCTCTCAAATGGGATTTTTCTTTACTATATAAAATATATATGACTTAAGTTATTTATAATTGTAAGATATAGGGCAAATCGCACGATAAGATAGTATACTTTAAGCCAATTTGGGAATTCAATTTTTTTACTGAAATATGAGGCTTTTTGACTTTTCTAAAGAGGTTACTGGTCATGAAAGCCTAAATAACTTTTAAATGTCTAACTAAATGATACATCACACAATTATCTATTTGAGCTAAATAACTTTTAAGTCAATTTTTTTTATAAACCTTACAATGCACAAAAATGTAACTTCTTTACCTTACATTGAGAAAAAAAGAGTTGAATACCTTTTATTTATATTGGCCTAAAGTATAATACCTTTTTGTGCAATTTGCCCTAAAGTATAATTTTGGCAAATACTCCGTAATAGTTTAGTATTGTATTGTATAACTAACTTCTATGCCAGTACATGTTTAGTATGGCAGGAGGAGATTGCTGTTTTTTGAAAATTATATTTTTTGTAGGTTAGAAAGTGATAATGTTGATTCTAAACAAGAAAACGACAAGGATGTTGATATATTTGTGAGATCAGTCAAGGGTGATGAGGATGAAACGCATCTGCTCAATCTTCCACTTCATGTTTTGGAGATGGTAATGGAGTTTTCTGTTGGTGTGGAGTACCTCAAGTTTCGTTCTACATGCAAACGTTGTCATTTAGCAGCACCTTTGATACCGTGGAACAACGGAAAAGCATCAAAGAGATTGCAAGAGTACTCATCACCTTCGCCGTGGCTGATAGTGTTTGACAAACATAAAAGCATTATCACTTTTACAGATCCCTTATTTGGTGACAAGTATTTTATGAAAACACCTCAAGAATTGATTTGCGATTTCCTAATAAAGTGTTCGAGGTATGGTTGGTTGCTGATTATAAAACCTGATAGATCATTGGTGTTATTTAACCCTTTCACAAGTGATATCCGTGAGCTTCCACCGGTACCGCTTCCACCGGTACCTAATTATTTAGATGTCTTTAGTTTCTCCGCACCAGCTACTTCTCCCGGTTGTATGGTTGTTGGAATCGTAGTAGACCTGCCGTATTATCATGTTTGTATCCACTTTGTAGGTGGGGACCCATCATGGTGTAAAATTCGTCTAGATGTTTTTACACGTGGTGAGATGTTTAACTCTTTCTCATTCTATGGTCGAGATCTTTATGCCTTGAGGAATGATGGAGGACTAGACATTTTTGAAGAAATAGGCAGAGAAGGTCACTCGTGGGTGCGTAATGTAGCTCAAGCGCCAACAAGCTGTGGCACATCTTTCCCAGAATCTTTCCAGGTGAGATGTGAACGGCATCTGTTACGAGTCATCATGGGCAAGTTTGGGGAATCCGTTGAGGTTTTCAAGTTGAATGATTGTACAAAAGACTGGGTGCAAATAAATGGTTTAGGGAAACATACGATATTTATTTGTGATACTTCATCTGTCTGCATGGATGCCAAAACACCACAGATGGAGAACAAGATCTACTTTCTAAGGCTTCCTATAGTGTACTATTCACTTGAAACATGCAGGTTTCACACTTCTGATAACATCAACATACAAGACAGTTTTGGGGATTTAATTGGAGTGAAACAGCATTTTGCCCCTCATGGGTGGATTGAACCAAGCTGGTTATGATTTGTTTTTATATTATAGGACATGTAAGTAATTGGCATTCTGTCACGAAACTGGTAAATACCACACTTAGGAGAATTAGCAAAAAATTGGATGTTGTGGCTCTTAACGAAATGTTTTCCTGAGAATGTTTTGTCGCGGAGCGGTGTAGAGCTTTTTGTGGCGGTGAGCAATAAGCATAGTGGTTGTTTGACAAAAGAGCGGTGGACGGCGGGTATCTTTTAGGAATGTTAATTGGCAAATAATTGGTTGCATGCTATCTTTCCCATCCACTGAAACCGTGGAAATAAATAAATAAATAAATAAAAATAAATAAAAATAAATAAATAAATAAATAATTACAAAATATACATTATCATCACATTTGAAGTTGAGTGCCTATGGCGGGTGTTTCTATCAATGAGCGAATGCTCCAAAATAGCCAACAAACAGAGTGTAACACATAAGATTCACATAACGTTAGCAAGTTTTGATTCAATAGCTAAAATTCTAGGGAAACATATAGCCAAGTTTCTCTTATTTGCCGTCAATAATAGTTAGATGCCAGTAGCATTAATTGTTTTGAAATATGTATATGTCATTTTGTATATTTATAACTAGTTACAAGTCCTGTGCACGTATGAGTTTACATATAAATTAAACTTATTTTAAAATTTTAGTTTACTATATGAGGTTAACGTTGTTGTTTAACTTTAACTATTGATATCATGTTGTATAAAATGTGCGAGTTTAGAAGCAAATAATGAGCGTTGATGAAGTTAAAATATATTCCGTAAAGTTTTTTAAAAATGTTTTTCTGGATATTCGTATATAAACTTTAAATAATAATTACATGAGTCATTGTTATAAATACAATCACATATATTTATTTTTATATCACGATGCTTCGTCTTAATATTTGATATTTATATTACAGTTAATAACAATTTTGCCGTTTTTAATATTCAAACCCGTGTACGAATAGATTAAACTTTTAAATAGGATAACATGAGTCTTTATTTAACGTATATAGTAAAAAATATATTTTAATAGATAAAAGTTTAAAACTAATATTTATTTTATAAATATTAAACGCATATTAAAACTAATTCGTATATTAAAATTTCGTAATTTTAATGGATGGATGTCTCAAACTAATACTAATACTCATGGAATTGAAACAAAGTTCATATTATAAAAGTTTAGAAGTTTAGGGGTATAAAATGTAATGTGTTATTTGTTTATTATCTAAATTAGCTACAGGCCCGCCCGCTGGGCGGCTAGCTTCAAGAAATCTTCAACATAGCGTATAGCAGAATAGTTTTTAATTATCATTCAACCGTAAAAAAACAAATGTTCGGAGTTTAGAAGTATGAAAGACAATGACACCTCAAAATGTTTCCGATTTATATCTAAAGAAATGCATATTTTGTATATTTACATACAAAAAGGGGAAGAAAAAAAGGTTGTTTATTAATGATATGATGGATGCAAAGGTATGTAAGAATAAATGCAAACCAATAACACTCAAGATGGTATTAAAAATGCCGCAAAATAAGAATTAGTCTACAATAACAACAACTTTGCAACTTAAAAGTTATTAAAAGTTTAAAAAAAAAACTCTATGTACGATAAAATTAATAGTAAATAAGTATGAACGTGCATGATACGAAAATGAATAAAATAGACATGCCATTATCAAGAAAATAATAACGTTAAACTAAACCTAATGTTCAAAATAACCGAATTACATATAGTTTATGATTTATGAAGAACTTCTCTATATACAATTATAACTATTTTACACACAATTCCTAAGTTGAGCTACTTACTATAATATTCTTTAGTTGACTACCTACAAATTTCAAACAAATAGGATAACGTTAAAGAGAACATAATACTGAAATTAAACGTACAAATATTAAAGTTTCTTTATTTTGTACAAAAATATACTCCCTCCGTCCCAATATTATTGTCCCCTATTGATTTTTAAAGTCTTTCTTGTTCAATTTTCACCTTGAGTATTTTTGTTTATGTTGTATAATACTTGATGCAAAATATATGAATGAATTGGGTTTTAAATGTATTTTCATTGATATAATTTTCATCAAGTATTATATAACACAAATAAAAATAGTTAAAGTCAAAGGTGATGAAAAAAGTCTTAAAAAGTCAATAGTCGCAGATGAGAAGGCGAATACCATATACTGTATGGTTTGCGTTTCTTGTGTGTTCAGTTGGATAAGTAAAAGTTTTAGAACATTAAGGCGTTTGATATTCTAAGGACATAACCAAAAGGTTATAATATATTCAAACTTTCTAAGTATTACTTGTACAACTAATATGTAACAATAAACAAACAAAAAATAACAAATGTGAAGTATGAGCATCGTGTATTAAATCAAAAGATAAAGAGACATCAGTAGACCTTTTGTTCTTTTTTTTTCTAACACCACGTGCAAACAATCACTTTCATCTTACATGTTTTCAACAATTCGTACCAAAATATAATAATAAATAGTCAGACAACTAAAAATTATTCATTTAACAATAATTATCAATTTAGCTCACAAAGTCTTACATAGTAAAAGCAGACCATTAAGCAATCAAACACCAATTTCACCCTATCGTGTAGCTCTTGTTTCACATTCGAAACCCATTAAGCAACTTAAGCTTATAACGATTTTAGCTACTTTTAAATTCATCACAAGTAACCAAACCAAATAATTTACTGAAATGTTTGTTAGGATACAATTCTTAGAGCCCTTTGATTAAAAGGTAATAATGATTCTAGTCATTTCTAATTCCGACTGTTACCTATCATGAACAAAATCTGCGGCTTCTAAAATTTTATTTATTGTGAGAATTTTCTTATGAAGCATTCAATGAGGTCGTTCGTAAACTTCCATGTTAACGTCCCACTACATGATGTGAGGATGTGATCAAGCCGGGTCTCACCTACTTGATGTATAGTTAAATAAAGATAAGTCCAAAAATGAAGTGTACGTGAAATAGAAATCATTAAGAAAGGAAGCACCTAACGGTCATTCCACTCAATGATTTCTGGACCCATGTATGTTCCACAAATCATGTTTTGACAAAGCCGCCACGATGGGAGGAACCTGCAATTGCCATACCAACTTAAATTTAAAATAGTTAAAAATCGACATTTATGTTAAGGAAGCATAACAAAACTTGCCCCATTTCTTGGTCGACTATTTTTCTTCAATAATACAACTACAACATCAAATATCCAAACGCAGAGACTGCACAACAAAGACAAACAATAATAGACAGCCAAATCTCAGCTCCTAAATGTTACTAAAAGAGTGTTTTGGATTGCATATTTAAGCGCTTATCACCTTAAGATATATAGAGATGTGTGTTTCGATAAAACTTTAAACTCCTTATCTACCTATATTAGAGCAAATAATTACTAAAGTAAATAGATTTTACATACTTATGGAGTAATTTATAGAGAGGATAAGTAGTTTAAAAAATAAAATTCTAAGCACCCCGAATTAAACTCAATCATGAGGCCAATAAATACAAAGTAAAAGAATAACTGTTAAATATTGCGGGACGATGAGGAGGCGGAGTAGATTCTTTATCTGAATAATCCCGAGATATGGCCACAATCAATTTTACTCGAATCAAGAGACTATAATTTAGCTTTGCTACTATATGTTTCTATATTCGGTTTGCATATCTCCATCCTTCGATATCGACTTCGACACAAATTAACACAATTATATCACTTTTAAGTAAAGGCATGTTATTAAGTTTGTTCTTACATCCGTATTATATATTAATAATGCTAATGAATGAAAAGTGATATCTTATTTCATGTTCACATCATAGTTCTTGCCCTTTGCATATAATTTAGTTGCAACAACATCCATTCTGCTGGCAACCTACAAAAATGTTAAGAGTACTGATTCGTTCCCAGACGGTCAAGTTTTGTCACACAAGCTAGCCACTTGTGAATAGCCAACCGTAACAAACTCCAAATAGTCTGGAACCAAATGCAATGAAGATCAAGAGGAGTATAGTGTTTCCCCAGGTCGTTATGTCCCAACGAGCTGTGCGATGAATAATCAAACGAATAGTGATCGAGAGAATTTGAACGGAAAAAGAGATATGATTGATTATACCTAAAGAAAAAGTTTATAAATTACAGGGGCTTAAATGCAAATTAAAGAAAATTAAAAAATAAATTATATTAAATAAACTCGATCACTATTTTTAAAATCTAATGTTTTGATTTTTCTTTTAAATTAAAAACTACGTAACGTCTGAAAAGAAAATGTGAAACTGAAACAATATTAATCCTAAAATATAAAAATGACATTTTACAATCCTAATGATAAGAGAAAATTTTAGAAAAAGAAAATTATTTTAAAACTATTTATCTAATTATTATTAATCAAAACTATTTTACTTATTTAATAATACCCTAAAATACAAGAAAATATGAAATAAAGCTAGAAAAATGAAATTATGACTTAGAAAATCTAAAATAACTAAAGAGAATTTTCAAAACTAATTTTGTATTTTTCGATTATTTTCTATTTTTATGAATTAAAACTATTTAAAACTAATTAAATTGCTAAAATACAAATTTAACTAAGAAAAATCTGGAAAAATATTTTTTGACTTTTATATTTATCTTAACCTAGGAAAAATGAAAACTTATTTTTTGAAACTTTTACGATTTAATTGTATTAAAAGCTAATTAAAAGTACTTAAAATTGATTTAAATGAAGAAAAATAGCAAACAATCTGGAAAAATATGAAAATTCAAGAAAAGTCTAAATTAATATTCTGAATCTAAGAAAATATAAAAACAGTAGCTTATGTGTGAGAATATGGAGCTAGGTGACAAATGCTTATAAATAAGACTTGAAATAAACAAATGAGCACAATAAGCTACCAAACATTCTTCAAGCTAAATTATGCTAACTTATTCTAAAATCAACTAATTCCAGTTACTCTAAACCTCTAAACAACAAGCTACTAGCTTATGGGTCCAAAATTAAACAAGTGAGATTCGGTATTGAGGCTCACAACTTTCGGCTAATGCAGCTGCTTATTAATAGTACATGAGAAAACCGAAGTTGGAATCTAGAGTGGACCTGGCTAGGAACTTATAAACCAAGAATGAGCCGAGATAAGCTCAAATGAGCTTTTGACAAGCTCTGCAAGAACACGAGAACTTGCTCGGTGACTATGCTCATCAGGGGCATTTTGACCTTTGACAAGGCGATTTGGAGCTTAAGAAGCTTTTGTAAAATTTTGCAAAAATCAGTTATGGAAACTAGACCAGTTGAAGTTATAAATCCCAAAGTTTTACTAAATTTGACCCAAAATTGAATCCTCTAAAATCTACTTAGGTTGGTGAAAAACTAGGTTGTGCGTTTTGACTTTTTAGGCGAAATGGATCTTTGACTTTGGTGAACTTTGGGCTTAATTTGTGAACCGAATATGATGTTATAGGCTAAATAGAAGTTGTATTAGGCTACTCTAACATTTTCTAAACACAAATCAAGCTTTTGATCTTAGCTCCAACGGATTAAGCAAATTAAGACAGATTAAGTGTGAATTTGACTTTGGCTATTCTAGGGTGCAAATTTATGACAACAATTGACTTAATGATGGTAAAATATACTAATGCAACCTAACTTATCAAAAGCTTGAAACTATATCTCAGATTTCATGGCAGATCCAAACACCCCTTTCAAGACTATCATGATGCTTTAAACTCCTAATCACTGTCCTACACCATAACTTTTCTCAACTCAGGCCCTAACCTTATCAAAATACCTAAATGCTACAAGAACTTCAACCATAACCAACAATTCTACCCTTATGCTAATAATGCAAATTCTAAAAATAAAATGGAAAAGAGATTAGCACTCACAGCTTGTCCAGCTATAATGCAGTTTGAATCAGAACCATAACTAATTTAACCTAAGCTAATCTAACCCACATTTACTCCAATTCAGCTCTGCAACACCCACATTCATGATTGATTCCAAATTAGCACCTTAGTTGACTTTTGTTGACAAGATATCAAACTTGCTTGAAACTGAATTATAAGCTTACTAAAAGCTATAAACAGCTTAAATAAGCTTATTTGAGTTTAAAATAAGCTACTTGGAGCATTGATTACAAGAGCATGAAACTGAATTTTTCAACAGTGAACATGAAAACATGAAATGTTAGTATAAACTTGAATTGATATTTGAAAATAGTTTTAATACACTGGAATAACTTAGTTTGATACAATTAAACTTGAAATTACAACTGAGAATCTATTTAAGACATGGGAATTTTAAAAACGACATACATTTGAAAATTAAACTAAGTACTACCCTTTCTCTTGCTTCTCTTTCCTTTATTTATATGTGAAATGCTTCCCACTTGACTTGAGCTTTTCCTTCCTTTTACAACCATTGGATCGGATGAGGACATATTGGCCATTGATGATATTTTACGCAAAATGGATATATGCGGTGGGGTTTGAGTGCAAAGGGAAGGAGCATTAATTGATTTTGTTGTTTGGTGGAGGTGGGGGGAACATGGTGAGGTGAGGGTTAGCTGGAAGAATGGGTGAGGTTGAGTGTTTGCAGGCATGGTGGGTGAGGAGAAGAAGAAAAGAGAGGGAAATGTTTGGGCGGGGGTTTGACTGAAGTTTGACCTGGGGTGTTATATGAAAGGGGGTCAAAGGTATATATGGCAGGGGGTCAAAAAGGTTTTGACAAGGTCCAAGGTCCAAAGGGTGTTTTTGTTTATTAATATCATAAGGACCAAAACTGAAATTTCCCAAACTTGAAGGACTAAATCTGCCATTATTCCAAAGTTGTTCCAAGGGACCAAAAATAACAAGTTTCAATAGTACAAGGACCATAATGGACATTTTCAAACTTCCAAGGACTATTTTTGCCAATTTTTGAAACTCGAAAGGACTAAACTTGTAATTTCTCAAAACTTTTGACATTTTCACCAAAGGACTAATTTTGACAACTTATGATTTTAAAAGGACCTTTGGGGCTTTTCTTTGAAATAAGTGCTCGGGGACTATTTCGACAACTTTTGAAACTTGGGGGAAAGCGCCAATTATGCAAACTTAGCTCATTTTTCATTTGATTTTAAGCAGTTTGCATCGAAACATATAAAATGCAATTTTGAGATATTTTCGATATTTTGATGCATTCGAGCATTTTTAAATGTTTTGCGATTCAGTTGACCAAAATGATGAGTATTTACACACTCATCAATCCCCACACTAAACTATTGCTAGTCCTAGCAATCTTTTGAGAAAACTTAATGGATTTGAATCTCTTTACCAAAAGCCATTACTTACGGAGTAGCCAAATGTTTCGATTCAAGTAAGAACTATGGTACTTGATAACCATGTGATTTTGAGCAAACCACCGACTTCAATGGTTTGATTTGTCTTTACGAAGCCGTTTGCTACGGACTAACCAACTCTTAGATAAAATATCTTTGGTGAGTCGATTACCAATTATGGTTTTCAAGCGCCTTTACCACAAGCCATAAACTTGCGGGCTAGCCAACTCTTTACTTTTAAGGATATGGTGGTGAATACCATACAATTTTGGGCAAATTGCAAGCCGTCAACGGTTTGAGATATCTTTACCAAGAGCCGTTTGCTCTGGATTAGCCAATCCTTTTGTTTTTTAGACATGGCGGATGATAACCATAAGGTGAGTAAGTGTAAAACACTTACTCCAAAAAAATTTTGGCCAAAATGGGGAATTGGGTGGTATAATTACATGATAAAATTCGTGAGAATTCCCCACACTAGAAATGAATATTGCCCTCAATATTCAAAGTACCGTGCGTGTTATGCGGCCGAAAACGTAAAGGGAAATACTACGGCCATTATTTTGAAATATATATATATATATATATATATATATATATATATATATATATATATATATATATATATATATATATATATATATATATATATATATATATATATATATATATATATATATATATATGAGAAAACTTATATACAACGTGAGGGCAACTCCCCGCACTAGGGTGGTAGAAAGTAGAAAGAAGTCGAAATATGGGTGAAAACCCATATGGCATCTCTTGTTTTGATTCCCGTCGCTAGCTTGACTCGATCCCGCATTCATTGGTTCATGGGGAAAGTTTGTAGATCCGGGACAACCACGGAGAATGTCCTCTCCAAAATAATGCTTCAACCGATGACCATTCACTTTAAAGTTTGGACCATCGGGTTGAGATAACTCAATGGTTCCATATGGAAATACTTTAGTGATGGTGAATGGTCCGGACCGGTAGGATTTTAGTTTTCAGAAAATCTTCAATCTTGAGTTGAAAAGAAGGACTCGATCACCGACGTTGAAAAGCAGCGGTTCTTGATTTTGAGTCATGAATCTTCTTTGTCTTTTCTTTGTAGATCAAAGAGTTCTCGTATGCTTGATCGCGGAGTTCATTTAATTCATTCATTTGAACTTTCCGGTGATCACCTAATTTGTCTGAATATCGAAGTTGGCATGCTTGAAGGCCCGTATGCCTTGTGCTCAAGCTCAACCGCGGATGACATGCCTTCCGTATACAAGCTTGTATGGAGTGCACTGATAACGCTACATGCGTCGTTCGAGTCAAAAACTTCCTTTTCTTGAGCAAGTTTTATAACACCCTAGGCGGTGAACCTAATCGTTGTAGTGTAGTAATTAGGGTAAGCCACGGGTATTGATATCGTTCTCTAGGGGAATAGGAATGCTAGTAAGGAGTTACTACGCTAAGGTTAAGGTTGAGGAAGATTATTTTTTATCTTTTATGTTTTATGAAAGGGAAAGGTCACGAATCTCGGGTATTGGATTTGGGGGTTGGTATTTCTACCGATTACTCTACTATTATCTAATTATCTAAACTAAGGTTGTGGAGTCTATGTCTAATTAATGTGTGCTCGTATGATAGTTTAAAGATGTGTTTACTTAGGTTGTACTACTCCTTAATTATCTCCTATTGATGGTTGAGTTGTCACGTCTTATTCTTAGTTGCGTTGTGTGTCTAAAGTTGTAGGGTATGCATTTCTCCCAACTCTTTGAACTTACCAAAGGGTCTCGTCTACAAACCCGCTGGGATGATAAACTCCTACTCTAAGGCGCTCTTTGGATGGTTTAGCCTACAACTACTCGAGTAATTATATTCTAAGGTTCACAAAGATGAATCAAGCATTAAGTACACAACGAATGACCTATCGCATTACTAGATCATTAGTCAACTAAGATGAAACAACCAATCAATATTCAATAATTAAGTTTCATACTTTCTAAGCAAACACACAAATAAATTAGCGGAATGGAGAACATGCAAGCATACATACAAATAATTAAAGACATAATTGAATTAATGAAGTAAAGACTTATCTTGATGTAAGATAGGGTTTAAAACCCTAAAATACTATACAAGACACCTTAGGTTCGGTTTTAGGTTTTACTCCAAAGACTCTCCACACAAGGCCGAAAAATTGGATTCTATATATAAGATTACATATGCGGCGTCACCTTATGTTTCGTGGCCGATAGTGTCGCCGTCATTAGGATTTCGTCTTGGCGCGTTAACCTTGCGGCGGCGTCACCATATGTCCGTGGCGCCGTCCTCTTGACTTCGGCGTCGTGCGGATTGCATCTAGGCCGTCGCGAGTAGCGACGGCCTACTCTTTTACAAGCGGGCGTCGTCGCTTGTAATCTGAGTTTTGGGTTACGGACCGTCACAACAATCTTGGGACGGTCGCCATTAGCTTTTGGCCGTCGCCTTCTAATTCGGCATTTGTGAGTGTCTCGATTTTGACTTTAGCCATTTTCTTCATATATTCGCGCCTTTTCGTCCAAATAAGTGCCATTCCGACATTTTGCCTTCAAGAGACCTAAAAAGTGAAAAGGAGCGATATTAAGCAATAACGGATACAAAAGTGATCAAATAAGGACTAAAGCGACCCTCAAAATGGTACCTTTAAAACCTTATCAAGACCAGATGGGTGTTTTATAAAATGTCTGGAAGGCCAGTCGTCATCTAGCTTATCCGACCAAGAGGCACGGTTTTCGCCTCTTGTCCTTTCAAAATTCTTTTAATCCTCGGTTGGAAACTTCCACTTGCCCACTTGTTTGGGGTGGTACGTAGTAGAGACGGTGAGTTACACTTACTTTTGCATGACTCTATCAAACGGTCATTGCGAAATCGTACCACGATCACTGATTATAGCTCGTGGGTTCAAACCTAGCAAAAAGATTTTAAGAATTTCACAACAACTCGGGCATCGTTGGTAGGCAAAGCTTCGCTTCAACCCATTTTGACAAATAGTCAGCGGCCAGTATGTATTTATTACATGAGACAAAGGAAATGGCCCGTAAAGTCAATGCCCGGATGTCAAAATCTCACACACTTGAATGGCGTTTTGCGGCATTTCATTTCTTTGTGAGATATTTCCATGACGTTGACAAGCGTCGCGGTTTTGACAAATTCATGGGCATCCTTGTAAATCGTGGGCCAATAAAATCGAGAATCAAACACCTTCTTGGCGGTGTAGTTGGGACTATGATGTCCCCAGGTAGGTCGAAATGGCAAGCCTTGAGAATATCATTGGCTTCACGACCATACACACATCGCTGATGACTTGATCATGTAAATTTTGAATAAGTAGGGGTTGTCCCGAGTAATGTTTACATCTTTAAAGAATTTGTTTTTGTTGGGACGACATCCTTTCACCACAAAGTTACCGCATGATAATTTGCAAAGTCGACAAACCATGGGGTGAGAAGAGTCTCCACGAAAAGAAACCACATTGAGTGTTTCGAGAGGAAATGTTCGTTTATTTCCTTTTTCTCGAACACATTACGGTGAGGGTTTTCTAGGCAGAGACGGATGGTCGTGACGGGTTCTCGGCTCCTTTTTATCACGTATAATGATATCAAATTCTTGTAGGAGGAGAACCCAGCGGAGCAATCTCGACTTTGCATCTTGTTTTGCAAAGAGATATTTGAGGCCGAGTGATCCGTATACACCACGCATTTGGTCAAGATAAGGTATGGCGAAACTTTTCAAGCGCATACACCAGACTAATAATTCTTTTACGTAGTGGTGTAATGGGTTTGAGCTTGATCATAGTTTTACTTGCGTAGTGGATAGGTGAAAATGCTTGGTTTTCGTTGCCCCAAGGCGCACCGATAGCAAAATCACTTGCATCGCATGAGTTCAAAGGTAAATCGGTCGGGCAACTAGAATGGGTGCTTAGTAAGCTTTTTCTTTAATGTTTCAAAAGCTTGATGCACTCGGTGAGAAGATAAAAGGAGCATCTTTTTCAAGAAGATGGGTCATAGGCGGCGATTTTAGAAAATCTTGTATGAATCTACGATAAAACCGGCATGACCTAGAAAACTCCTAATACCTTTGACGGTAGTAGGATGAGGCAATTTAGCAATAACATCAACTTTTGCCCTATCTACCTCAATCCCATTTTGGAAATCTTATGGCGAGGACTATGCCTTCTTTGACCATAAAGTGGCTCTTCTCCCAATTTAGACAAAGATTGGCGTCTTAGCACCGTTTAGCATTTTATCTAAATGGGAGACATGTTTGAAATGAGTCCCCAATGACCGAGAAGTCATCCATAAACACCTCCATTGTTTCCCAGATAATGTCGTGGAAAATTGCCATCATACATCGTTGGAGCGTGCGGGAGGCGTTACATAGGCCAAAAGGCATCGTCTGTAGGCAAAAGTTCCGTATGGGCGGTGAATGTGGTCTTTTCTTGATCCAGGCGGATCAATGGGATCTGAAAATAACACGAGAAACCATCCGAGAAACAATAGTATTAGTTCCTGCTAATCTCTCAAACATCGATCCATGAAGGGTAGAGAAAATGGTCTTTACGGTGGCTTTGTTTAACTTGCGATAGTCAATACATCGCCATCCGTAACCAATCGAGTTAGGAATTAACTCGTTTTCTTCATTGTGACAACGGTTATGCCACCCTTTTTGGAACACGGTGGATGGGGTGACCCAAGGACTATCGGAGATCGGGTAAATTAAGCCGGCATCAAGAAGTTTGAGAACCTCTTGTTTGATAACCTCATGAATCTTAGGATTCAACCTTCTACGATGTTGGATCTTTGGTTTGAAGTCATCCTCCATTAAGATTTTGTGAGTACAAAACTCGGGGTTGATACCATAATGTCGAGAGTTTCCAAGCAATTACTTGCTTGTGTGACTTCAAGACCTTTATGAGGCAGTTTTCTCCTCCTCGATTAAGTCTTTAGCAATTATGACGGGTAATTTATCATCACCCTCAAGAATGCATACTCGAGATGAGGAGGTAGGTCCTTAAGTTCAACCTCGGAAATTCTTGATGAGCGTTTGTCTTGATTTGATTTCCTCAATTGTGATCTCTTCGGAGGGTGAAGGTAATGGATCTTCATTTAACAATTGCTCAAGATAAAGGATATCTCCCTCAAGAATCATAAACACCATCAATTCCGTGAATTGATTCATCACTAACAAGAAACTCATCGATCTCTTCCGGAAAAGTCACCTCCCTTAAGCGGGTGAGAGAGGGAAGAGTCGGCAATGATTGGTTGAGAAGATGTAGTGGAATCCCCACTCACGAATTATGAAGATAACCAAGAAACTCTTGAGAGTACTCCTGCAAAGCAATATCAATTAAATCGATTCGATTAAGCGATTCGATATCATAATTTGAGGAGTACCTCGAAGTTTGATCAAGGTTAAAGGTATGACTTCATTACCCGCACGTAACGTGATTTCTTGCTCAAATACATCAATAAGAGCGGGGCCCGTTCTCGGGAATCCTCGTCGACAATGAGAGGAACCCGATGATCGGCATCGAAATCAACAACCACAAAGTCGGTGGAAAATGGAACTTTCCTACTTTCACGAATACATCCTCGGCGATGCCAAGAGGACGCGATATAGAAACGATCGCAAGCTCGAGAGTCATGCGGTAGGAATAAGTTACGGAAGAAAGCTTCTTCCATCTTGAATAAGGCATCAGTTGATGCTTGCACCAAGATCGGCAAGGCAAAGCATTCAATCATTCACGAAAAACACAAGGAAGAAGAAATTTTACGGGATCTCCAAGCTTCTCGGGAAGCTTCTTTATGAAGCGCTAAGCGGTTCTCGTTCAAGTCTTAGCCATTTCAAATAGTTTTCCTTGTTGCTTAACATGTGTTTGAGAGTTGATGCAAACTTGGGCATCGACATGATGGCATCCGCAAAGCTTATGTCAAAATGTAGTTCTTGGAAAATTTGAAAGAATTTTTCCTTTTGATGACTAGCTTTTGCGAGCTTTGCTCATTTAAGCGTGAGGGTAAGGAATAGAAGTTTTGGATTTGGGGTTATCAAGCTGGAGGTTCAAAAACAACTCGAGTTTGGTCTTGGGTTCGGGACAACACGAGGATGGACATTCTTTGGTACCTCTGTTATTAGTAGGAAGTTCCTTGTCCTTTGTCGCCTCGGGTTCACTTTCCACTACCTTGGGGAGAAGAAGAGGTAGTAGGAATAGCGGGTCCGTCATCTGAAGCACCACTTGGTTGTGATCGCTTTGCATCTTCCCTCGGATTAGCGATCGTGTTGCTAGGTAAAGTACTTGAGCAGGGTCGATCATTTAAAGACTTCTTAATGTCGAAATCGGCTAACCAACAACTGTTCATTTCCTCTTGGGATTTCATGAATTGCTTCAACAACTCATCGGATGATGGTCGAGTTGGAACAATGGCTTGATTTTGCACAGGAAAATTCGGCCTCTATTGTTAGGATTAGGGCCTTGATTTTGAAAATTTCCTGATTATTGCCATGAAAATACCCTAGGTTGAAATTTCACGACCTTGGTTTCTATTAAAGTTTCCTTGGTGTTGGAAGTTTTGATTTTGATTTTGAAAACCGTTATTTGGACTAAAATTACCTTGGTTTTGAAAACCTTGGTTCGTTCTATTCGATTTTGATTACGGTTTTGGTTTTGGTTGAAACCGGTGGTCGAGGTGAGTCGTTAGGGCGGTGGTTGGTCTATAGGAGCACGGTATTGGTTGCCTCTGGATTAGAAATCCCGCCCACGACATTTGCTTCAAAGGGTTACCATCGGTGGCCATACGGTTGTAGTAGGCATGGGGGCCACATGGTAACAGGACTTCCACTTTCTTAACTTCAGGAGGTGAAGTTTGTGGAAAAAACTTTCTTTTGGTTGGAAGAACAAAGCTTGAATTGCTTAGTGAGTTTGTCAATCTTAGCATCGGTGCTAGATTGACTCACGAGCGATAAAATAGAAGGACCAACAACGACTTGGGAAACAACCGCTTGCCCGTGCGGTCGGACTTTAGACTTGTTTTCAATGATCGCTAAAGCTTCTTTGGCAGTTTTGCTCAAGAAATTTCCTCCAGTGGAGGAATTGAGAGAATCTTGATCAGTTGACTCACTCCATTATAGAAAGTATCGAGTTGCATCAACTCGGAGAAACCGTGGTGAGGACATTTGCGGAGTAACTCCTTAAAACAATCCCACGATTCATTGAAGGATTCATCAAACTTTTGTGTGAATTTGATGATTTCATTTTAAGACTCGTGGTTTTGGAAGGTGGATAAAACTCGTTAACAAATTTCTTCACGGGTCTTCCCATGTTCGATTGATTGAGGGGTTGTTTTCAAGCCAAATCCGGGCTTGCCCCTCGAGAAAATGGGAGCGGAAGAAGCTTGACGACATCTGTAGGGACATTCTTGTATTTGATGGTAGATGCAATCTTGTTAAACCATCGAATATGAGCATGAGGATCATCCCTCTCAAAACCATAGAATTGACTTGAGGTTACAAGATTCGGTAACCGGTTTTGAGTTCAAAATTTCACCACAATGGTGGGATAACAATAACATCTCCATACCCGTCGATGGGTGCTGGAGAAGCTCGCACATAGGGCGTTCTTCCGCCATGATAACGAGTAGTGTGAAGCGATCGGATCTCGGATCCGTGATGGGGCGAGAAGTCTCTGGTGCCTTCTTGGAATCGACAAGCTCACGAAATGACTTCTGGATCTAGAAGAAGCGAGCGCATACACTAGAGTTAACCACAAGAGATCTCGAGTTAAGGAAAGGAATGGGAATTATGAAAGGAATTATGAAAATGGGGTAAGAAGAATCTTTTTGAGTTTTACGGTTTTGAAAAGTAGATATAACAACAAATCCAATTAAAACAATATCGAGGCAAAACAACGGTGAACTTAAACCAATAATCACAAGATGAATGGCTTCTTTGAAAAGGTACACCTTCACGAGGACACAAAGACAAGTTTAATCTTTGGTTCGGGAACTTATTATGGTCGTACCCCAGTTAGGTAGTACTGCTGCCTTGGTTTGCGGTGGTAATTTTTATGTTGTTAATATTAAACAAAAGAAAACGACAAATCTTTTGTATTTTTATCTTTTATATATATAGAAACAAAAGAAAAATATTTTTGTGTTTTATCGTTTTAAGGCGTTTTTGGGTTTTGGATTTTTATAAGAAAATATATATAGATATAGATAGATGGTATGAACAAAGTGAATATTCAAATCACTAATCTGCTAGACGGAAGATAATTAGCACGACTCCCGTGACGCCAAAATTTGATTCGTTCCCGGACGGTCAAGTTTTGTCACACAAGCTAGCCACTTGTGAATGGCCAACCGTAACAAACTTCAAACGATGCGGAACTAAATGCAATGAAGATCAAGAGGAGTATAGTGTTTCCCAGTCGTTATGTCCCAACGAAATGCGATGAATAATCAAAGCGAATAGTGATCGAGAGAATTTGAGCGGAAAAAGAGATATGATTGATTATACCTAAAGAAAAGTTTATAAATTACGAGGGCTTAAATGCAAATTAAAGAAAATTAAAAGATAAATTATATTAAATAAGCGCTATCACTATTTTTAAAATCTAATGTTTTTGATTTTTCTTTTAAATTAAAAACTACGTAACATACAAAAGAAAATGTGAAACTGAAACAATATTAATCCTAAAAATATAAAAATGACATTTTACAATCCTAATGATAAGAAAATTTTAGAAAAAGAAAATTATTTTAAAACTATTTATCTAATTATTATTAATCAAAACTATTTTACTTATTTAATAATACCCTAAAATACAAGAAAATATGAAATAAAGCTAGAAAAATGAAATTATGACTTAGAAAAATCTAAAATAACTAAAGAGAATTTTCAAAACTAATTTTGTATTTTTACGATTATTTTCTATTTTTATGAATTAAAAACTATTTAAAACTAATTAAATTGCTAAAAATACAAATTTAACTAAGAAAAATCGGAAAAATATTTTTTGACTTTTATATTTATCTTAACCTAGGAAAATGAAAACTTATTTTTGAAACTTTTACGATTTAATTGTATTAAAAGCTAATTAAAAGTACTAAAAAGCGATTTAAATGAAGAAAAATAGCAAACAATCTTTGGAAAAATATGAAAATTCAAAAAGTCTAAATTAATATTACGAATCTAAGAAAAATATAAAACAGTAGCTTATGTGTGAGAATATGGAGCTAGGTGACAAATGCTTATAAATAAGCACTTGAAATAAACAAATGAGCACAATAAGCTACCAAGCTATTCTGAAGCTAAATTATGCTAACTTATTCTAAAAGCAACTAATTCCAGTTACTCTAAACCTCTAAACAACAAGCTACTAGCTTATGGGTCCAAAATCAAACAAGTGAGATTCAGTATTGAGGCTCTAACTTTCAGCTAATGCAACTGCTTATTAATAAGTACATGTGAAAGCCGAAGTTGGAATCTAGAGTGGACTGGCTAGGAACTTATAAACCAAGAATGAGCACGAGATAAGCTCAAATGAGCTTTTGACAAGCTCTGCAAGAACACGAGAACTTGCTCGGTGACTATGCTCTGTCACGGGGCATTTTGACCTTTGACAAGGCGATTTGGAGCTTAAAAGCTTTTGTAAAATTTTGCAAAAATCAGTTATGGAAACTAGACCGTTGAAGTTATAAATCCCAAAGTTTTACTAAATTTGACCCAAAATTGAATCTCTAAAAATCTACTTAGGTTGGTGAAAAACTAGGTTGTGCAAGTTTTGACTTTTTAGGCAAAATGGATCTTTGACTTTGGTGAACTTTGGGCTTAATTTTGAACTGAATATGATGTTATAGGCTAAATAGAAGTTGTATTAGGCTACTCTAACATTTTCTAAACACAAATCAAGCTTTTGATCTTAGCTCCAACGATTAAGCAAATTAAGGCAGTTAAGTGTGAATTTGACTTTGGCTATTCTAGGGTGCAAATTTATGACGACAATTGACTTAATGATGCTAAAATATACTAATGCAACCTAACTTATCAAAAGCTTGAAACTATATCTCGATTTCATGGCAGATCAAACACCCTTCAAGACTATCATGATGCTTTAAACTCCTAATCAACATCCCTACACCATAACTTTTCTCAACTCGGGCCCTAACCTTATCAAAATACCTAAATGCTACAAGAACTTCAACCATAACCAACAATTCTACCCTTATGCTAATAATGCAAATTCTAAAAATAAAATGGAAAAGAGATTAGCACTCACAGCTTGTCCAGCTATAATGCAGTTTGAATCAGAACCATAACTAATTTAACCTAAGCTAATCTAACCCACATTTACTCCAATTCAGCTCTGCAACACCCACATTCATGATTGATTCCAAATTAGCACCTTAGTTGACTTTTGTTGACAAGATATCAAACTTGCTTGAAACTGAATTATGAGCTTACTAAAAGCTATAAACAGCTTAAATAAGCTTATTTGAGTTTAAAATAAGCTACTTGGAGCATTGATTACAAGAGCATGAAACTGAATTTTTCAACAGTGAACATGAAAACATGAAATGTTAATATAAACTTGAATTGATACTTGAAAATAGTTTTAATACCTTTGGAATAACTTAGTTTGATACAATTAAACTTGAAATTACAATGAGAATCTATTTAAGACATGGGAATTTTAAAAACGACATACATTTGAAAATTAAACTAAGTACTACCCTTTCTCTTGCTTCTCTTTCCTTTATTTATATGTGAAATGCTTCCCACTGACTTGAGCTTTTCCCACTTCCTTTTACGACCATTGGATCGAGATGAGGACATATTGGCCATTGATGATATTTTGGCGCCAAAATGGATATATGCCGGTGGGGTTTGAGTGCAAAGGGGAAGGAGCATTAATTGATTTTGTTGTTTGGTGGAGGTGGGGAACATGGTGAGGTGAGGTTAGGCGGAAGAATGGGTGAGGTTGAGTGTTTGCGGGCATGGTGGGTGAGGAGAAGAAGAAAAGAGAGGAAATGTTTGGGCGGGGTTTGGTGAAGTTTGACACAGGGTGTTATATGAAAAATTGGGTCAAATATATATGGCGGGGGTCAAAAGGTTTTGACAAGGTCCAAGGTCGAAAGGGTGTTTTGTTTATTAATATCATAAGGACCAAAGCGAAATTTCCCAAACTTGAAGGACCAAATCGCCATTCTTCCAAAGTTGTTCCAAGGGACCAAAATGACAAGTTTCAATAGTACAAGGACCATAATGGACATTTTCAAACTTCAAGGATTATTTTGCCAATTTTTGAAACTCGAAGGACTAAACTTGTAATTTCTCAAAACTTGACATTTTCACCAAAGGACTAATTTTGACAACTTATGATTTTAAAAGGACCTTTGATGGCTTTTCTTTTGAAATAAGTGCTCGGGGACTATTTCGACAACTTTTGAAACTTGGGGAATGAAGCGCCAATTATGCAAACTTAGCTCATTTTCATCGATTTTAAACATTTTGCATACGAAACATATAAAATGCAATTTTGAGATATTTTAGTATTTTGATGCATTTGAGCATTTTAAATGTTTTGCGATTCAGATTGACCAAAAATGATGAGTATTTACACACTCATCAAGTACATTAGAAACTTGTATAATGTTATTATTTCTTGAGCAGTTATAGAAAAGAAATGTGTAATTACTATAAAATAGTGTCTTTTAAGTAGTCACCTTTGCTTCATAACCGGTTTGAGCAATAGTTGTTTTCCATGAGCTCGAGGCCCTCCTTGTTTTCTAAAGCGCAAAATGACGTTATCATGTTAAGAGACAACCAAGACACCTCTTTTCCCATTAGTTAAAGCGAGAACTTGTTGCCCTGCTTGTCGATGCTCGCATTGGCGCTTGCCTTTCTAAATGTCGAACATTGTCATGTCTTCATCAAGTTCTTTCTTTAACCTTGCTATTAAGCAATAATTTGAATCATGTTGTCAATCTGAAATATAAATTAGTCGTATATACAAACTACAAAACTAACACTAATTTCTTCAACCAAACATTAAAAATTATATTAGGACATTAATTCTCAACAACTATTATTTATCAAGCGTTGTACTTGAGGAGAAAGATAGATTCGCACTGGTATTTGGCTTAAAGCTCGAGTTATCTCGCAACTAAAGCGGTAGCACTAAGTAATTTAGGAACCGGTTAAGGCCTAAGACGCGCAAACAATGTAAATCAATGGTTAAACATTCAAATAATGTAAACCCACAAATGAAAACATCAAATGATGAAACTTACAGTTTATGCTTAATATCCTTTCTCTGTCTCATTTTATTGGTGATCAAGTGGATTACAAACATATCCCCAACTTCGCTCCCACCGGCGGCTAATGGAAATGGGTACGACTACCGGATATATTCGTGTTACTTAAATGCGCATTGGTTTGTACACGAATGCATGAGTTATACCAAGTACTTTGTCTCATTTTATTGGTGATCAAGTGGACTACAAATCTGAGATAAGATAGTATAGCAATCATGAAGTTTTTGAACATGGAAGGCAAGGATACAGAAGCGACCCAATATGATGATAACTTGTAATAAAGTTTAGGGAATCATTGCCTTAAACAATGCAAGAAGGCCATACATGGATGGCATGAGTACTCTACCGGAGTGAGGAGGTTTTTACCTCTACAAACCACATAGAATGTAAGTGCATGATGCATAGTAGTATACCAATTAGTATATCTTAAAATTACTTACCAATTATATTAATAATGTGGTTCTAACATGACTAACTTTGTAAGTTGGAGGATTCAGGTTTGCGGTACATGGTGCAAGTCTGGTGCTTGTGTGGTGGCTTGTATAAGAACTCGCTCCATTTTCCTCTTGTATGGGTTTTCCGTACACTCCACCGGACTCTATAAAATTCAATATGTAAGAGTTCACTAAGATTTGATGTGCAACCTATTTCAAATTCAAAATGAGATTTCTTGAAAATGCGGCACTTGTATACCTCGAGGGCTGTAATGGGTTGAAACTACTACGTCCGTGTATCCGTACATCACTTCTACCCCACGTTTGATCTACTACCACCAAGAGGTGTGAATTACGGTGTATCCACGGATTAAATGGAAACAAAACTAAGATAACATACTCAAACTAATTACAAATCGATGTGATAATTTGATTCAAACATAAAACATCTAAAAGATGAGTAATACAATTACTATAAGTTTTGTTTCACCCTTTATTTAAATGTCAAACATATTCTTACACTATTAATTCTTACACTCATTAACATAACTATACAAAAGTAACCACCCCTTTTAAACCTTAAATGAAAGTAAAACAATAACAAAACATAATATGAAGACTTCACAAGTAAAACAATATCTTGGAAAACAACTAACAATACTTGTATTAACTAGCTTCTAAGATACCTCATCACTTTCGAAAAAGATTTTTGCCCAAAGCAATTTGAAGGTCGAGTTTTTTATTCTTTTCGAGTTAAACACTTTCATTTGTAACTAACTCTGAAAAGACTATCTCACATTTATGTGGGACAAAGGGAGTAAATTATTAGCCACTGTGATTTGAGGTTATTATTTCGAACCATGCACTTTTAAATGGGACAATCTATTTTATGCTACATCTATATGAGTCACAGTGTTTTGTAAAAGAAAAATAGCTAGTAAGCAAAATGTCCAGACTGTTGGAATGGGTTAATGCTACAATGTTTATATTTACCACATAGACACTTTAACCATTTTATTGATCAACTCATCGGAATATGTTAAAATAAGGAGTAAATAAGTCATTATCTAAAAGTACCATAATATCATGAAGACATGCTACTTCAGTTAAAATGGATCATTTCCTGGTGTGGCTTACGACGTCGTCCATTCTGATCAGCAAGCTGCTTGAGACAAATCCGTTGATTTCCATGAAATTCTAGCAAACTATGAAACCTGTGCCAATCATTGAGAAGCAAGACATCAGTTGAAAATACTCAACATACTGAAATGTTTGAATGAACATCACAAACCTTGTGTTTCCTATAATAGTCTTTAGCAGATCATAGATCACGATTACAACCCAAAACATGACATAAAGTAGGTACAATCTGTTGTCATAACTTGGCCTTTACCATAGTCGATAAAGATGCATACCTGCCATTCAATATTTTCACAATTGGAAAGAAGTTTTTTTGTCAGTCGGTTTGCTCCCCACTTGCTACATCGCTAACATTCCAACAGAAACATCCAATCACCAACATGCTGCTCAAAAATAAGCAAGGTTGGATCACCTCCTCTTCATAAAATGCAGAAATTAAACCAATGACTTGTTAGCCCAAAATTAGCGTTACAAAATTGAATATGAAATAAGTTGGTGTGAAAATGCAGAAAGAGTCCAAAATCCAAAGTATTTTCAGCTGTTATAATGTGTTCCATAGCTCCTCTATTTTAACTGATGTATGTACCAAATGTGTGTGATAGAAAGATTCAATTTGTCATTCTAAGAGTAAGAATTGAACTCAGAATGTGTCAATATATGTACCAAATGTGTGTGATAAAAAGATTGAATTTGGATACCTGTTGCGGTTCGGGTTATTTTTTTCATGTGTTCAGACACTGTGGCTTATCTACCAAGCTCAGCAGCTGTATTTGCAACCGCTACTGCTACTTTAGTTGTACTGCTACTTTAGCTGCAACCTTCATCGCAATGGCATATGCCATTGTGTGTCATTTCTGTTCCTCCTCATCTCCTTTTCACTGTCACCTGATGACTTATCTTTAGGACCTAAAACACCATCTCCTTTTCACTGCAGCCTATACTTTGAGGTATTTGTCCCTGATAAAAATCAAAGAGAACATGTTAAAACCAAGGTTATTCAAGGGATAACTTCTCCATGTACTTGAGGTTCCAGTACTGCACACCACTATTCAGTTATACCAATAAGCATAATGTAAGAAAGATAATGAAAGAACCCAAAAGTGAGAGTTTTGAATTACCTCGTCAGTTGGGCGCATGTAAAAGAAAAAGGGTACACATGTCCAAAATATATCAAAACTTGGCTCGGATTAATTCACGGCTTGGTACTGCACGTGGAGGTTGAGGCGAGTATTTGTCCTGATCGCCAACCTTGCACATTATGCAGCAAGATAATGCATCGTGTGCGCTTCTGTTATATCTAAAACTTAGCTACAAATTCTTTATATCACCATAATATACTTCATAATCGTGAAGCCTGATTTATTAATAACAAATACAATTTTATATAACTTAACAATTCATGTGCGTAAAAAAGCTTACTACTCAATTTCTGCAGCATAAGAAAAAATAATCAATGGAAGTTAACTACCTGAATAACTAAATAACATAATGTCAATAAAATTACAATAATTATGATAGCTTTGCTATCGTTAGCATCAGAATCCTGAGCGTTACACTTAACAGCAACAACAAACCGTCTACCAAAGTTAAAACTCAAAAAATTGTTAACAGGGGATATTTTAATAACTTAATCTGATATCCCCTAAAAAAGTGTGATATTTTAAATCATTAGGTAGTAGTCAAAAGAAGTCCGAAACTATATACCAAACGAAACAGACATAGTAAAATGAACAAATGAGCTATACTCAAAATCAAAAGTGCCATGGATGATAATTGAATGCATTATTTTGACAGAGTAAGCTTTCAAAAAGTATATTAATTTTGCTTCTCACAATAAAATCAATCATACTAATTTTATCTTGAAATTTTTAAAACTAAACATAGATGTTCACAAAACCTTTTATATTCTTGTCATAGACATTTCATCAAACACTTGATGAACACCTTCATCAAACACCTCTTACCAAACGATAGTTGTTTAGACATAGCATACTTAGTACCATAAAAACAATCGTTCATTCAAGTATCCACCAAAACAAAGATTAAAAAACATCTTTAGTGTTCCAATTCATGATATAATTGACGAATTTTCATTAACCAAATCTAAAAACTAAATATGTCATATGTAATCGCCACATATATATCGGACGTCATGTTTGCATCATCAATCACAAAACTTCAACATTCAAATCATTTTTTTTTTGATAATCAAAAATGTAAAATTATATAAAAAACTTTGTATCCATCACTATACCTGTTAATAAAATCATTAAATCTTCAACCTTCAGTAAATGATGAAATTCTTCTTCCAGCCGATTCAAATAAATCAAGGGTTTCGGTGTTAGGGATTGAAATTGAATTTAGGGGTTTGGTTAATTTGTTTAAGCCGATTACTGTAGGTTTTGAAATTAGGCCGGGAGGATTTTCAGAGTTTTAGGGGAAACGGTTTTGTGGTTTAATGCTTCCATAATTATATTTGATCGGACGATCCTCAGAGTTTTGAGAAAAAAAATACCACGTGGCATTTTTATAGAGTTTTGGGGGAGATGACATTTGAACAAACCCTCCCTTATATGGAGGAGGGATTTATTAAAAAATATGGAGACTTATAATTTTACATTTAACTTTATATAATATATTAAAATTCAACCACTAAAGTTTTTATTAATTACATCCTTTTTATCTAAGTTTTTGTTTCTATAAATTTGACACATATATTTTTATGCGTTTTTTTCCTCAATCAAATTCTCCATCAAATTTATAAAATTTTCACTAAAATCAATTTAATTTTGACCTTTTATTGGCCAATCATATTTCTTGATTTCGCCTATGTGTCAAAATCAAGCTCTACTATTAGTCTAATTTTATTTTCAATAAGAATGGTTTTGCAAAATCACTCCGAAATGATGTAATTCCTTTGTTATATAAATAAAAGATTACAACTAAGGGTGTTACCGGGTCGGGTTATTGAGTACATCGAGTCGGTATTTTAATATGAAAAAGTGACCCGCAACCCGACCCTATAAGTAATCGGGTTGTAGTCGGGCTGGGTTATGTCGGGTCGGATGATCGAGTTAATCTGGTTCTTTGGGTTTTTTTTCCAATAAAATAAGGTACGACCCAAAAGGTATATCATGAATTAACCAGGATTATTGCTTTTAATAGGGGGAATTTCATATATACCCAAGAAAACTTCAAAAATTACATATTTCCCCAAAACACAAGTTTTCAATGCATGATGTACAATGCTATTAAAGCATGCTTTGGGGAAATATGTAATTATTGAAGTTGAGATATATGTAAATGCCCCTTTAATCTTTATATAATAAAGGAATTACATCATTTCGAATGATTTTGTCAATTCATTCTTATTGAAAAAACAATTGAGCCAATAGGAGAGCTCGATTTCGCCACGTAAGCAAAATCGTGTGATGTGATTGGTTAATAAAAGTCAAAATTAAATTGATTTTAGTCAAACTTTAATAAATTTGGTGGAGAAATTTGGGTGATAAAAAAAACACATAAAAGTATATGTGTCAAATTTGTAAAAATAAAAACTTAGAAAAAAAGGAGGTAATTAATAAAACTTTAGTGTTAGTTTAAGTGTAATATTATAAGTCTCCATGTTTTTTAATACTTTGGATTATAAACAAATACCCCCTTATACTTTATATCTTAATACAATGTATATCATTTATTTTATTTTTAAAAGTTTAACCTATGTAGACACGAGTTTAAATTTTAAATACGGCTAAATTACTAAAAACGGGAATATAATTATCAAATTGTAAGCACGAGTTTCTTTAATATAAAAATAAATATACTTCTTTAATATAAAAATAAATATACGTGATGGTACTTATAACAATTACTCGTGTAATTTTTATTTATTTATATAAAGATATCTAGGAAAAAAAATTTAAAAACTTTAAAAAGTGTACTTTAACTTTATCAACGCTCATTATGTGCTATTAAACTTGCATTATGTGTACAACATAATATCAGTAGTGAAATTTAAATAACAACATCAACATCTTTGTCAGCTAAATAAAATTAAATCTTGAGTTCCCTAACAAAAATTTTTACAAATATTTTACCAAATTCTAATGGATATTAATGCATAATGAAAAACTTATAGTATTAGTTGTACTTTTATCACAATTTTTATGGGCAAATTCTTATATGTGCATATGTTAAAATAAATTTGATTTATGTGTAAACTTCGTGCGTGCACGAAACTTATAACTATATAATTATATGCAATCACCTTTAAAGATACAATATTCAGTATTACTACAAAATAATTTTTTATGTCAAAACCCCCGTGCATGCACGGGTATTATAACTAGTACTACAACTTGAACAAATAAAAACGTGTGAAACAACACAAGCGTGTAAAAAGAAGCTCAAAATCAAATTCTAAAAAACAAATAAACACACCAGTAGCCTTCGTATACGAAAATAAGGCAAAAGTTTAGTAGTACGCAAGTATTATTAGCACGCAATTGAATATTGGTGGTAAAAATCGATCGTTTGTTTTGTAGTATAACCAGTCGGCTTGCTCCAAAATAGCCAACAAAGAATAATTGTGGGACCGAAGTAGAGGTGTCAAAACGGGCGGGTTGGGTGGGCATGGGTACAGGCTAAAACGAGCACGGGCTAGAATGGGCACGGGTACAGGCTAAAACGAGCACGGGCTAGAATGGGCACGGGCTTAAACGGGCACGGGCCAAACGAGCACATGTTATACAAATCGCTTAATAAAAGACCTAAAATGACGAAATAAATTCCTTAGACGTAATATCTTATTTATATTAAAAACTTAAATATATTATATATATATATATATATATATATATATATATATATATATATATATATATATATATATAATCTTCTTCAACGATCGTAATGTTCTACAATTGAAAAAAAAAATATGCTCGTTAGTGTCCATTTATGTTTTCAATGGGTTATATGTGCCCATTCAAAAAAAAAAAAAAGGCTAAATGTGCCAAAATCTTTTAAATTTTTTCCCATTTAGCCTATCTTTTTTGCTTTTAAGCATATTTTGCAACCTCTAGACCGAACTATTATCCCTAAATTGCTAGGACCAAAATATACAATAAGAGTGTAATACATAAGATACACATAACGCGAGCAAGATTTGATTCAATAGCTAAAATTCCAGGGAAACATCTAGCCAAGTTTCTCTTATTTGCCGTCAATAATAGTTAGCTGCTAGTTGTTACCGGGTCGGGTTATTGGGTATATTAGTCGGTCTTTTAATATAAAAGTGAACATAACCCGACCCTATAAGTAATCAGGTTGTAGTCGGGCCGGGTTATGTTGGGTCGGGTGATTCGGGTTAATTGGGTTCTTTGTGTTTTTCCCCATAAAATAAGGTACGACCCAAAAGGCATATCATGAGTTACGGGATTATTGCTTTTAATACTAAAACTTGTAAAAATAAAAGCGTGTGAAACATCACGGCGTGTAAAAAGAAGCTCAAAATCAATTCAAAAAACAAATAAACACACAAGAGCCTTCATTGTCGAAAATAAGGCAAAAGTTTTATTACGACCAGATGAAGCCCAGTTGAAGGCCGACCAAGAGGTCATATACATTCGAGTTGGCATAAAGATTATGTCATTGGCTAGCTATCTATCAGTTTAGTGTTTATCTTCTGTGTTTGTGTGTTAGGTCGTGTTTGAGTCAAAGTGGGATAAGTGTCAATTAGGTTGTTATCTGGTGTTTGAGTCGTTATAGGAATGGTGTCATGTCATTGTTAGATAAGTGTTATCATTGTAAGGGTTATCCCATTCGGTATATATACCGACCCATTATGATGAATGAACTACAATTTTTAGTTAAAATCAATTCACTCTTCTCAACCCTAATTCTTAAGGAGCTAGCACTCGCTTAAAGTAGTGCGATGTATCGATACCACCTAACAGGTTGTATCAAGTTTAGTAGTAGGCAACTATTATTAGCACGCAATTGAATCAAGCGGAGTTTTAGTTTGTTATGATTAAATCATATGCCACATCTAATTGTAAAAAGCTGGTGGGCTTAGGAAATCGTAGTAATTCATAAAAAATACATTTAGCGTCTATCGACGACCCGATAACAAAAATAATTCAACCACAATCCGATTTTATATCGAGTTATCGATTCGGGTAAAAACCCAATATTTTTATTTAACCCGATTCAATCGACTCAATAAGCTTATCGAGTTTAGGTTTGGGTTCATGCCGGGTCAACCCAACCCTACGACACCCATAATTACAACTAAAACTATGTTACCAAGCGTTTTTATTTAACAAAGCATTTCTGACTCATGACTCGCTCACGGCTACTACTCACGGATACTTTTAACAAACACATCCACGAGATAAGGAGATAGGTGACTTTCTATCTCATTTCCCCTACCCTACATTATACCTTTCATTTTACGTTTTGTAGTCATAATCAACAATATTAATTTAATAACCTGAAAATGATACCAAAAACTATGTACACAAACCAAACAACACTTTATATGTAGAGATAATTACTTTAATTCTACACTGTTTTCAAACCAATACCGATAAACATTGTTATTTGTCAACAAAACTATTTTTTTTTTACACTGTATTTTCGAGTGTCGCCTAAAGAAGAAAAAGAAAGAAATAAATAAATAAAATAAAAAGTTGTGTTTCTAAGTAAGACATAAAGAGTAAAATGCTAATTTGATTTTCTTTGTTAAAAGAACTACATAGTGCTAGAGGGTATTTGGCTAAGCTTATATAGCAGGTTTATGAGATAATTAGCTTATATATGTCAAATAAAATTAAAGTAATTGTTTAGCTAAGCTTATATAAGTAGGCTTATGAGCTTTTATATAAATGGAAGTGATTTACACACACTCAAATTGATTGAGACATTTTAGTTTAGAGTGTCTTGACATTTATATTCTTACATGATAAAAATAAGTAAAAATCATGCGAGTGTATAAATGTCAATATACTCTAAATTGAAGTGTCCCAATCAATTAAAAAATATGCAAATCACCACCCTTATATAAATGGAGTTTCATAAGCCACAAAATCATGATTTTGAGAGATTGGACTTGTATAACATGACTATATCCAGTGTTGATAGTTGATACTCACACCATAACTTTTTATATTTTCATTACAATTTATGTATTATAATATTATACGATACTATAAAACTTGTACAAAATAATGTAATTATTAAATAAAATTGTGCGAGTATCAACACCTATAATATCATTCAACTCATATAATTTGCTTTAATTTTGATTTTCTGATTTCTAGAAGCTCAAATTTGAGTAATGCTTGCAAATGTTTTTTTTCTTCTTCTTCTATATAACGCATTGTACTTCATATTTGGTCTTTATTTGTGGGTAGAAGCAGTTGTTGGACCAAATTAGATTTGATAGGTTTGCAATTCTTTTAAGTAAAATTTACTTTGATTATACAAAAAAAAAAAAAAAAAAAAAAAAAAAGGTCCGACGTCAAAACAATATCGACAAATAGGAAGAGAGGTAAAATAGTATTTGGTCATTTATAAAAAATTGTTTCAAGTATAATAAAATTTTCCGTATTTTGAAGGCATTATAATTTGCGTCATTTATGAATTTATGAAATTTTAATATATTTCATTTAGCATATCAAACAAACTATTTCATGGAATTTAATGCAAATGACATAAAATCCACCAATATACCCCAACCAAACGCACCCTTTGTTATTTTCCCACATTACATTTTTTTTCTTCTGAAATACGCCAAAAACATTTTAAGATAAGGATCTTTGGTTTTATGTTAAATTTGATATACGCTTCAAAGTTCTAAGCTTTTTCCATGATAACTTATATGAACTTGTTTTTATTTTGAGATATTTCAAACTTGAATTGTTAATATATGGCTTAATCTGATAACTAGTCTTAACCTAAGGGACTAACTTTGTCTTAATATCTTTTCAATTTTAGTAGGGTTTATAGACAGACGGGTTCTTGACTTTTCAACTTTATTCGCCTAAGTTAACAAACTTTTTTTTTTGTGCAAGCAGTATTGGACTACTGGAGTTGACATTCGATTCTTGAATTTATAAAATGAGACATTTAGGTTACTTAACTTACCTAAAAAATGCATTTGGGTTACTTAACTTACCTACAAAATGCATTTGGGTTACTTTGTTTACACCGAAAAATGGAGGTTGAATGCTTAACTAAAGTTCGATGCTCAAGTGAACAAAATGAAAGTTTGATAACTTAGGCGAACAAAGTGAGAAAGTTGGGTAACCTGTCTGATATAAAACCCATTTTAGTACAAAAGGATGAGAGTAGAATTGATGTGTTGGCTTAATCCGACTTCAGAGCGACACCTTTAGCGTCATGGCCGTCGATAGATGTCGCAAGACTTGTCGCGACCTATTCTCATTGTTAATGATGTCGCAATGCTTGTAGTTATCTAGAGAGGCATGTTCAAAAGTCGCAGATTTACCGCCTTGGTGGCTTTTGTCGCAATACATGTCACTGGAATAACGTCTTTTATGAGTGTCGCAAAATAAGTCGTTGGTTAGCTTTGTAGTTGTATGCTGTCTCAAAGATAGTCAAATTTTTTTCATAGTTATTTTGGTTTTATCAATAAATTATTTTTACCATATATTTTTTGCTTTTTAAACATAAAAGCCTAGAAATATTAAAAATCACACAAGCCTAAAAATACTTTTTACTTTAACATTTTATTTAATGCTATTTTTATCTTAATGTAAAAAATTCAAAAAAGCCTAGAAATACATTTTTCACTTAGACATTTTTTTTTTATTTAATGAATTCACAAAAGCCTAAAAATACATTTGAAAACAAAAAAAAATCCCCAAAACACTATTCACTCCCTCCCCAATTTTAATCAAATCTTCTCTAATCTCAGCTCAGGTATGAATCGAACATTACTCTCTCCTCACCATCTCTATACGATTATTTAGCTTATTTAATCGAGTGTTTGATTGTTGATTTGTTAATTCATGCTTATGCAATCGAGATGTGATTTAACTGAAAATTTTCTATCAACTAGTGTAGACCAACTGTTCGACCAATTGTCTCACTAGTTACTTTTGAGTATTTTTTTCGCGTATTGACTGTTTTTGTAGAGTGTAGACCAAGTGTTTGACGAAATGTCTCACTAGTTGATGTGGATCTGCACCTTCAGTTGTACTTTGCTTTTCATCACCTCGTCATCAAAATTAGTTGATATCATATTCTTTTAACTTGTCCAAATTTTACGCGTTTAGGCTAGGTGGAAATTTCATCACCTCGTCATTAAAATTTTACACATTAGTGGTATAACATGTTTCATTACAAATTACTATTGTATATAATTTTACCTATTATATCCCTTTTAACATTCATATTATCCATTTTCATCATTAACAACCTAAACTAA